>MQTX01000045.1:1825667-2088631 GCA_009735665.1 Angiostrongylus cantonensis
TTCTTGCTTGCATGAGCAAGTCTTCTATCGAGGACTCGGATGCAAGCGTACGTTCATTGTAGGTACAGATCGCCACCACAGTTCTTCTTGATCAGAGCAACTTCCATTGGCCCTGAGATTTTAGCATAGTCTCCGTACTTGTCCTACCCAACGCTGCGAAATTGGGGGCTTTTTCGGGGTCAGGGGAATGAGGCCCGTTTTTTTTTTACTGTGTTTAGCACTTCTGATACAAACGTATAGCTTGCTGGGCTCTGAACGTGGAGGCTAGTTATACTCACGGGTAGCTTGCCAGGCTCTCCCAAAGTGGACATGGAGCTTATTTGTTGGAAGCGACTCCTAACCGCCTCCCATATACTTCCCTGTCACTTGATTACAGGCTTTTGGCCAAATTGAATCGTAGAATACAATCCGCACAAAGCGGGAACGCATTCATACACGCATGCATGAATACGTTTATCAAATACAGAAAGTATGTGCCAAATCAGCGCAGTAGAAACAGGGAGTCCATCCGCTGAATCCACCTACGTCTCAGGGAAGCCAAGGTCGCTTTTGGTCCGCGATTAACCCCGTATTCGCCACCTGGGGAACGCGCCACGTAGCCTCGCGACTAACCTCCTCGAGGCCTCATAGAGGAGGAGGGGGGAGATCCGTGGCAAGTATACTATATACATCGACATGACATACTTATGACAACTTGTGATACTCCAACACGGTAAAACAAAGAAACTAAAAAGATTAATGGAGGCGGGAAATTTTAAGCAGTAGATAGACCAGAACTGTCATAATACGTTGAACAGCGCTGCCGACATGGCATCACTACAGATCGTCTGTGAATGGTCACAAAGCCTAGGGGCCCCTGGAACGTCTTCCTCGAAAACGTTACCCTCTGGGAATCCGACCGACACCTACAGCAGATGAACCGTGCTGCACCATATGTTGCCAACTTTTAACCGGAATCAAACACACCTTCGAGAACTGACTGAATGGTTGAAGAATCTTCGTGAAATACGACTTGTTCAAAGTTAAAAGGCGCTCACAAAAATAATGAGCTGGAGTTCTGAAAGAAAGGTGTGCTGAGAATTTGAAATTGTTACCTGTCAGCATTCCAGCTTAATTTCCATGAAATTGTATTTCTTCATATCTAAGCGTTTTCTATTCTATTGATTCCAACTAACCTTAAAACGATGTGATGAAAAAATGAATTCGAACGTTCACCATGAGTCGCATCAAAATCGACGGCTTTGCCATCACAGAAACATGATTCTGACAGGGCACTGGAATCAAGCTGAAAGTCGATCTCTCTAAATTGTCATCCAACTAAGTGTGGATTATAAACTTCGAACAACACTAGAAAAATCCGTGGAGCATTTCTCTCCACCTTATAGCATACTACTGGTTCTACGGTGAAGAAGTTGTGTTCAAGCTTCCTCCAATCACCGTCCTACAGATTAGTGTTGTCGGCATTTAAAAGAAGAATACAACAAACCGAAGAAAAGACACTATTAATATCAATTCCTTTAAACAACCAACGACATGCTGCGCAAATGTCATCGCAAGGTTTTTTCAGAAATACAGTATCCGAGAGGTGCAGAAGTGATGTAATGTGGTCCATCCTTAAGCAGTTCCGATGAGAAAGGGTTTATCGCTGGCATTTGATTTCTTCAATGAGTGTGCTCCAAAAAGTTGGACCGCCTTATCACATAAAGCACTTCTATGAAACAAAAATTAAGCAATGATTTCTGGAGGCCGTGCAAAACACACGTGGAATCGGTCCCAGCGCTCATGGCACAGCAAGCCTTTCATCCCTCCGTGATCGGAAAATTGGTACAAGACTTGTCTGGGAGGATGGCAGCACTGACTCGATACATCGGTAGGCTACCAAGAGCCATTGCAAATGCCAAATATGCATTCAGTCACCTGCGAACGATGCTTAATGAAATCGAATGCATGGCGCCTCCCTCATGGATTTATCAACGCCGAAAGCTTTATCTTTTCTTTAATCTTTTATCGTTCTGTTGACTATGAAAAGATGATTCATCTGCAGGTGTTTAAACGTCGTCCTATTGCTTCGTTTCCGCCTACAATCGGTTGATGATGCCATAGAAAGCCTATTTGTCCACAATTCTACTTCTCTACTTCTCTACTCCTCTAACACTTTTCCATCATAGTTATCGGAAACTAGACACAATAGTGTGACACCATGTCATCGAGTGGTCCACCCTTACTTAATAAGTCTCCCAGTGATGGACCCGATAGACCATGAACGTTGGAATCCTCTGAAATCTTTGTAAAATGAACGAAATCATTATCTTTTTGAGAATTATCAGCTGGTTATGGAACCCAAAGACGGAGACAAAGTTGTAGAATGAAACCCTATAGATTATGGCATATTCGATGATATTAAAACCGAATTGAGACCAATTCTTCTTCGGTGACAGAAATACAGTATTACATGCTCTTTTAGAGGTGAAATGAATGAGTTCTGGATAAAGGAAGGACTTCACAGTCGGCGAAGGAGACCACTCATATGAAATGCTGCACGGAGAGAAAAGAGCAAACAGGGAATATGCTTAAGCACTTCCTTGCGCCTTATTCATAAAAACGAGTTTCCAGGTCCTTTTGTCTTTTTGTTATTTACTCCAGTTTTTCTATTCTCACTATAAACGTTTCTCTTTGCTATATTATAATCATTTTCTCGATCAAATTCACAACTTGACAGGTCAGATTTATTTCCTTTTGAAGTCCAAATTTATCTACGTGCACATTGGTGTTAAAGAAAGATAAATCACATGCACACGGTAACAGTGTTCAAAACATGCACTTCACCATTGCTCCTTGCTAGGCCGTGCACGGGATAACATAGGTCAAAATAATCCTAGTCAGTAAGTGGAAAAGTATAGTTTTTCTCCAAACCTAACCGCCATCTAAATCTTTGTCCCACGCCTTGTGAAATGAAATCAACTCATTTAGGTCAGTCTACCTTGGCATATCTTCTGACGGAACAATCACTCTCATCATTCGTAACTACTGGCACAAGCTCGGCACAAGTCAATTTATCGCTACAGGACTTAACCAGAGAAAAAGTACACGCCACATTTATAATATCACTCTCGCAACCTTTCTACTCTACTCACAAGCAACATCCTCTCTGGATTGAAGGTCAAATTCGTCCCAAAAATGGTCTTCTATGTCTAGTGAAGTGTGGAAAGATTTTCAGGTCAAAATCCTGGCCCACTGGTCTGCATTGGACATGCTAACGATTAAGTAAAAAAAATGACACGACGGAACCTCAGTGAGGCAAAATAAATGACTATAAATAAAAAAATGTTTGATGTCAAGTCAAGCGGTTGATCAAGTATGAGTGATAGTCAACTCACGGCCGACTTTAATTCTTAAAATAAATCACGGTTAACCTGAACCATCACCTACTCTGATGAAAACATCATGATCGTTCGCGTATATTCCATTAATCAGAGAGAACGGTACAAGATACGTTGATAGATACCTAGAAAACTTTTTTGCTTCGACTTTTTCATCACTTCGAACCGTTCAATCACACTACCTCTTTCCTTCGTATTGACATGCGACACGGTACAGTAGACTGTTTGAAGGACGTGAAATGCATACACAGTTGTTCTGTTTCGATTCTATCCCATTTCCGTTCTGTGACGTTGAAACGGAAATCTGGAACATTTTAGCTGAGAGACAAGCGAACCAAAGTACTCGCATTAGTGTGGCGGTGAACGCGTTAGCCCTCGGAAAGGGTAATAGTGAGTTCGTTCCTCGCCATAGACACCTGCGGTCCGGAGTTTTGCAAATGTCTCAGCATCATTGTGGTTGTATTTCGTATAATATCATGCCGTGAAAATTGTAATAAGCAGCAAATAAAAAGTTATCTATGGATGCATTTCACTTTTGAACGTTCTTGAGTATTTTTTATGAGTTGCCTGAAAGGTTTCATTCTCATTCAACAGTGACTACTCTATACGGACTTTCTGCATCAGATAGACTCATACTTGCAATAAAGAACAGAACTTATATTGCATTGAGAATATCTGACTATACAATTATCATTGAGTTCATCGCGCTCCGGCAATTTGCAATTAATAAAGGAGCACCGGAAAAAAATAACTTCTAAAAGAAATTGATTTTAGAGCATCTATATGTAGATATAGGGAGCGCCTGTGGCGCAGTGGTTGAAGACGCCCTGCAGCACACATGTGGAATCGGTCCCAACTTCCAAGGCTCACCAAGCATTCTATCCTTTCGGAGTCGCCAAATTATAATATATAGATAATGTTTATTTCTTATTTTCTGCCTTCTACAATTTTTATTGCAAGGTATTAAGCGAAATGCAACCACAATATTGCTGGGATATTTGCAAAACTCTGGACCGCAGGTGTCTGCAGTGGGGAATAGGACAATAGCGCGTTCATTCCCCACCGCAGACACCTGCGGTCCGGAGTTTTGCAAATACCTCAGTATTATTTTGGTCACATATAGATGCTTTAAACATCCAAAATTTTAATTCAGGCTGTAAAGTGATCACTGTTATAAGATTAGTTAGTTTACTGACTAGAAAGAATCTCACTGAGTAATCTCTTATCATCGAAGTTAGCATGGTTCTACTATCAACGGTCATAAAATTGCCTTTCTAAGAAAATTCAAAAGAATGACTAGAGTACTATCGTATGTAGTACTGGTTTCACAAGACTGAATTATGATCAACCGATAGCAACGCTGTGAGTGTCCTCTCACATAAACTTGTTTGTTACTTCCACGTTTTATTCTATAATCCGACGAATATTCGCCTTTAGATGGCCAGGAATATAATGGGTAAATGGATGATTTACAGAACTAAAACGGATATTTGGAAAAACCAAAGTGAAAACATCTCACTGCACTGACATAGAAACAACCTAGCTGGATGGATTTGTATGGATAGTAGTCAGTCAATAAGATTCGACGTCCGCCATTCCTAACGAAGGTCCTTTCGTTGGTACCCCCTTCTGAAACATTGCTGATTTTTTATTTAAATTATACAACAAGTGCATAAATGGCATAGTCTACTAAAATTATCTCAGGTCACCTTATGATACCTTTTTGTATGATCGACATTTCATATTTTGCTTATACTAGCACTTCCATTGGGTCCATTGCCTCACATCCATCATCCACGAAGGACTTTAGATTTTTATGAGTTCGACTGCTATTCGAATTTCATCTTTTTTAAGAAATAGCTCTATTAGAAAGTTATCGAATCCTGAGTACAGACAGTCGCTTCTTTGATCGGAAGAAGTTCCCCACATTCAACACTGATACCAATTTCCCGACTGAGGATAGATTGTACGCTCGATTGGTGCAGCTCGTAACCGAACCAGCGACCATGCTTGTATTGCATGGAATCTCTAACCTCTGCACTTCTAGAGTCCAAGTCCTCATAAGCCTTCATTTAATATTAAAGAAAACATTAACATTCATATCTTTAACTTCCCAAATTCCAAAAAATATTTTTAAATAAGTCTAAACAATAAAACTACTACGAATAAAAATGTATAAAAATACAAAACAATTACGCAAAAGACCTACCTTTTTTCCTCCTTTCTGTATTTCGTGATTTAAGAGGTAGTCGAGTGGTACTGATCCTATTCGGTAGATTCTATGATATGGAAAGAATAGATCATTTGGTATAACAAGGGACTAGACAGATCTTAACAATTTGATAGCACGGAAGCAGTACTAGATTTCAAAGTGAAAATACCGAATATTGTATCTTTCTTATTAATCTACGATTAACACGAGTTAGACAACCTGTTCAAAAGTCGAGAATGATCGGAAAAATGGAAAGCTGGGGTGTGTACGTGGAAAAAATATACAGAAAATGAATATAACTACAGTGAAGGGAGGGAAACGCACAGAGACAGCATACGGTACTAACCTGAACAATTACGTGGTTCGCTAGAGAGCCAACTAAGCTTTGCAGTTCTCGAAAAGGCAGTTTGTTAAAGACTATCTTTCGAATTTTGTCCCTCTCATCAACAGACATCTTAAGATAGTACAGAAATCATTTACATTGCAATGGTTACCGAAAAGATAGGAAACAAACTACAGAAGAAGATCCATGGTGAGACAGCTGCTGATTCAAATTGAATTCGTCTTTCCTAGAAATGTAAGAAATTCCCACTTCAGTTTCGAGCATATTCCCACAACGCGAATCATTCAAGCTTACAGTACTACAGTAATCTTTTCCAGGATTGCTAGGTCACATCTAGAGCGGTCTTCTTGGCCTAAATTAGTACACATTACGTTTCTGAACGTTTTCACAATCCAAAAACAGAAAGACCAACGCAAATAAGACCCTATTCATTACTACTCTTTGATAACGTCTCCGAACCCCTAATGCTTCCACATCGGAAAGACTACTGTCGAACAAATAATTCCTGACATCCAAAAACCTGCTGCCATCATAGATCGCATCTCGAAATCATAAATTACAGGATATCCAACTTTTAATGTCAAGAAAAACACAGATCTACGTTGAAATCACTCCAATCTCGTATTCTCTTATAAACATGTACCAACACTGAGAGCAAATTTTTTTAACGACTACTAAGATGCTTCACTGTATTATTGAAAGACATACCTGAGCTTAAATGGTAAATCAACGACTCCAATTCTTCTTTGTCATAATGGAACTCATTTGACGTCATGACTCCCAAAATGACGTGCACCCACCGACCAACAAAAATGACTTCCCAGGACTAAATTCCTTATCAATAGACCGATCCACGTGTACGAAAACGTCAGGAAACTGGTATGAATCTTTATCGCACAATTCTGAATCATTCGCCTGAATCTGAATAGTGGAACACCAATCACTATAGTGCACTGGGAATGAAAGTTTTCCTAACATTAGTGAGACTAAAGAGTCACATAGGTCTCAGTAAAGTCCAATCAATCTTTAAAATTTGCCTCTGAATAAACCACATACATAACTTCATACAAGGAGACCCGGGAACTTAATGATGATTATGAAAAGTACAGGAAAATGAATTTAAAAGCTAAAAACATATGTACATATGCGTAGCGATGAAAGATAGACAGATCAGCTAAGCTCAAAACCAGTTTCTGAATGGATTGCGTAACGAAGCTTCGACAACAGCACTGACTTCTTATTGTAGTTCGGCAATTTCAGTAAGTTAAAACACGTCGATGCTAAAGTTAAAAAAGAATTACAACAATAACCATTGGAGATAAAAGTGTAATGACAAAGTAAAGGTGCCATGTTAAGAAACTGACAACGTCACCAGCACCAATGATTTCGGAAGGAATTCGTAAACCGCTTTTACACTGTTGGGATAACTAAAGAGTCAATTATGCTCAGCGTATGGTGCTAAAGTGATAGTGATTCAGTTTCATAACGACTCCTATCAACATTCATATCAATGCAAAGCAGCTATGGAGGAAAAAAACCTTTATATTGATTTTCACCTGTTGGAAGGCGTGAGGATGATTGGCTTTTTTTGAGAGCAAGGAAGCCCCGTACGACACTTCCCAGTGTGTCGCCTTGATCCTTAAATTTTATTAACTTACTGAAGGCACCTAACAAAACATTGCACATTCAAAAGGCATTAGTCTCTCTTTGGCACCTGATCATCTGAAACTTCAACACAACGTATTGAGAAAGGAGGTTCCAAATACGAAAATCCCAACAGAGGTGGCCGAGAACAGCTGGTAACGAACTAAACGCACCATAAGTAAGAATTCAAAGTGCGAAAAAAAATTTACTTGCGAAAAAAGTCGACAGAAATCTTGAAAAGGTGGCTGAACTTGCCTTTAAAAATAGTCTTCTTTCTTCCGGGGTGAAGTCCTTTTCAACAATCTCCCATAACCACTTGATTAATCGATGGCTTCCGTGGAATCCACCGTAGTACTGCACATGTTTCTTTAGATCAGCAAGATCAATGTCGCTGAATTTTGAAGTAACAACAGACTCTCAATGGAAAGAAAACGGCGGTAGCCTCAGCAAGTTTGGACTTCGCATCGTCCAAGTCTAACCCTCAGAGTATAAAATTGTACGAAAACCCACAAACTCATTTCACAACAGTACGCTTACAATGCAACACAGACCTACCACATTCGAAGAATTATACCTGATTAATTGTGAGACTACACGGTGGTCTGCAAGTTAAACACACACCAAAGCCAACCGAGGTTTCTGGCCCGATCTGAGATGGAGATACACTTACTTGATACTTGATAGTAGGATGGCCCGCCTTCACTAGTTGTGCGGTCGCCAGCACAACTTTCACTTTTTCGGAGCTATCCTGGTTATCCGTTGTGGTTTCCTAGAGTCTCGAGGTCAGCCTGGCAAAAATCTGCTCCACGTGATCACCACCACAAACAGTCGCCGCTCTTGCGGATCAGAGAGAGATTTGCACCATGCGACTCGTTTGATACCAAGACGGTGGTGGATCCTGGCATTGGTTTACTCCTATCTGGGCTTGACACTTGAACACCCTGTCCTCACTGGTTGTGCGGGCGCCAGCATAATCACCATTTATTGGACATTCGCTGGTTAAGCCACTGTGGTTCCCTGGAATCCCGAGGTTAGCCTGGCCAAAGTCTGCCCCAGGTCTTCACCACCACGGGCAGTCTCATCCCTTGTGGATCGAAGGAAGATTTTCCACCATGTGACTTTGATACCAAGACGGTGCTGGATCCTGGTATTTGTTTACTCTTAGTTAGGCTTCCTGATGGAAACGCCGGATTCCTCCTCAGTTAGTAGACCCTGCCGGGGAGACGATCCCCCTGCTTTACATCGCAGTCCGACACCCTGGAACACCTCCCGGTCACGATGAGGAGGTAAACCGTTGGGAGGCTTATCTGGGCTTTCTGGTGGAAACGCCGGACTGCTCCTCATCTTGGGAGATCCTACTGGGGAACAAACCCCTCACTGTACATCGCAGTCCGACACCCAAGGATACCTCCCAACTACGATGAAGCAGCAAACCATTGGGAAGGAGATGAAGATGCAAGAAAATACTTTACGACTACACTGCGCTCAAATGTTACTTAATTTGTGCAGCTTAACTTGTTTTCTTTACCAAAATGCTCCTTAGTAAGTGATTTTGTTTACCAAATGCATGCCTAATTCTATCCTCTCATGATGAACAGCGGGGGATCTGTCCACCGGCAGGGTCTCCCAAGCTGGCAAGGAGTCCGCCGTATCCATCAGGAAGTCTGGGTAAGAGTAAACCAATACTAGGATTCACCACCGTCCTGGTATCAAAGTCGCATGGTATCAAATCTCCCTCTGATTCACAAGGGCTGCGACTGCCTATGGTGGTGACGACCTGGGGCACTTTGGCCAGGCTTCCTCGGAATTCCAAAGAACCACAACGGCTTAACCAGCAAGTCTTCGAAAAATGGTGATTATGCTGTGGCCCGCACAACTAGTGAGGACAGGCCGCTCAAGTGTCAAGTACCAGGTATGCTTAATTCTATGTGGCAGTCAGATGAGAAGACTCCTAATTTTTTTCCGTTCCCACTACGAATCATATGTGACTCATATAGCCCACGTTGCCCTCCTCTTCCCTGCCTAAAAGACCACGCCTTTTTGTTCCCTATGAATAATCCAATTTCTCTATGTATCACTATCTCAATTTTATGAACCTTTATATTTTAAATACCAGGCAGCATATTTTTAGCAGTTGAGCATTTTTGAATGTTCCCCTTTTTATATCTATTTATTTCAACCAGTGACTATGGCCTATCAATTACTGAACAACAGTTAAGCACTCGTCAAAAATGAATACCCAGTACACTCAAATCTTGCCCGAGGTTAAAATAGCTAGGCACAGCCCTATGCTGGAAATGTCGCAAACCATCGGGAGCACGTCTTCATTGATACATACACAGATAGTTCGTAATCAACTGCTTCTTGGAGGACGATTTAACAGCCCTAGTTCCATCGATTCATTTGTTGTATCATCCATTGTCCCGTTATCGCGCAACGCGAGAAGGAGCCAGTGAACTCCGTTCGCCACAGCAGTAAACCTTCCTGATAGACCACTTAACCACTTTCCTCGAGTGAAATGAAAAGTATCAATTTTTCACAAAGCCTTTTTTAATTGCTTTTGGACAGAACGTAGCCATGGGAGCTTGCTGGGCTCCGTGGCGTCCGAAAAATATGTCCAAACTCCTCTAAGATTGGCAAACAATTTCTGGATGACTGAACTCCTACTGTAAATCGCAGTTCGAGTCAGTAATCATGATAAGGCAAGAAGCAATTGACATCATGCGTTTGCAACAAACAAATATTTAGAACTGACGAATTAAACTTACCTAGTGTAGCCACTGATAATAAACTGGAGTTCATACGGTGCGAAAAGGAACAGCCAAGCAGGATTCAAGACAGATTGTGCACCTGCCACAAAAGCTCGGCATTGCTGTTTCGTTTGTGAAAACACACGATAATGCGCCATTCGATGAACGTAATCAATCCTACAGTGGAACGAACAACTTCGGAAAAAATTATGAAGTAACTACGACCAACAAACACTTTTATATAGAAGACTAAGGGTATAACGATATCTCACTTATTCTCGCTCGTAACTTGAATAGTACGACCTCCAGGAATTAAATCCACAGTGTTGATCTAAAAATTCAAAAATTATGGGGGGTAAAACACATATGAATCACTACGATCATCACCTTTCCCATAAAATCCTCGTCGATAGAGAATGTGAGTGCAAGGTCGCTCACATCACCGTCGTATTTCTTAACAAATGTGAGATTACGATACAACTCAGGATCTAGTTGAGAAAGTTCGTCAAAAGCACAAAGGCGACGTCCTCCAAGCATCTGAAATATCTTAAGAGTAAACATAGCCTTGATTCGTTAGAAAGTCAACATTTTGCAACTTCAACTTTAAGACGATTGCGGATAACATAGTGATAAAGAGACAGCCCAATACGCGCAATGTTGAATCCCGCATTAGACCAACGAACCCTATGGGGTCAGCAAATAACTAGCAGACTTATCCTAGCTTAGTTCATTACTCCCAGTCCACGTGGGAACGCTTTAGCACAACTATCCCAGAATTCCATGAAACATTGACTTGCCAACATTCAATGACGTTCATAAACTTACCTGCATACATCGATAGCCCGTCTTCACTGGCTGTGCGGACTGCAGCATAATTTCTTTTGTTTCAGAAATTGCTGGTTTAGCCATTGTGGTCAAGTCAGCTAAACCAAAGGGCAGTCGCCGCCGAAGTGGACCATAGAGAGATTTACGACTATGCGACTGATTTGATACCAGAATGGCGCTGGGTCCAGGTATTGGTTCACTTTTAGCAGGGCATCCTGATGGAAACGCCGGATTCCTCGGCTTGAGAGACCTTGCTAGGGTTATGAAAATACTAACAAGACATGATAAGAAAAAGTGTACAGTGTAGTCCAAAGTTACGCGTCCATTATAAAGAATGAAGAATAAAGCTTTCGATGTTGACCAATCCCTGAGAGATTCACCATGGATATCGTTGGAGGTGAATACCTGTTCTTTGTAATAACTCGCGGTGGCCTACAGATCGATAGAGATAATTCTGGTATCCTATTAGACAAGTCTGGCACAAATTTGCCAACCCCGGAGGGATAGATTGGAGCCTGGAGGACGTTGATCGATTCCATGTGCATTGCAGGGCGCCTCTGACCACTGCGCTACACGCGTCCTACATCCATTATACAAGACAAATTCATAGGAGAATTTTATAAGAATCGTACCGCCGCTAGCAATACTGGCGCTAACTGTACATCAACAACGATTCCCTCATAAACCGCCTTGGCAAGGATTCTCCCAACGAACTGGAATAATGCCAGATGATCCTCATGCACGCTGGAAGTGGCTGATGGATATAGCACTCCACCTGCCGTGCTCTGAATAAAAGAACAAATCAGAGTAGTTTCCAACATAAGAAGATGAACTTACATGAAATAAATTCAGAGCTGGATCAAACACTTTTTTAATCGTAAGTTCAAGAAATTCCTTAAATACTCCATCTTGATCAATGCCAGCTTCGTCAAGGCCCTGCAAAACCCATGTAACATGATGCAATAAAGATCTTGAAAAAAAAAAACCAATACCACACAGAATGCTGTTGGATGCTAACCTGCTGATTCACAAATTTGACTCTTATGGTTGATTTAAGAGCTCTTGTAGACAGCATCGATAGTTGCCGATAACCATCCTCTACTAATCGATTTCGTCCCACCGTAATAAGAGTAGCGGAAGACTCAACGCTGCTCTAGAATAATATTTCAAATTCAACATTCAACAATAGTAGAACATTGACCATTTAAGGACACCTTATCAGCGCTGACAAATTTCCTGAATAGAAGCATCCTCTCTTTTAGTGAGACCAAATGACTCATACGGCGCATTAATAGCATTCCTCTCGGCGTTTTCTTCTCGAACTCTCCCATTAGTACCGAACTTTTGACATCTCTAGAAATCCTCTGTTTTCAACAAAGATCGAAAACAAGTTATTGCTGGAACATCTTTTAGTAACTCCCACGTCCGATAAGTTATTGCAATTTCTTGATCTAAGATATGAGGAATGGCTTAGGAGCTCTAAACTAGTCATAACTATAACGATTTTAAAATATGGTCAATAGGTGTTCAAAACAGCCAATATACTTCATCTACATTATTTGCGATGTCATTAACCATCAAATAAATCGACCGGATACCACTAGACCTCATTGTCATCACACACCTGACAAGGAGATTACGAAAAGCATTACAACTTTATAAAAACATCTTCCTTCTATACTTCCAACAGTTTACCGCTTCATTGTGGCTGGAAGGTGTTTCTAGGTGTCGGGCTGCGATGTTCTGCAGGGGTATTCATCCCCCAGGCATAGTCTCCTAAGCTGAAAAGGAATCCGGCGTTTCCACCAGTAAGCCACTTAAGACCAAACTAATCCCAGGATCCTGGAATCAAGATGGTCGCATGATGGCAAATCTTCCTCTGATCCACAAGGGTGGCGACTGCCAGTAGTGGTGCCCACTTGGGTAGACTTTGGCCTGGGTGAGGTCGGGACTCCAGGGAACCAAAATGGTCAAACCAACAAAACTCCGAAACAATGAAAATTATACTGGAACCCGCACAACCAGTGAAGACGAGCCATCCATTTATCCAAGTATGTCATCAATAGAAAGTCAATCTTTGGAACTCTTTCTCATAGTGTTTTTCGCGACAACAAAACCTAGAAGCTCACCAGACTCTACCTTGTCGCAGGTTCATACCCACAGCTGGGCTTGCAAATAATGTCTGATTTATTCTCAGCTTGGAAGACTACTAGAGAAACTCTAAACGGACACCGCACCTGCGCACGCAGACACAATCCGAGCCACGATGTGTCCGTAAAACAATTGGAAGTAATACTCCTTAACCTATGACAAATTCCCAATACAATTCAACGTATGAATTATGGTGGCAATTTAACGAATAAGATGGAAGCATCAAAGAAACGCCACAGAGTAAATAAAAAGAGAGATGAAAAATTGAGCTACTTACGGAGCCAACCAAAACTTCGGATCATTGACGAAAGTTCTGCGGCTATCTCGGACATGAAGAACCATGCAAAGCTGATGAATACTTGCAAACAATCCATGGTCAGAAGATCGATCATCTACAAAGTGAGCATATGACAAACACAATAGAAAGCACAAAACAGAATAAGTTAAAATGATTGAAAGAAGGTTGAAACGAAGAACACGCATGGTGTTGTGGTGAACACGTTAGCGTTTGCGGGTTCGATCCCCACCACAAACAGCTTCGGTCCGGAGTTTTGCAAATTTCTCAGCATCATTGCGATTTTGTTTCACACCACACCCTACCATCCACGGATCTCCCTCTTATGAGGGATTTCGAGCTGGTTGCTCTCCAGGCTACGTGGCACGTCTCCAGGTGGCGGATAGGAGGTTAATCGCGGACCAAAAGCGACCTTGCTTCCCTGATACGCAGGAGGATCCAGAGAATGGACTCCCTGTTTCTGCTGCGCCGATTTAGCACATACCTTCTCACTATACGAAAATGTATTCATGCATGCGTGTGTGAGTGCATTCTAGTCATTTCGGATTGTATTCTGCGAGTCTTGTCAGCCAAAAGCCATCAATTAATTGACAGAGGATTACATGGGAGGCCCTTAGGAGTCGCCTCTAACAAATAAGGTCCACGTTCACTATGGGAGAGACTGGCAAGCTATCCATGAGTATACCCAGCCCCCCACCTTCAGAGCCCAGCAAGCTATACGTGGATAAAAAAAGCTAAAAACAGTAAAAGCAACGGGCCTTATTCCTCCGACCCCGAATGGGCATACAATTCGGCAGCGTTACGCAGGACGAGTACGGAGAAGCTGCTAAAATCTATGGGCCATTCTAAGCTGCTTAAATCGCAAAAACCTAGTGCGTATGAACGGCAACCGATGGACAAGAGCCGTTAGTGACTGGATTCCTCGGGATGTCAAACGCAGTGCAGGAAGACCATCGACCCAATGATCAGAGTTCTTCACGATAAGCCTAGAAAAAAGATATGATGCTCAACGGGTTCCTAGAGCAAGTAGAGTCCACTGGACTGCTCTCGCATGCGATAGGGAAAAATGGAAGATTCAATGTCTCCCGCTCGAGTCACTCGACCACCAATGGGACTACAAGTTATACAGGTGATGTCCCGCCATGAAAAAAAAAGGATAGGCAACAAATAAAAAATGACCGCAATAGAAAGTGACTACATAGTGACTATTTTAAAGAAGTTCACATAAGTGATTAGATGTAAACACAGAATGAAGGCGTACAAGTCAATCTGCAATTTACACCGAAAACTCTATACACGCAAAATCCTCAGCCAAAAGCACTCTCAAAATTGCAAAACAATAACCCTTAACTAACCTACGCAGCCGCTCCATACAGCACGAAAACAGAAATAGTTACAGAACCTGGCAATATGCACCAGCTCTTCAAGTGTAAATGGAAGGGCGCGTTCGTACAACTCTTCCTCATCCAGAATTCTGTAAAGGACTGTAACGTAATTGAACCTTCAAAAAAGGTTAAAACTAAGTACCTAAAACTCACGATATAACGATCGCAGCAGCGTCAGCAAATAACATAAGTGGTGCTGCGTGTAGGTTCTGAGGGGTGGATATTAATACCAGTGCTGCATTCAATGGTGAAGGTGTGGACGATGAAGACGACACATATCGTGCTTGGTTGCCCCATCGTACCAGATACGACCACAGTTGACGAAGAATCCGATCCTCACGGCATATCCCTTAAATTTTTTGAACCAATGATCAGATGACCTAAAAAGCTCCGACTGAAGCATGTAGCTTAATGAATTTTGAATCGGCAGTTAAATGACAAATGGCTTTTACTCTCCAGAAAGTGTGAAAAGCTCACTAATGCATAAGAATACTTATGATAAAGAAATAAAAAAGAAAGAAGTTCTCGGCTTTGACCAATTCCCAAAGTGTGTGTCATGCATCCGAGTTCATTAAGCATCGTTGGAGGTGACTGGATGCATATCTAGCTTTTACAATGACTCCCGGTGGCCGACCGATGTACCGTCTGGTACCAATTTGTCGACTCCGGAAGAATGAGAGGCTTGGTGGGCCATGGTCGCAGGGGCCGATCCATGTGTATTGCAGGGCGCCTCCGACCACTGCTCAACACGCGCCCCCTATATTTATGATACTACAAAAAATAAGACCAGACGAATTAAAAGAATCATTCACCCGCTATAATTTCGTTCTTCATGTTGGCCATTGTTGATAAAGCTGTCATATATAACTGACAAACAAGTGCTGCAAGCGTTGGAGGGATATCCTTCTCGACTTCTCCAGTTTGTAAAGGCTCAGAGGATGACCCACCACCCAGCTTCTTCCAGAGCTCTGAATTGTAAGCTGTAAGATTGCAAAAAACTACATATTTTGCTGAATCTGATACTCAGATTTAAACATAAAACTGAAAACTGAGGAAAAATTATAATCACTTAAAGAACAGATTCTGTTAAAAATACTTCCAAAGATTGGGGTAAAAGTAAGAAAGCGGACGAAATATAAATCTTTCGACTACATCGATTTATGTGTATTCTTCAATCACGTGAATGCAGTAGATATAAAGAAAATGAAAATAAAAATGAAGAAACAACTATTGAAGGTAGCTCCTAAATCCTTGACCATCATCTGGCCGTTTGGTTTGTTTTGATCAACACCTTCGAGAGCTTTGTCAAAAAGTCTGCACACTATACGGTAACTCCAAAGCATCTGAAGCTGTCGCAAAACACTACGCAATGACCTTTCGGTTCTGAAAAGTAAGGACAAGAATAAAAGTTCTACAGTTTAAAGTGAATACCAACTCACTTAGGGTCGATGGGTAGCCTGTAGTGACCAAAAATTGGATGCCAATGATTATGACTGGATTGCTCTCCTGGACGAACTGCGAATTCTAAATATATAGATAGCAATTTCAAAAGATTTCATCCCTACAAGTACTTGTTAAATAATAACACATTCGCTGTCAAATGCATCGACATGACTTCTTAATGTATACGTGAGCGACCAGATTCGACCTTTTCTGGTGACCTCAATGCATTGTCTCAGTTGTTCGTTTTGCTTCACAACTTCCGCTCAACTTTCGTCCCCATCGTGAGCTTATCGGGCACAAACCCTGTGCCTAGCATGGTTCAATAAATTCTTCATCTAACAGCATAGATAAGACCGAGTTTGGTCCTCCTACATGACCCTCGCAGAAAGTGTGGACAGGATACGTCGAGTATTAAAAAGTAACAAAAATGAAAGAAGCAAAGCGTGGAAAAAAAGTCGAACCATAGCGACAAAAACCAACGTAAAAATGGACGCGATTAATTTGAAGTCCATAACGGACCGCATGCGCTGAGCTGAATGCATCCCTCGCACGGAGAACGGTGGACGTGGTCCGACGCCACAGCCACCAAAAGGTGTGTTGAAATGTAGCGTACCTGTACATTGTGCCATGACTAGTCCTATTACCCAGGTCCAATCAACAACTCGTTTTTTTACTGTCTGCAAAATAAAGGGTAAAGACGCAAAGGAAGATTACTCAAATGAGAGTTGAACTAGAACTAACCTCTTCGTCTAGGTAGCCCAAATGAATGATGTTGCCGAGGAGATTAATAGTCCTCTGCGGTTCTATACATTCTATAAATTCAGGTGAAGAACGCAAATATGTAAGACACATATCAAATAGCCCAGAACTGAGAAAGTTGTCCAGGTTCTAAAGCAGTAATCTAAGTAGCGCGAAACCTTGAACTCAGGAAAACAAATGGTTGGAATAAAGTAGGAAGAAACCTACCGCTTTATTCAGATGGACGATGATGGCGGGGCAGGTGAGCACGTGGCTAATAAAAAGTGGCAATAAAGTTCCATCGTTTTTGACGGATTTGAATAATAAAGAAAATAGAGCGTTTAGTGCCTGTCCACTTATTAGAGGTTTGTGCTCATTTGAGGCAAGAAACAAAGAATTCTGAAGAACAAGAGAACTAAGGCTAAAAGTTTTAAGCAATCATAGTGTATTAGGATCAAGTAGGATGCAAACCGCAAGACGTGAGAAATTCGCTTGGTCTCCTAACGACCGACAGATCTTGTTGCATAGATCATTGAGCACTTTCTGGACCTGAAATCAGACGAGCTAAAATGAAAGACATCTTATCTCAAGAACAATTAGTTGACATCAGAAGAAAAACAACGTGGAACAGTTCACAATATGTCGAAATCCACTCACCTGAGGAGCATTCCGAACAAGAAACCAGCCATTGCTAGAACTCAAAACAATCAAAAAATGGATAAAGACCTGCCAAGTCTTCACCTCTGTGACGCGACTACCCTAGAAACTAGAACGCTCGTTAAGGCACAAGTAAAAAGACTAGTTTAATACAAATTAAGACGATTTTGGATGCTTTAGACGCACGCGAAATGGTACGCACTCCGAAACAAAGTCGCAAGGACTCCAAACTTCAGACTAACCGAAATGTACATGAGAGATTGAGGAATTGTTGAGATAATTTCCGATGTAACCCGGCTTGCAGTAGCTATAGTTGATTTGTTCAAGAACATAGTTGCCCAGTTCGTTTCCTTTACTGACGAATCCAGTGATAATATTATATGCCGGCATAGCAGCGCTATTATCTGAACAGTCTCTATACATTACGTAACTCTTTACCTACTGTTTGTTACTTTTCCATGACAACATATCATGTGGAATACAACCACAATGACGCTAAGATATTTACAAAACCCATACTGCAGGCGAGATTTGAACCCACGATTACCCTTCCCAGAGCCCACAACGTATTACGCACTGCATTACTGCGTGCCTAGCCTTGCCTTTCTGGCAGCCAGTTTTTTACACTACTGGTACCCTTACCCTTTTTACCTGTTTTTACCACCGAGACGTTGGATCAGATCTGCGCTCGGATCCGAGTTTTGCAAATATCTCAGCATCATTGTGGTTGAATCTCTACAGACTCAAAGTACAGCTTACACAGGAAACATCTTATTTTTACAAGGCTCTATGCTGCTTTTCGATAAATGCTTTCGTCAAATAGAGTAGTGGAGGAATTAGAAACTTGCGACTCACACGAGCGGCGTTGCCCAACTATTCTCAGTGTATAAATTGATTTTTCTAAAATGTACTTCCGATTTCTGACCCCTTTGAACTAGGACAAAACACCGACTTCCTATAAACATCGGAGTAAACAATCGATATATTTATTTATATGCTCTTATGAAATACTCTTGATGAGCTGATGCGAGGTTGGTACATGTTGTCCTATTAGGAATTTACATTTTTTAAATATTCAAGGATTAGTGGGAATCGTAGAAATCAAAGATACATTGGAGGACATCAGAATTTCACCGTTACAGAGTGAAATTACTTGTATCTTGCAGGAAAAACTTGTTCTGGTAGAACCTAACAGTTCTCACTAAGAGATGCAGCGTTCAGCGTTCACAGATCCTCAGTAGTGTGAACTCTACTCCCTCAACTTCGCCCACGTGATAGAGTGTATCCTTGGCTTTCACAAGACTGGTACTCACCTGCCAATCCTGGATGTATGACACTCCTGGTTAGTCTAAGGAGAGTGTGCATGGCGCAGTGGTCGAAGGCGCCTTGCAACACACACGTGGAATCGATCCCGCGCCCATGGCCCACCAAGCCTTCCATCCCTCCGAGGTCGGCGAACTGGTACCAGACCTGTCTGGGAGGATGGCAGCACTGGCTCGATACATCAGTAGGCCACTGCGAGTCATTGTAAAGGTCAGATATACATTCAATCACCTCCAAACGATGCTTAATGAAGTCGAATGCATGGCGCATTCCTCGGGGATTGATCAACGCCGAGAGCATTATCCTTCATTATACCTGTTTGAATCAAAAGACGCAATTATTTCTGGCACGTGCTTGCTGGAATCAATGCATCTCACCCGTTATAAGCTAATGAAGGTGTGGTAAATGCTAAATATTAAACATAAAGAAAGGCATACCGTGTACCCACCTCATTGTCATCAGGTAGCCGCCTCACTTTGAGAAGAAGACGACCCCATTTTAGAATCTCATCGTTGGAGAGCAAAACTTTTCCTGATTTCTCGAGGTCTACGAAAGTAGAGAGCTTTTCTGATATCGTTGATCTAGAAAACTTGACTGTTTCTGAACATTCATCGATTTTAACGAACATCAGAGCGTACCGCACAGCAGCGACGAATTTCTGTCTGGCTAGGTAGCCCCTGGCTAGTGCTTGCAATTTGATTGCAACATCAGTTTGAAGCCGAGTCACTTCACGTTCCTTTCTTTGCGCTGCAGCATCGGCAAGAAATTGACTACGTTCGTCCATGTCCGACCATAATCCTTCCTTAACTACAATACTGTATACCCATCGATGGAATTAATAAGGTATTTAGTACATTCTCAGATTCTTAAGATCATAAACTCCGTTACTTAAGGTCCATCAAACTAATGAGGACATATGAACGAAATCCCTATGCAAAACATTCTTTTGAATCTCCTTCACTAAATCCATGATCTCCTAACAGAACAAAACAAGGATAAAACTCTCGGCATTGATCACTCCTGGAGGGATGCGCATGCATTCAACTTCATCAAACATAGTTTAGAGGTAATTGAATGCACATCAGGCCTTTACAACGACTTGCGGTGGCCTACCGATGTATCGAGCCAGTGCTGCTATCCCCCTAGACAAATCTGGCACCAGTTTACCGACCCCAGAGGTATGGAAGGCTTGGTGAGCCTAGGGCGTAGAATTGATCCTACGTGTATCGCATGGCGCCTCCGACCATTGCGTCATAAGCGCCCTTCAAATATATTAAAAGTCACAAATTGTGATCTCAACAAGTTCAATCTATCATTATCGATCAGCAAGGGCTGCAAATACTTTGGTTGGAAGTTGAACCTTCTTGTGAACCATTTAAAGACTCAGCGTACCATTCATTGACAAAACTAATTTCAGTTTTATTCCAAAAAGAGTTGAGATCGATCCTATGGAGTAATTAAAATAAATACATCGTACTTACTTGTAAGATGACTAGAAACAAAGAGATGACAAAAAGAGTGGTAGAACAAACAAAAGGTTCTATAGCAGTAAAGTAAAACTAGCAAAGTAACAACGTTAGATCGAAGATACTCAAAGTAGGAAACGAAAGACTATGACTTTCCGTATTAGTGTCCCACTATGCTAAGCAACAGAGGTGACTTAAGTGGTAGATTCAAGCAACGTTCAGCAATCCTTAACGATGAAACATCAATACACTAAACGTTAGGGTAGTACGGAACTACAAGCGCTGTACATAAGGCAACGGTGACCTTCTTCAGACTTCAGTATGTTGCTTTGAGCCTTTGTGAACAAGAGGCTGCCTTCCAGTTTCTAACGGTGGTTGTTGTGTAGAGGAAGGCTTCGACACAGTGCTCGCTTTCGGTCGTAATGAGCTCATCACGATTGCTTGGGAACGTTCATCAGCTGAAAGACTTTCAAAACAATTCATTGGTTCTCTTGATGAGTGAACATGGGGTTGATAATTTACTCCTTGTTTATAAACAAGCTGACGCCTTGGCGAATTTCACCTTCCTCAGGGCCTGGTAAAGTCTAGTTGACTGAGATATACCCAGGCAAATAGCTCCTTAACTTTCAGCGGAATACCAAGTTGCTCATGGAAATTGCCTTCAAAACACTTTGTTTATTGAATAAAATGACTCTACGCTACTTGAAATTGATTAGAAAAGAACGACCATTCGTTCTAGAAAGACAAATTGAGATAACTGGTGACAGAATTGTGAGATTAAAACAACCATGTCCGCTCTAAACGACCGAGTTGAATGTTCTTCTCCACAATACCAGAAATTCAACCACCCATATTGAAAATGGAGAGCAGTAAGTAATTCGGTGTTCTAACAAACCTGCTCGAAGCCCTTATAGAAAAGAAAACCTGATCTGAAAATATAGTTGTAGTTATATCCTAGTTTGAATGCTACGAAATAACGCCGAGGACACCCAATTCACGTCCCTAGCAAGCATTCAGAGATGGCTTTCTCACGGGTGGAACTGCTAAATAGTGTTACAGTACTGAAGGCGACCAATAAAAAATACCTACTTTAGCACACAAATTGGCAAAAACCTTCCAACAGTTTACCGCCTCATCGCGGCTGGGAGGTGTTCCTGAGTGCCGAGCTGCGATGTACAGCGGGGAGATTCATGCCCGCAACGAGGTCTCCTATGCTAAAAAAGCGTCCCGTGCTTCCCATCAGGAAATCCAGCTATGACAAAACCAATAGCAGGATCCACTACCGGGCGACAAATCTCCCTTCGATCCACAAAGGCGGCGACTGCTTGTGGTAGTGAGGATCTGGGACAGAATTTGGCTAAGCTCACCAGGAACTCCGGGGAACCACAGTGGGTAAACCAGCAAAGCTCCGAGAAAATGGAAATTATACTGCGACGCACACAAATAATGAAGACGGGCCAACCAAGTATCGAAGTAAGTAATTAGCAAAAAAAACCTTAAAAAGAACTTATCAGAAAGGCTGACCAACGTCCTTCGCTTTCTTGTTCCGCATTTTCCGCTTTGCTGCAATCAAATCAATCTGTCGCTTCGTTCGGGGAATTCTGATTCGTATGAAACAACATACCAAAACAACTGTAAGGAAAAAAACATCTAAAAACTAGTAATTCATTTAAATCTGCTACAGAAGAAAGCTAGGTCTTACCCATTATAAGAAGTACACCAAGAACCAGTGCGATCAGCATCCATAGTCTCAATCCTGGAGCTATATGTTGATCTAAAGCGGATAATTGGTGTTGTGAGGCGATTGCCATCGATTCCTAAAATGAAACACAGAAGATAACTGAGGTTCATAACATGTCTTAAACGAAATGAAACATGTCTCAACAGTACAAAACAAATGAAAATTACACAAAGATTCAGCTGTTCGGCAATTTCGGGCCGTAATACTGGCGATACTTCCAGAACTTTCTCAGAACAGAAACCGCGCAAATCAAACGAAACTGGAAGAAATTCAAGCAAGAGGGCTAACTTTAGGACTCAGTTAGTCTAAAGATGTTTATCGATTCGCTTGTAAAATCTTGTGATTCTTAACGATAAACGGTTAAAATTGAAGAATCCATGATAACCAATCTTTCTAACACGCAAAAAATTGAGGAATCCATGAGCACCCAAAGCAAAGCAGAATGCGCTAAATCTAACATTTTATTCAGCTTAATTTACTTTAACATCTATTCATTCATTTGACTTTAACTTAACCTATGACTTAACCTTAATTTGACATTTCACAGATCAATAGATCACTGGGATTTTCAAAAATCGATAATAGCATTGATATTCTGTAATTGCAGAAATCTGACGATTTAATCAGAAGTTCATGGGTGAATAGCAAAACCGTGTGACACCATAAGAATTACTTGTAGCTGTAATTATTTATTCTAAGACTTCTCTCCCGTCAACACAATTGCTAACACTCTCGCCACTGTGATTTCAGTACTTCCCATAACAGCAGACCCTATCTAATTGTAAATATACAGAGAAATTTCAGAGGTTTTTCATCAGACAACAAGCCTCCCTAAGATACTTACTAGTAGCTAAGAGATATGAAGGTTAACCACAGGATACTATAACTCCTCGATCAATAGAAAAGTGTGTCGACAAGATTAAGGTGGCAGTGTTACTGGGAGTGGAGGAGGAGGGGAGAGCATGCAAGTGGACCGTGAGTGCCACACCTGTTATTCAATCAGCCATAGCCCGTTGCTAGTGCATTTCCAATGATTCGAAACAGACAACATTCATCCACAAACTCTCCAGAATCAATAAGATTGGATCATGTTATTAGCATTCAGATATTCATCGTTCTATTTGTGTTTTGAAGTGTGTGGCATAATAAATTGCATAGGGGGCGCATGTAGCACAGTGGGTCGGAGGCGCCATGCAATAAACATGGGGCCTACACCCACGCCCCTGGCCCGCTAAGCCCTCCATTTTTCCGGGGTCGGCAAATTGCTACCAGACTTGTCTGGGAGGATAGCAGCACTGGCTCAATACATCGGTTGGCCACTGCGAGTCATTGTAAAGGCCATACATGCATTCAATCACATCGAAACGATACTTAATGAAGTCTAATACATGGCGCATTCCTCAGGGATTGATCAACGCCGAGAGCTTTATCGTTTTACCCCTCAAGAACATAAGTTAGATGTCCTTTCTATTATTCGCTACAGCCTCCATTATTTCTTTGTAGGATCCTTCTACCGCTTTGTCATCTCTGTTAATTTCTAGACGTAAACCGTCCATTCTTTTGACCTCCTGCCCCAACCTCCACAGCGGAAGCATTCTTGTGTAGTAAAACAAGTGATGTTGAGATATTTGCAAAAATCGGACCACCGCCTAGATTCGAACCTGCGACTACCTTGTATTGGGTATTGTTAAATATTTGTTTCGTTAATTGCGAATGAGAAATGAAGGTATCTGCCTCTCATGAACATCCATTCCCTGAGATTCAAACTAAGCTAATCTTTTCACGAGAGCTGTCGGAGTTGCCCGTTGCCCAACGTTCTTTCGATCTTGATAATTCTCTGTATTCTAACAACGACATCATCAACGAACTATCTTTACGTTAATGATTCCAATGCCATTAAAAATGGTGAAATTCTGGTTGTCAACAATGAAGAGGGCGGCCTGGCTATCCAGAGCTTTCATGACTATTCTTTTTCACTGTAAGTCGATGAAGGAAGCACAAAGCAACATCTCGTGTTTCAACAACATTTCGGTGACTTTCATTTCTTGTGGATATGCTTCATCGTAGATCGTAGGGCGCGTGTGGCGCAGTGGTAGGAGGCGCCACTGCGGCGCGCACGTCAAATGCGCCCATGGCCCACCAAGCCCTCCATCCCTCCGGGGTCGGCAAATTGGTACCAGTCTTGTCTGGGAGGAAAGCAGCACTGGCTCGATACATCGGCCGGCCACCGCGAGTCATTGGAAAGGCCAGATATGCATTCAATCACCTCCAACGATGATTAATGAAGTCGAATGCATGGCGCATCGCTCAGGGATTGATCAACGCCGAGAGCTTTATCCATTATCCTTTATGCTTCATCGCATTGAACTTCCAAAGAGAAAATCCTGCTTCTGCTTTCATGTTTGTCCTTCTGGTGGCTATGTTGGAGAATATCCACTTTTCTGAATGTATCAGCCGACAGTTTGTATAGTCACTGTCCTTCCGCATTTTTTGAACCTTTAACCTACATAGCATTGATGACGGTTTTGGATGAGCAAGCCCCATTGGTTTGCACTTGCGAAATTGTTGAATCCTTTTCGTGTTGCAGCCCCGTTTGTTAACGTGTTGTGAGTGAACTCTCAGGAAGTAGCACATGACAACATATGGGAATTATTGCAGTCATAGCATAAAAGGATAAGGGGTAAAGTGATCGGTGTTGATCAATTCGTAAGGAATGCACCGTGCATTAATCCATACGTGGCCTGTGCAATGACTTATGGTAGCCTACCATTGTATCAAATGGCTGCTACTATCCTCCCAGACAAGTCTGGCACCTATTCGCTGAGTCCGAATGGATGGGAAGATTGGGAGTTCGGGTTGCGGAATCAAAACAACGACCAGGTGTTCATTTCAGGGCACATCTGACCACTGCGTAGCACGTGTTCCTCAATCGTAAAGTATGAGGAAAAGGGAACACTAAGTTGTAGCAGTAAGGAAAGGTCCTAGCGTGAGCACAGTACAGGCTATTACTACCGCCATAGGTGACACAACACCGAATTTTTGTTGTCGCATGATGGCAGCACATTTCTAGTAATCATGGCAAGAGTGCAATAAACTTTCACGATCGACGCTATTCATATGTCCTTGTGCTATGCACATAGAGAGAACCTCGGCGGTCCCATAATAGGCACATTAAACGCCAGTAGTATGTGGCCTAGTTTCCATTAGAGAATTGGTGTTAATTAAATGGACGTCAGTCATGACCTTGCATCTGCCACTTGGGAACAACTGAGGAATTTCATAATACTTTATTCTGTTTTATCGAGATGGGGAATAATCTTCGTGTCATAGTGAACAGCTTCAGCATACGAGTGACGTTGTATCAACGGAATCCTCCCAAAATCAAGGTAATGAAGTAAAGATGTAGAAGTTTATGGAGTTTTGAGGTTGAGAGTTTTGAGGAGACAGGCAGCTCGGTGGTAGTCGTGCCGTTCATTACAAGCAAAACACTGGTTTGACCCCACATCGGGCCTACTAGACTTCCCGTCACTTCGAAATAGAAAAATTGATGTCAGATTCGTCTAGAATCAGCTAGTTCTACTCCACAAAAGATGAACTTGCCTGTATAGAACACCTGGGAACATCCTAGCGCGACTGTTCATTTGGGGGAAAATTGACTAAATCAGCGTTCAAAGACAATCATAAAGTAGACCAAAGATCCTAAAGCAGCTGAACTTATGGAAATCCCAAGATTTTGTGGATCATAAACTTGAGGGAACGAATCAAATGCAAAAGCTGGTGGAATACAAACAATGTATGATGTCGGATAATGTTTAAAAAAAGAGGTTTTGTTAAACGAATTTTTCAGCCGTTTTCTTTACGAGAAAGAGATCATGTGCGAGATTACCTTGCTCCCATCGTCCAGAACTTCTTGACAACATCGACATAAGTTCGCCCAGAATTTCGTTTCCTCAGTATCCAGCCACTTTCACTATGGCATTATCCAATGGAAAAGTCCCACATCCAAGCTTAGGATTACAGTGATCAGAATTGTGAACCATACGAACAAATAGCTCAGAAGACCGACTTTCCACAAACCTCGGCATAGATAGTTGATATATTTGTTTCTGTGGTCTTATAAACTGATCTTCGTTAGCTGATGCGAAGTTGGTATAGGTATTCGCTGTCGTTGTTGTTTTTGTTGGTGTTGTTGGTCGATGGCTGACGTTTCGGTGATTTTGCCTTCCTCAGAGCTTGGACGTATTTTATATAAGGATACTTTAATTATTCGGTGGAAAAGAGGGCTAAATCTGTTGTTATTTTTCTCACACAATCGCGAGGTTGTATTCAGCACACATTTAATACCTCACAAATATAACACATACAACACAACGGTAGCTGACGTTTCGGCAGTATCGCCTTCTTCAGAGCCTGGAAGGGTACAATAATGTGTAATTTACTAGGTCAAACGCGTCAACAACGTAAAGGAAAGATAAAAATCTGAACAATAATTACAAGACCATCAGCTCCTAGAAAATCCAACCATTTTATTTGATTTTCACCGAAGAAGAACAGCCGCTTAGAGTCGCATATGGTTGATTGCTGCACCACTCCACATCAAAAATCAGTTCTGAGATACGGGGCTAGATCACACGTTATCTCAGGCCATTCATCTCCGCTATTCATTCTCGGATTTTTGGAATTTATCCAAAAGCCTCGAGAAATTTGAGCGTTGGTGTTTTAGTCTCCCCTGGAATGATAACGACATTTACATCAAAATCTCCGCTATGTTGTTGCATCCTATGCGTCCATAGTGGCGTGCCTTGTTTTTGTTTTCGTTTGCCATCTAGGTGTTCTTTTATGCGGATACATAAACATCTGCCCGTTTCGCCGATATATTCGTCTCCGCAAGTACTTCAAGAAATCAGGTATATCATACCTGAAACCACGCAATCACTCTTTCTGCCGTAATGGCAAATTACGCAATTTGGTGTTTCACATAGACAGTCATACAGACGGTTACGAACTAGCTGACAGCGTAAAGTATCCAGTGGTATTTCAACTATCGCTATCGATTCCTCTAGATCCGCCCTTCTTAAGCATCGCTGTATCGCTACACTTATTTCATGGCTAATAAAAGGTAGCATAAACGGGATTTTCTTTTGGCCAAGTGTTTGGTCTTGGGGCTTCGCTCTCCTTTTAAACACATCTCGTCGGGTTCCCATTTTTTAGCCAGTAGAGATGGCGATTTGCCGAGCCAAATTGCGCGATTCTACCTTTAGTTTCCTGCTTTTGCACACTCAGGTGGCTGTTTGAAACATGTTTCTCACAAACGTCCTCTTTTTGTGTGAAGGGTGGGAAGAAAGGAAATGAACGAGTATGTTCTTGTTACTTGGCTTTCGGTGCCCCTTTGTCATGCCACCGCTACTTGATAGGTTTACTTGAACGTTTAAAAACAGAAGCCAGTTTTTTTCCTGTTTTTCTCGGGTTAACTTAATGTACTCAGACTGCTCGTTCAATAATTCGAAGCATTTGTCCATATCCTCCTGCGTAGAGAAGACGACAAAACAATCATCTGTGTACCTGCAGTAGAGTAGTGGCCGGAGACCGAGGACGGGGACTTCTACTTTAGACATAAACGCAATGGCAAGGCAGGTGCCATTTGCTGTCCCAAGTAGAGGCAGACATCTGGCTGAAGTACAATGAAAGACCTACTACATTCCAAGAATTAGGCAGAACCCTGAGCACGCATTGATGGAAGAATTCCTCAAAATGTGATTTCAGCTGAAATCTAACCGTTTATATGAGCGTTTCAAAGGACGAAGAAATCGTTTCCATAGAGAATGCTTTTCAGGATTCACGTAGATTTCGGAAAAGACACTTCTTATTAGCGGATGTATTCGAACTTACATATAAAGACGCATTTGAATGAATCAAAGTGATTTGGTTCCGCTCGATATAAAAAGTCGATCACTACATCAGTTTTTTTAGCGGAAATAGAATTTATAGAAAAATAAAAAGAGTGGTAGTAGTTTACCTCATTGGCAATCACATTGGAATCGTACCTAGCACTCACCACGTTTAGAATTACGACACCTAAACATTTCTTTTCATTGCAGTTATATGTGCGCGGGTAAGTCAAATTGACCGATTATGGATGAGAAGATGCTCTTCCATGTGCACAAGACGCTGGTTCAACCTCCCCGCAGGCCAAACAGTCTTCTAATTCTCAAAGGACCAGGTAAGTTGCTTCATACGCGCTTGGAAGGCTTCGTACGATCCGACAAAGGCTGTGATAAAGACAATGAAACGCCTTAGGATGGCCATCCCAAAATTACGGAACAAATCGGCTAAGCCAACACTCGAGGACATTGATGAAGAAAATCACGAATACTCAAACAGTAGCCGAATGAGCACGAAAATCCAAGGTCACTCGAGCATAATGATTATGGGGAACTGTATCTAGAAGGAGCACGTAAGTTTATAAATAGATTTAATCAACATTTGGTTCCACATGGCAACGAAGGGCGCGTGTGGCGCAGTGGTTGGAGGCGCCACTGCGGCGCGCACGTGAAATGCGCCCATGGCCCACCAAGCCTTCCATCCCTCCGGGGTCGGCAAATTAGTACCAGACTTGTCTGGGAGGATAGCAGCACTGGCTCGATACATCGGCCGGCCACCGCGAGTCATTGTAAAGGCCAGATATGCATTCAATCACCTCCAACGATTCATAATGAGGTCGAATGCATGGCGCATCCCTCAGGGATTGATCAACGCCGAGAGCTTTATCCTTTATCTTTTTTATGGCAACGAATAACCGTCATCCTGGTAGCCACCTAGTCTCAAGCTAGAAAAATTTTTTTCCATTCACAGTGCTATCAAACACTTCTGATTACGTCTTCAGAAAGCCGGAGCACGGCAATATTGAGAATCTAGAAAAATAAAATAATGACTGACAAGTGGGAGGACTCAGATGGAATCCGGTCTGGGGTCCATGTTACGTTCATGATTACCCAAGTGTTAAGTAATACGGAAAAATAGAGAGAAAGACGAAGTAAAAAACCGCGAGATTTTACGCTCGAGTGCAAAATCAGTTGAAATGTAGAAAAACCTCGCAAGTAGCTTACTGGCATGCCATGTAAAATATCTGTTTCCAGTTTTTGAATTAAGAATACCTCGTTCACTGATCAGTTTTGAGAGCACTCGCACTGCTTCTTCTGTGAAGAAAATGTCGATGGGACACAAGGACTTGGCATCTGGATCTGTAGTGCAGATATCAAGATGCACTACTTCGTATTGAATGCCTACAAGGAGTCTTTAAAGTATTTACATTATTTCATGACTACAGCCTTAGAATACCACTTTCCGCCGCGCATTTCACGTAATTCAAGCCGTCATCGATTATCACTCGGTGTCGGTAGTCTTCATCCAAAGCATACCATTTCTTGGCGATTCGTAGTATCGCCGGATCCAACTCAACAGTGGTTATATCCATCTTAAGGTAAGAGGTTTGGAAGATTTGTTAATTGAACAACATTCAATAAACATGCTCACGTTAGGAAAATTATAATGGAGGTATGAATTGATGTATCCGGCACCAAGACCAAGACTGAGCACTTTAGCATCAGCATCCCGCCTGATTTCTACTGCACCAGTGGCGAACATTTCCTCTGAAAATGTATGCCAGTACGTAATAGTAAGGTTAAGGAATATTTCCACTCCCTTCCCACTTTCCGATGGCTTGCCACCTCTCACTAATTGGCAGGTGTTGCTGGCTGTCCAGCTGTTCTTTTCAAAGAGAACTCACCGAACAAAAGGGTTTTGCGAAGTTGAGGAGTTAAAAATCTGCTTTTAAAACAGAATTGAGAGCAATCAAATGCTGCGGCAAATTATGGCTCTTTTATGGTTTTCACTTTGCCAGAGAGTGAGAAATTAAACGACATCCTAGTAATGAGTGATGACCTTCGTATCGTTCCAGCGGACGGACCTCATTTGAGAGCTGCTACGCGTAACGGTTGTAAATAGAGGCAAAACCAATACCAAATCAAGTACTCCGATGATTTTCTTCTACACCGTTCTTCTTTAAATCTGATGTGTGCATCCCATCACTTTTTCCATTTGATTTGCTTTCTCTCTTTCATCACGCACGAATGTCTTCAAACTTTTTGGGTGCAGCTCGGCTGCTAGTTTAGGATAGTGGTGTTTTTCATGATTGTTTTTGGATGCTTGTCGAACCGGCTTCCATGGAGAGTCCTGAGATCGTTGAGCTAGAGCGTTTCCGCTTGAATAGTAGAGGGTCAAGTGTTTCCAGACAAGTCTGGTGTCAACTTGATGACCCCGGAAAGAGGGAATGTTTGTATCACTACCAATGCGCCAACCGTTAATTGTCAAATAGCTGGTGATATCAAGTTTGATACAGATCGTACGGAAGAAGATTATAGCGGTCTTTCGTTGTTGACTACATACAGGCAGCTCACAATTTACCACACAGATTTCATAACTAGAGTTCTCACCGAAAGTACAGTTCCAAGCGATATGGAACGTATTATAAACTTCATAGAAAATTTTTCCTGTCTTTTAAAAGGCGCTTTAATAGTGGAGAGATAAAGTAGTTCTGCGTAAACCTTTTCATTTTGTTCACATTACTTATCAAAAAAAGTTAAAGGAAATTAGTTGTGGTTACGGAGGTAGTGTGAAAGAGGGTGTTGAGTAATCGCCGTTGATTAACTTTTTGCGGAAATACTATGCATTGCACTTTATTTGTAGCATTGTAGAGATGACAAAAGAAAATATTTGGCTCCCACAATGTTATAGGAATAAGGAGGGCTACTGATGCAGCAACTTAATGTTCATATCCTCTCAGACACGTATGACTGGCCAAATGCCAAGGATGGAGGACATGGTGCAATCTGAGCATGGAATCAAACCCATCGACCGTGAAGATTATAGGGCACTTACTACGACTAGGTAATACACGCTCCAATAGGATGGTACAGATAAGAAAAAAAAGAGAAAAGGCAGTGGCAGCGAAATTATAATCCGTTAGATTTAGGCATCTTCATGACTTCGAAAAGTTTCGCGTTCGAGGAAGTGCTATGTCTACTACAGGGCAAATGAAGACTATCTTCATCTAAATCCATTTGAATCGTTGATCAAAAAAATTTGCTGAAGTATCCAGTCTATAATAAGTTAAGGTTCGCATTGCGCTAGCACACTAGCACCATAGGCTATCAAGAAACAGCTCAGCTTTTCAATGGACGCGTTTCTTCGTCTCAGAAGAGGCGGTCAAGGAAATTTCCCATACCTGACCTTTCATTACACCTGCTGTGCAGATCCCAGTAATTCTTACTTTAGGCTCGTTTTCCTTGCATTCATCGTTCACAATGGTCTTCGAACACTTCGCAGGTTTTTTCGGGTGCCGCTTAAGGATTCCATCTTCTTTATCGTAAATGCTGGTCGAGTCAATTCTTCTTGCAATCATGGAGATAGCCTGGCTAAGGCGTTGCCACATGGATTGGAGGAGAGCTTTAAAGCGTTATTCGAAATAACACTTTTGATTCCTGATCGACGACATTACTAACCATTGCTCTATCCCCTTCCCAATGTCCTTTTTTAAAATTATAAATACATGTTTATTCATTTATATTTATTAACTCTAGCAGGTATTCCTGCTGCTATTGTCAGTAAAAAAGGGCGCGTGTGGCGCAGTGGTTGGAGGCGCCACTGCGACACGCACGTGGAGTCGATCCATGCGCCCATGGCCCACCAAGCCTTCCATCCCTCCGGGGTCGGCAAATTGGTACCAGACTTGTCTGGGAGGATAGCAGCACTGGCTCGATACATCGGCAGGCCACCGCGAGTCATTGTAAAGGCCAGATATGCATTCAATCACCTCCAACAATACTTAATGAAGTGGAATGCATGGCGCATCCCTCAGGGATTGATCAACGCCGAGAGCTTTTAAGAGCCTTATTGTCAGCATGCTCCAGCGTTGGAGTTAAAAGTTTGGCGAAATTTAGCATAAAGCTATAATTTTGGAATAATTGCACAGGTTATCGTCACTAAACTCACAAATCATGACAATCATGTCCAAAGCGGAATCAGCCGCACCTTTATCAAACATCCACCGGCTTGAATCCAGGTTATTATCATTGAGCTCTTAACGTTACAAAATGCACGATATATGTTAAAATCAATCAATACTTATGAATGTGAATGAAGCTTACCGTTTGGAAGTTTCAAACGCATTCGTGAAATACGGAAGTTTTCAATAACCATTTCGCGAAATATCGACTGCCTTCAAAGAAATCTCGTCTATTATTACCAGTACAGAAGATCGTTTACACAATGAACGTCACTTAGTAAGGTCAAATATTCGTCGCCTCTTATCGTGATCGTCAAGGATACGAGAAACTACCGCACAGTGATCGTATGCCAATTTGCAAGAAAAACCACAGCCTTGAATCACTTCCGCAATTCAAACTTTTTTTTTCATTTCAAAACTGTTTTCCATCCTATGTCAAACAGTCAAATGGTACCCGAATGCATCCCAATACCGTCAGTTACATCCGGATATAAAGGATAAAAAAAAAGATAAAGCTTTCGGCGTTGACCAATCTCAGAAGGATGCGCCATGCATTCGACTTCATTAAGTACCGTCGGAGGTGACTGAATGCATATCTGGCCTTTACAATGACTCGCCGTGGTGTGCTGATGTATCGAGCCAGTGCTGCTATCCTCCCAGACGAGTCTGGTACCAATTTGACAACCACGGATGAAAGGAAGGCTTGGTGGGTCATGGGCGCGGGGATCGATTCCACGTGTGCCTCCAACCACTGTGCCATCCGGATATATGGTGTCGACAAGTCGACCAACATTATCAGATGGAAAATAATGTTCTCTATTGCAACTTTTTTCTCTATGTGTTCTGATGGTGCTGGGTGCCCTACATTCATATCCAATCCTAACCATCGGGCACGCCAGTAAGTACGGCAACTATAACCAACAGACACCACCGGGAATAATACCAGGCACGACGCATTGCTTAGGGGCGAGACCTTGCGACCCGTGACGCGACCCAGCGACCCACGCCACTCGTTCGGATCTAGCCACGCCTCTTAGCAGGGATATTTGCCTTCTGACGACACGTGGACACCGCCATCGTTCCTCTTCATCAGTCTTTCTCCATCTCCTTTCATCATGACTGATTCCGTTTCATTAGAAGGGAATATTGTTAAATAAGGACTCATGCTCTTGCCTCACTTATCTAGGCTTGCTGCAGCCGTTCATCTCTTGGCTAAATATCACCTCATCAATGCGTGCCTATGTTTCATCGTACTGGAACACGAGTTGCATATTATTACACCTTAAACTATGCTAAATTAGCCCCTTAATAATAACGCCGCTGCAAGCCATAATGTTTGCTCATCATCCAATTGGCTTGATTGTAATCTCTTCTACAGCTCGCATCTAATGCTTGTATATCTAATGCAACATTACTCGTGCTTGGCCACCGCAACTGAGAAGCGAACAACTACATCTTTTGTAATACTCCCTTATTCTCATACTGTTAAACTGAATAATTGTATTTTTCCTTGATGAGCTTACACGAGGTTGATAATAATATTTATTATCGGCTAACGTTTCGACGTCTTCGTCTTCATCAGAGCCGATGATCCGAGTCGATGGTCCACGCTTGTTATTCGTCTCGATGTGGCGGCTTCGCCTTCGTGTCGAGTCAGGTCTTCTTCAGCGGTCCATCTCCTCGAATGAGGCACACTCTTTCAGTGATGCTCTTTTATACACGATGCTGATGGTGGATATAATGGTATAGTCCGTTGATAACTACTTGTTTTTCTTCCGGACAAATATCATCGCGCACATCGTGCAGATGTCGGTGTTATCATTAGCTAGCACAAAGCGTATTAATGCTTCGAAACCGACTTTATTTGAACCTGGGTGTGCTTAATCAATATGTATTTTTCCTTGATGAGCTTACACGAGGTTGATAATAATATAATGAATAATTGTGTTCATTCATAAGTTGTACATTCTTGCAACATCAGCTATACTAGATTACTCTCTTAAGCTTTATGTGAGTTTAAACTCATAAGCGCTCCACCATACACTATACACCGCCGCACTCAACGTATGGTTCTTCATCATCTCTATCTAACCTCATGCCTTAACTCAGCCTTAGTAAGCAGCATAAGAGTACTGTAACATGTTTAGTGCTGTCATTTGTACATGTCATTAACGACGTCACACCCGCCTCCATATTGTACAGTTGTGTAACGTACATAAATTTATAATCTCATTGCGTCGTTGCGTGAATAATATGTATATAAATGGTTTAATTACCCAAGTTTGAGGTATCCAGCATTGTGACTGCCAATCGAGAAAAGTCCCGCGTGGCACTAGCAAAGACGAGCAACTATTCCGATCGAGTCTTCTCAACTACTTGGTATTCACATAACAGCGAGCCGTCCCCGACAGTTCTGATGCATTGGCCGGAAATTGAACCCGGGTCGCCCGCGTGGCAGACGAGCATTCTACCACTGAACCACCAAGTACAACTTAAAGTTTCAAATGTCTCACTGTTATCTTCGTCCAAGATAAACGCCCACTTCTCATTGTCATTCTCCACTCTGTCCACAATATCGATACATCCATAAGGCACAACGACTCCTCCCTAAAATATCCAATTCAGATTCCTTCACATTTTACACGATGGCTAGTGGAAACTACAAGGAAAAGTACAAAAAATTCATTGCTGGAACAAAGAAAAGAATGCAATCTAACTACTAGGAGCACAGCACATTATTAGGTGTTCGAATAAGAGCGAACAAGATAAGTGTGGAATGGAGAAGATGACACTATATGTTCCCAGACACCAAACTCAATTTCATTTGTTTAGATGCCGAAATCGGTGGCAAGTGCCAAACTCAGAACTATTTAGCCGATTCATACAAACTGACGAAGGTTATTTCATGGTTGGGCACCGCTTAGACGGTTCAGACGCCTTAAATTGTGGAACATGTATCACCTGTCACCTGAACCACCTGTAGTCCCGTTGATCGTCGAGTGACTCGGGCAGGCGCCAGTAAATCCACCATTTCCCCCTGTCGCGTGCAAGAGTAGCCCACTGAGTTCTACTCGCTTTAGGGACTCGTCGAGCATCATATCTTTCTTCAAGGCTTTTCGTGAAGAACTCCGACCATCGGGTCGGTGGTCTTCCTGCCATACGTTTGACATCCCGAGGAATCCAGTCACTAACACCTCTTTTGTCCATCGGTTGCCGTTCATAAGCATTAGGTTTTAACGATTTAAGCAGCTTAGAATGACCCATAGATTTCAGCAGCCTCTCCGTACTCGTCCTGCGTAACGCTGCCGAATTGTATGCCCATTCGGGGTCGGGGGAATAAGGCCCGTTGCTTTTACTGTTCCTAGCTTTTTTTATCCACGTATAGCTCGCTGGGCTCTGAGGGTGGGGGCTGGGTATACTCATGGATAGCTTGCCAGTCTCTCCCAGAGTGAACGTGGACCTTATTTGTTACTCTCGCGATACTTCAATGAGCCTAGTTAACGGGTTAATGTGGTCCATCGTACTAAATCCTTTTCGAAACCCTGCTTGCTCATATGGTTCCCCTTCGTCCAGTGTTCTGTCAATCCTGTTTAAGATGACACAAGTGAAAAGCTTGTAGACGACGGTCGTTCCATTCTAATCCGTGGGTTCCAATGTGACGTTCCTCAGACGATCTTCTTGGTCCGACCTTGGCATTGAAATCTCCAAGGATGACCTTGAAGAATGTATAGTCTTCTCTGTAGAACTTCTCCAGGCCCATTTAGAACGCTTCGACTTCTTCTTCGTCATAGTTTGATGTTGGCGCGTAAACGACGAAGATTGTCAAAACCGGTATTGATCCACATGTTTTTAATCGTAAACGTCCGATTCGGGTTGTAAGCTATTCGAATGAATCGATGTTCATGGACAAACTCGTGCTGACGAAAACGCCGACACCGCCTACTCCTCTACTCTCGCATGTTCCGAGGAACGGTTCTCTACTATCATAGACGGCGTTGAATTAGTGGCGTCGTCTCGTTTCGGCCAGGCCGATGACGTACCTAATCATACTTGCTTGCATGAGCAAGTCTTCTATCGAGGACTCGGATGCATTGTAGGTACAGATCGTCACCATAGTTCTTCTTGATCCAGGCAGCTTCCATAGGCCCTGACATTTTAGCAGCCTCTCCGTACTCGTCCGTAAGTTTGATCTTCATTAATACTATAACCTTTTTTCCACCGAAAAATTAAAGTATTCTTTTATAAAGTACGTCCAGGCTCTGAAGAAGGCGAAATCGCTGAAACGTCAGCCATCGACCAACTACAACAACAACGACAACGAAGACCTATACCAACCTCGCACCAGCTAAAGAAGATCAGTTTATAAGATCATATAAATAAACATACGAAAAATTGTTATTCGTCTTCACGATAAACTCAAATAGCTCCTCAACCTGTCCGTTCCATTCCAATCCGTCGGTCGCAATGTGAAATTTGTCAAATATTATGCTGAAGGAAGTCGAGTTGAAATCGTCAGTGATGAACGATGACCTTATAGATGGTATAATCTTTTCTCTGGCATCTCATCTAACCCATGTAAAATGCGTGAATCCAATCTTAATAGTAGACCCATAATGGAGCGTTGGCGGGAAAAAGAATGTCAAAGTGGGCTAGTTAGTTCGTATAGTTGTTGCCCTTCTGGCCTGTCACATGGAAATTTTTGTAAGTACACTACCTCGCAAACCCAAACCTAGGTACTTAACTCTTTACAGGCGATACTAACAAGATAGTGTTAAAAAAACGAGACCAACAATGTGTACACAATTTGTACAAACTCATTATCAATAGAAAAGTGCAACATAGGTAAGGATGTAGATTCGTAAAATCAGAGAGAACTGTTTAGCAGGCTCATGAGTTACCGTAATCAAATACAAACTATCACAAAAATACTACACGCGAACGAAGTGCTCTACAATCAAAGTTTACTCATAAGGTGAAGAAACTTTCTGTAAAGTCACCGCTGGCAACATCAACCCCCCTAATAGTGGATCCTGGAGAACACCTAAAGAACTCACATCGGGACCCAAAAATTAGAATGGTATAAATGGGTTGAGCTGTTGCCCAACTTTATGGCCTGACCGACAATTGACTTTGACAATTCCAAACCCTCCTCGCAGCGACAGACGTGAGAGTGTGGCAATGTAACATATAGGAAAACAGACCACATCAAAGCAAATCAAAGATTTGCCTAATTGTTGAAGTAAATTTTTCCGCGAAGTCGGATCACTACTTGATTCGCTCAAGACCTTTTTTTCTTGATGAGAGAAGCGAAAGTCACAAACTCCAAGAAGTAAAGTTTCAAACCATGAAAGTTTTGAAAGGATTTGTTCGGATCACGAGTCGGTTTATCGGAAAAGGCCGATATCGACAACAGTGGAGGAAACGAATGGCCGACGTAGCAACATGTAAATGATAAGTAGGCCAAGATTTCAAGGCCGAGTTTCCATTAGCCTCGGTATGACTAGTCAATATGTATTCTTTCTTTGATAAGCTTCCACGATGTTGATGAACAACTTTATTAGGCTAACGTTTCGACGCCTTCGTCTTCCATCATTGTTAGCTGATAATGATACCGACTTCTGCAGGATGGATTGTCCGGAAAAAACAAATCGTTATCACCGGACTACCACTACTATCAACACCAGCATCCACCATAGAAGAGCTTCGTCGCGTGAGTATGCCTCATTCGAGAGATGTTCCACTAAGGAAGATCCGACTCGATACGAAGATGAAGACGCCGTATCGCGAAGACGAACAGCTTTGGACAATTGACTCGGATCATGCGCTTGATGAAGACAAAGACGTCAAAATGTTAGCCGAATAAAGTTTTTATTCACCTCATGTAAGCTTATCAAATGAACAATATCTGTTGGAAGCCAAGAATTCGAAATTCACCAAGAGACGTTTGTCTATGGGAACATTTGAACTAATACGTCAATGTGGAGTCGCTAACTCACTTCCGGACTTGCAAATCTTTGTAGGAGGGCGGTAGAAGAAGATCGTATGGAGAGGAAAGCAGCACAAAAAGCTAGAGCTGCAGAGCTGGATAAAAGCATTCGCATGCGTCCGCCTAAACATCGCCAGTTACAAAACGATGACCTCCAACAACCAAACGGAATTGTTGCATCTTTCAGAAGGACAAAAGAGAAAATAACTGACTACTACTCTGACCTTAACAGATACTTTGACCTGCCTCCACGCGACAAAAAAAGATGGTTATTTCCATCTATACACCATCAGTTTTCCCTTCCGACGCCTGATATGCTCTCCTGTCAGTAAAGAACTGTAAAGACCAGAACGTCTAAAGAACCTGTCAGTTCTCATTAACACACTGGCCCGGTTGTTCGTACCTGTCACAATGCACGAAACGAAACCCACCTGACGTCAACAACAATCGCTCAATCTGCGGCCTACAGACTCTTCACTCCAATCATTTTCAATGGAACTAATGATAGAACACTAGAAGAAGGGGAGCCATATGTGCAAGTATGTTTTGAAAAAATGTTCCATACGAAAAGACCATATAACTATGATAAAAGGCTGCTTGGTCTCACTTTTGTCGACTTAAAAAACCTTTGACACAGCTAAACCATTAGCGGTCACGGAGGCTCCGGACAGCTAGTGTGACCCTATTCATTATTCAAAGACCTTTCGTGAGTTAAGAACACTCATGACAAGTCTCGCGAAAATAGTATTCATGCTAAACAGATCTGATTCTGGTGCCGCAATCACCATCAGCGAATCGAGTTTCACCAGATGGTACAGCTCTGTACATCGGAGTCGAGAAATCAACATGGTAAACGACTTAACTCCAGAGCAAAACTGGAGGAAACGATTGGCTTAAGGAGCTTTCAAAAGCTCCGAGGATATGGTCACAACGACAAAAACCGCCGACTCTGTTCCGCCTTTTTGACTCTGCAATTCTCACTTTCTTAACGTACACGTCGTAAGTCTGGACACTGCGGAAACAGGGTGAAAGATTACTCCGCACTATCGAAGTGATGTTGGAACGATCCCAGATCACGCTAGTATAAGAAGCTCGATCTCGATCAACAATCAAAAATCAAAGACGACGCAATACACGCCAGAATATCAAAAGTTAGGTGGCACATACTAACTAATAAACAAGAATCGCTAACGACTAGATGTAAACAACATATCAGAAACACTATCTACACAATGGTCAGTCTTACTTATAAAAGTCCTAGCACAAAGATATGATGGCCAGCGAATCCCTAAAATGAACAAAACCTATTACGATACTCCTGGATGCGGCAGAGACAAATGGATATCTTCTATGTGCCCTCTCGACTCCAATACGAGGGCAGATGATATCTGCAGAGCAATTGAACAATGTCTAATGAAATACCATAAAAGTAGCAAATAAAATATAAAGATGTGAGACGGTAGCACAGTGGCGGTGATGCCGATCATCATGCGCAGAGTGCTAGTTCGACCCCGCTCCGGGCTTACCAAATCTCCCGTCCCACTGAAGTCGGGAAAATGGCACCGTACTTTTCTGGGCAAAGTTCACTCTCTGCAGCCGGAGCAGGAACGAACGCTCTAATTCAACTATCTCAGGATTGGAGGGTGAATCGAATCAACCAGCATTCAGTGACTTTCATGACGAAAAGGAAAACCTTAAAGCAGCACCCGAATCCATACCTAAAAAGCTGGAACATCGTCATGGTGATGGATGCCAGGAAACGAACCGAATGCGAAAAGTGCTGGGATTCGCAAGACAGATGAACAAGAACATTAGAACGGATTCCAAATACGAATTTCTGACCATGACCATGGAGTAATATTCTGAAACCTCACTATGCTCCACTAATTTGAATCTCGACCGCGAATTTTATGGAACCAATACAAACAACTGAAGAATAAGAATCCTGCGAAATCGTCATCATCAGGAACTGCACCGCTGGAAATAGCCAAATAGACTCTAGTCGTCATAACAGCTCAAACCGCTGGGAATGTACACGGTGTTTACATCGCTGCTCACACGATAGCCTGTAGGTAATGACATTCGAACGCCTTTCAGTGACCAGAACAAAACTCAATTAGCGAGCACCATGCTCCAGCCGGATGGAGATTTGCGTTTAAGGCCTCGCTACTATCATCTGGTGGAGGCCGACCGCCTCTGTAGCCAAGTAGGCAAGCAAACTCTTCATACTGAATGATGATCGATTTCCAAAAGATGATACACTGGTTACTGTTCAACTCTGGATAGTATAAAAACGATAAAGAATAAAGGTCTCGGCGTTGATCAATCACTGAGGGATACGCCATGCATGCGACTTTATTAAGCACCATTGGACGTGCCTCAATGCATCTTTGGCTTTGACAATGACTCCATGTGGCCTACTGATGTATCGAGCCAGTGCTGCTATCCTCCCAGACAAGTCTGGTACCAATTTGCCAACTCCGGATGGATTGAAAGCTTCGTGAGCCAAGGGCGCCTGTGGTAAACGATGGTAATCGCCTGGGATCGTCCCCATGTGTGCTGCAGAGTTCTTACGGCCACTGTGTCACACGCACCCTCTGAACAGTATGGAAAAGCAATACATCTTCTCGAACAGAAGAAGAAACCTTTCATTTTCTTCTTTGACATAAGTGAATAACATATCAAACATATCCGAAATACAAATTGCACGACGACGAAATATTGTTTTATTTTGACACAACTAGTGACAATAAAACATTGCAAGAGTTCAAAAATAAACGACTTAGCAAAATAAGCAGTTTTCAAAAATGCATTATCACAGCACAAAAACTGAGAGAACTACTAATCGATATCTATACATTAGCACAAATACAGCACCGGTTAGTTAAGATGAGTTAGAACGTTAAATAAGTCGTTAAGATTAAGCACCTCCCATCCGAAGGGAAAGTAATAAGCACTACATATGATGAGATTATCCGTTAATGAAAGGCAAACTTACACATCAATACGACCAGACCTGACTGCATTTCGTAAGCGAATCGATAAGTATTAAATACACACAGTATTCCGTAAAAGCAGTATAACAATTGTTAAGGAAATTCGATGAAGAACAATGAGAAAGGCAAGCGAGACTTAAAGTTCATCAGTTGACTTTAAACGTACGAATGGCCGTTTCGGGAAATGTTCTGTTTTCAAAATTCTTTGAGCTGCGTTCAGTTTCCGTCGTACCCATTCAATATCATCTGTCATATAAGTGAGGATGAACTCGTCAACGGTTTCCTAAAGATTGGGGAAGTGAACAGAAGTCATGATGATGAAGAACATGAAAGATGTAAAACGTTGTATTACCTGATAATAAATTCGCGAAAGCTCAATCCGTAAATCCTTTTCGAGACGGAGAATCGGCTTTGCATGGTACTCAAGCAGTGGTTCAATTTTCTTGTAAAAAGCAGCAATTAGTTGAAAATAAAATATATGAACGTGAAACACTCCCAGGTACGAGTAACAAAACAGCTGAAAAGGGCTTGCACGGATGAAAAGGAACTTACTTCAATGTACCACTGACTGCTACTCATGAACTCATCAGCTACTCTAGACAGCCACCCGTTTAGCTCAAAGTCATCTTCACGATACTGCTGTAGTTGTTTTTTCCGCTGCCAAAATTCGTTAACTAACTCGTACACCTAAATGACTGCTTAAGTCACAAGAAATTTAACCATGCATGGTCATCTTCTTTAGAACCTACACCTTACTTTATAACCAGGGAATTGGCAACCATATGTGATACCCATCGTTGTTGAAGGAGTACATTGTAGTATGTTTCTAGAAAGTGGGTAATTCCCTTGAAGCGGCCTTCCTTCCTAAATCATACTCAGGTATCTCTATTCCAAAACCCCAATAGAAAATGAGTTATCACAAACAAAACTGGTGAAAGTACAAACCAGTATAGTTTCCATGGACATTGCAAGTGTTGGCAAAGCGATGGGAGCTAATTCACAAAGGATGGCTAAGTGGTCATAACGAGACCAACCAGCCAGAATGAGTCCCTTCAAGAAAATTTGAATGTTATCAATAATACATACAATCTTAACATACTTGCATCATTTCAAACTCGTGATAATTTCGTGAAAGCTGCTCCACCCATGCCTCATGGTTTCGAATGTAATGCACAGGATTGGAATTGAACCGAGCAGGTCCATCTGCACCTTTCCATGCAGAGCTGCCCCAAACTTTGCGAAAGGGCTGAAACAGTAAGTGCAAATTAAAGAACCAAACAAATCTTAACACTTAAACGGCCTGTTTTTACGAAGCATGAATTGTCACATGCTCATTCTGCTACCGGGACAGGGCTTAATTCCTGGCACTAGCCTACTACTGGAAGGGTTCTTGGGTGAAATATTGAACCCTTTTCAGCTTAGGAAACTTTCTTGAGGGAATAGACCCTAGAACTACATCGCAGTTCAACACCCATGAAGACTGCAAGACTGCAGAGTGAGACAGTAAAGCACGGTATCTCCTCGCTCTCTCCCTATAGATTAACAAAAAGGAAAAAATGCGGAAAATCGTTATAAAGCTGAAGAACATTAGATTTATAACCATAATGATACTGAGATATTTGCAAAACTCGGGACCTGTGTATGCGATGGGAACCGAACACGCTATTACCCTTTCCGGGACTAACGCTTTCACCATCACACCATGAGACTCCTTCGTTTCGTCCCTCTCTCTCTCAGCTGTGTTACTGACCGACAGGTGCTATCAGAAATCAACCTTGCACGGCTGATGCCGGAAAAATAACCATAACTTCGCTTTCTTCTTCTGACGAACCGCCAACAACCGAGAAACTTTGAATGAACTCTCACATATCATACAGAAAGGACCCTTTAGCCACTATAACATGACAAAATGAAGACATGGCTCATCAAGTTTTACAAAACGCCCCAATTTGGAGAATCATTCTGATCAAATATATACCCGAACCAAAACAAAATCTTGTGCTGCAAATTTTACCTGCAGTTTTCAATATGGTACGGGCACATTAAAAACCCATAACTACTCACCTTTAAACTCAACCAAGTTGTTTTCGGTAGGTACAAGTCTAAATCTTCAGCGTAACTCCAAAGCACGGGTTCCAGAACATCTGTCATATGATAAGCAGCCAGATCAAACTCCATAGCATGCCCAAACATGTCGTGCCATGCGAGTACAGTTGTCTGCAATATATTTGCTCTGATAAAGCCCAATTCTTTAGTCTCAAACATTTAATTCGCCGAGGTTCAAGTCTTAAGTTCACTATATAAAACTAATACTGACTACAACAATGATCAATCACAGTGCAATCCATCCATTGCTTCTGGAACCACACATTCAACGCATCAAGCAAGCGTTTTTGATCACATTATTTCTGTGATTTTGCAGCTCTTTCTCACTAGGAATCTAAAGACGCTGAATACATCATTAAGAGAAAGTTTACCAAACGGAGTCCACCAGATTTTGTCGCCCAACACATCAGATATCTTATAACTGCTCACATTTCTACTGGCCTCTTTAAAGAAACCGATACAAGAGTGCTTAAGGGACTATTGCATAATGTGTGAATCGCACTGGCTTGTTTGCCTCCAACGGAGCTACATCAGGAATCTAGGCGGAGCTAACCCGACCAATTTTCAACAACATCCCTGAATACGAAGTTCTCAAGTGGTATACAAATCCATGCCGAAATCCAAGACCCTTCGTGAATTATGGATGCAATATAACCAACCACAGTCTGGGCCCAATACTGTACGTGAAATCGGATCATGTAAGCAAAAATGATAAAATTTGCATCGAAAGAAAAAAAGAGTGCCACATCGGATTGTACGTAGAATAAATTGTAGAAGCAAAGCAGAAATCCAACAGAACATAAAAATAAGATCCACCGTTTAAACTCAAAAAGTCTTTTCTAAAATTATGTTTTTGTAATTGTACAGATATTGTTTTGTGGCCGGCCTACTAAAACATAGGTGATTAATAATTTCTGAGGACATTTCCGTGCTGTTTCTAGAGCTCCTCAACATATTGACTAATTGTTCATGAATCAAATGGTTGTGGCGAAATATCACTGTATAAGAGAAAAGTCTTACTACCTATGAAGATTATGAACTGACAGTCTACCAGCGTTTATAAACACCCAACAAATATATTCTATAACTGCAAAGTATAAAAAGGACATAGAGATCAATAAAGATTAACAAGAAAAAGATACAGCAAGATCATTAACTAAGGAGGGATGTAATCCAAATGTAAACTCACAGAGTACTTTTCTTTAATGTATTTGGCAGTCCTGGATATGTGCCAAAGCATCAAACGGTCACGTGACCCTTGTCGTCCCATTTCAACCATACTGGCGTTGCAAATTCCCACCTAAATAGGTCTCACAAATTGCATAAGATAATTGCGGAAACGAAGAAAATCCAGTGAACTAATGCTAGGAAACCAGCAAATATGCCAAACTGGATATAAGCCTTTCCATCCGGACTCGATAACCGTAACTGGTGTGTTCTTTAAAATCTTGGTAAGAACGGTGTCCTCAAAGTTCTAAGAAAGATGGGCTGTTCTAAAGTCTTGGCTAGGTGCTGCTTGTCTTTTTATTACTAGAAAAAAAAAGACAAGCATAAACCTAAGCGCTACTGACGTGCATAATAACCCGTTTCAATAGCACAAATTCTCTTACCACCTCACTGAAGGCGGAGGGGAGAAGGGCACAGTCGCCTGGGAAGTTCAAAACTCCCACTTGGGTGGACCAGATCACGCTATCGTAAAGAGTATTTAACAAATAACCTAACTCAAATATCATACCTGGAAAGCTTCGTCAGCACCCATGTGAAAGAAAGTCATTCCATATTTTCTATGCACAGCAGCAACTTGGTCAATCATATCCGTTATCAAATCCCATGCTTCTGGCTCAGGAAAACATATGACCTAAACGGAACGCAGATTTCTTTTAGTAGAGAAATGAAGATAGTTTGAATCAAGGAACACGTTAACGGTACCTGAGGAAACCTCGAGTCTTCTCTCAGATGAGCAAACTTTTCTAATTTCAAAATCCACTCAAGATGACCAAATGTTTGAACAAGAGGAATTACTTCAAGACGATGTCGTTTCGCTTCTTTTAGAATGCTCTCTACCTGAACATCGCTATAGAACTAAACCTAAGCACAAAATTCTGAAGAATCAAAAGGGAGTCTTACGTCCTCTAAGGAATATGCGTTGCCATTTACAGCCTCTGACAGACTTCCCGTGTAAGGGAACATATCCTCCCATTCAATCAGAACACCCGTTGCTTTTATGCGATTAAAATAGAAGAACATTTCAGTAAAAAAATCAGGCTGAAAGAAAAAAACACTGGTCCATGTGGGTGCCTAAGAGCTCCAGAGACCATAAACTAACCTTAAAAGCGCCTCCTTTGAGATCTAAATGTACAATTCGTCGATGAGGGATAAATTTCCCATTCGTGTTCAGATGAGGATAGATCACATCGTCCGAGTCAAGATGAGCATTCTGAAGCTGTTTTCCAAACACATCGTTAGGAGCCACAGCACCCACAGCAGGAATTTGTTCCTGATCCTGATCTACTTTGTAAGCCCTACAAAACAAAAGAGAAATAAGAGAAAAGAGATTTTCGTGAAGGAAACAAACACAGACTCCGGTCCATCAACCCTGTCCGCATCAACACCATCACCGTCCTCGTTCCGAATGATTGGCAAAGGCGCGCCTTCTGCCTGAACGCCAACACCATGCTCATGATTCCCGTATTCCTTGGATTCTTCCGGTAACGGATGAATAGCTCGATCCTAGGTGATTTAAGACTTATCTCTATCAGTTGCGAAGAGAACTACGAAGAGAAAACCTTCACATCTTCAGCAGAACATACGGACATAAACTCACATCGAATGGAGCCGAAATAGCTTTCGCTAGAGATCGTGAGCTCCTCAATTGACTAGACACAAAAAAAAATAAACAAATAAACACAGTCAAATAGAGCAGCTTTAGACAACCGCCACGCGGTTTTCGAATAAAACGAAGGAACATCTCTAGAACGGCGTTCAATTCATCACAGTTGTAATAGTTATTGATCTGAAAGGGCATAAATGATGCAAACAGCACTCTCGTGGAAGATGAGAAACGGAGAAGATTAAAAAACCATGAACTATAAATGAACTATAAATCGATTAGGATCCAGACAATATATCCAGACTGGACCTGAGGATTACTCCCTAGCTAGTCTGCCCAAACACCGCTCCGCGGCGACAAGATGCCGCGCAGCCGACTCACGACGGATCCGCGGAGTTCCGTCTGCTCGTGGATTTTTTTACTTGAATTTTCTAAGTCTACACGGGATCCCGATAGTTATTGATTCCACCAATACCAAGAGTAAGAGTTAAGGTAAGGAACTAACTAACAATTTGTTTGGAATAGAAATCTTAGACCAGCCATAAACATCTGCTGAAATCCTTAGGTCAATTCACAAGAATTTAAGGTTAAACTGACATAGAAGTGGAGTGAGGATGATTTATGTCTAAGTAAAAACCTCATGGTAACATAGTCCTTCATAAAAACACCTTAAGGTAGTTCTCTATTATTCAAATGTACTAATTGTTTCGAGGAAACTCCAGAGAATGCTCGGATGGACTTATTTAATCCTGCAGACCAACATACCAGTGTTACATGTTCTAAATTCAGAACTTTCATTCAGTATCGTTCATTTAGTGCTTATCGATTACTTAGAACTTATGTTTACTTTTTTATTTATTGCCTACTACAATTTCCACGGCAGGATATTGTTCGAAATCAAACGTAACGATCTTAAGATGTTCGCCAAACTTCGACTGCGGGCCAGGTTGAACCACGATTTCCCTTCCCGAGAGCTCGTGGATTACACACTGCGCCACTGAAGCCCTTGCTTTGCGTTTCTCTCAGCTAGTTTTCTATCCACCAGTGCCATCAGCAATCACCCGTCAACGGGATTGTTCTGGAGAGCTCACATCGGCATTGAACTCAGTTAAGCTGAGGTTGCAGTCGAAATCACGATGTTTACTTTTCCACTTCTCTCCGTGGCGCAGTGTGTAATTCGCGAGCCCTCGGAAAGGGATATCGTGGTTCGATCTGGCCTGGGGTCCAAGTACTTAGGACTTACTACAGCTAAGAGAAGGTGAATGTTGAACGGTCCTATAAAAGATCATTGACAGTATTAAAATACAGAAATCTGCGAATGATAACTGTATAATGGAAGGGTTAAGGATTACCTATATTTTAACAAGGGTTTGAGAATTAAGGACTAAGTGACTTTATAGCCCACTAAGTCCTTCTCGTTCTTCACGAAGAGGATCCAAAGAGACCTAGAATCAGATGAGGTGAACGCGTAAGGTTAGGAGTTCTGCAATGTCATGACTGATCTCCGGACTTTGTCTCTAACTTACCAGTAAACACGATTTTGTGAAGTGGTTAGTATAACCTTATTTAAAAAGCACCAGAACATTATTACTTTTCAAGTACAACGAATACCAGTTAAGTGAAGATTTTCTTGACTAGTGCCGCCGGTCGCGTGTGGTGCAGTGGTCGGGTGCGCCGTGCAATACACATGGGATCGATTCCGGCGCTCCTGTCTCACCAAGTTTTCCTTTCCTCGGAGTGGGAAAATAGGTACCAGACTTGTCTGGTAGGATAGCAGCACTGACTCGATACAGGGGTAGGCAAGCGCGAGTCATTATCAAGACCAGATATGCATGAAATCACCTCCAATGATGTTTAATGAAGACGCATGCATGGCGCATCCCACAGGGATTGATCAACGCCAAGAACTTTATCCTCATCCTTTTGATGCTGCAGTCATAAACAAGCCTAACCTATCATTATCCCGTAACTGCACTGAACCATAAGCAACAAGCAATTCAGTATGTATTGTATAACTTTACATCTTTATCGAAAACTTTTCACTTACAATTAATCGTACATGATGAAATGGCCTGTTCAATTCAAACAGCATCAATGATTCCTTGATATAAGTACGATACCGTCGAATGGATTCTTAAGCGGTTTGATGATCGGCTCCAGTAATGAGTGTCGAGTAGATACTGATGGCGTAGGTGCTGAAGTTGTGGACTCCTCTTTGGTAGGGACTGTTGAGTTAGAACTAGACATCTGTGGTGGTTGCTTGCCATGCTAAACAAAAAATCAAGAAAAATCAAGAAAAGCGGCTCTGAAGAAGGCGAAGTTCGCCGAAACGTCAGCTTATTTGTGAATAAAGAATAATAATAACACCTCGCGTTTGCTCAACAAGAATACAAAGAATTACTTGATCAATGCCGAGGTTAATAGAAAGTCGGTCGTGGAAAAATCAAGAATTTTCAATGAAAATCAGGTCTTGCGGTGGTGGGATTTCTTGTAGATGATTTCTGGAATCATTTGAGCTAAGCGAGGTTCCTGTTTCCCACCAGTTCCCTGACAATAAAGTCGGAAAATTTATTCGAATTACTTCGAGAATATTCGAAACTTCGAAAAGAATAGGATGAATTGGAAAGGAAACATTATTTCTAAAAATCCGGCATAAATTCAATTAAAATGTCTGTCTTAATATTCGACTTTTTTCTTTTCTTATGAAAATACGCGTCAATCCTCCTCTGTGCTAAATGTCATAGAATGACTAGAGTTAACTCTCACTACAATCCTTGTCTCCAGCTCAAATGACAAGAAGAGTACCATATTTCTTCAAAGGAAGTATGATAATTCAGAAGATGGCATTCGCGTTGTGTCTTTATCATCTCATGGAATCTGCTCTCAGACCACTTTTATCCAGTTCTGTTTATTACTTCATTTCTCATGGTTGCTGTTAAGATCCACGATGTCGGTATATTTGATGTTCATCAACTTCGCAAATGCTACCAAGTCTCTGGTTTTCAGTCGTTTAAAGGATAAAGGATAAAACTCTCGGCGTTGATCAATTCCTGAAGGATGCGCCATGAATTCGACGTCATTAAGCATCGTTTGGAGATGATTGAATGCATACCTGTCCTTTGCCATGACTCGCGATGTCCTGCCAATGTATCGAGTCAGTGCTGCTATCCTCCCAGACAAGTCTGGTACCAGTTTGCCGATCCCGGAAGTATGGAAGGCCTGGTGGGCCGTGGGCGCGGGGATCGATTCCACAGGGCGCCTCCGACCACTGCCACACGCGCCTTTAGTCGTTTACATTGATAGGAACTCTGGATTTCCTTCTTCACCTATGTTAAACAGGTCATAAGCAACATCGTCTTCTTAAAGTGTTTTCGATAACAAGATCATATTTTCGTTCATCCGTAAACACTCAACTCGCAGATAGTTTTTCAGCTGAGAGTGAATGATGTTTCGGGAACTAAGAGGTTCTTCATGGACATCGTTTTCTTAAAATGGAACACAGAACTTGGTAATCCCATGAAGAAGGCTTTGATATGCTATTCTAATGTTACATCCAATGTTCTTCTAATTCAAAAATATTAGTTTGATTTCCAAAACTGTTTAAAATTTCCAAACATTTACAAGAGAAATAAGGTCATTTGAAGACATCAACGCAAACTCGGCAACCATAAACGTTAACGATACATTAGAGGATATCACCACGTTCCACTGGATGAAATCTGCCTTGTTCTGTCGCTTCATTTGCCGAAATATGACCTTCCGTGAAGAAAACGGAAGAAGTAAGTTTTATAAGCTCCAAGAAACGCAAACTTAATCACGGTATGAAGGACGAGCACCTCGTCGGCAATAACCTTAGACTTAAATAGTTTTATCTCCATTGTCAAGATCCATTATAAGCTGGAGATATGCTTCCCCAAATTGGAAAGTTCAAATCATTACTGTAGTGATGCGTATTCAAACCAATTCTTATTATCCTGAGTGTGTTAACGGATACACTGGATAGATGAACATGGGTGATGTAAGTGCAGATTATCACCATTAGGGTTTATTAAACCCTAGGTTTTGAATCTTAGGTGCTTCTCTCGTCTTCGTACTTTGCCCTTCACAGAGGCGTTGTCTTTTACTGAGGGTAATCGCCATGGCTTATTTCTATTATGGTCATTCGAATGTAGCTGAGAATAATATGAAGAGTACAGCGTAACTTAAATCATTAAAAAGAGTAAGAACTGATATATTTGTACACGATGTGCATGTGCAGTTGGTAAGTTTCCAGAAGGTTGCGTAAAGCATAGTGCTTAAAGATGCTTTGCAACATACGATTGGTCCCTGGTTCGATGTCGTACTCTGTTCTAAGCAAGCCATACGGCCCTCCGAAGTCAGTAAATTTTGCTTATAAGTATTGTCTGGGAAGATAAAAGGATTGACTTGTTACGCCACTACACCACTCTGATAATGATACGCCACTCTCTGCAAGCCACTGTATAATCAAAAGCTACCTTCAATCACTTCTAGGACGCTTACTGTAGTCGAATGTATACGGTGTCTCTAAAGAATTGATCAACCCCGAAACCTTTACTCCTTTATTCGCCATATACCAAAATATTTGGGTGTTTTTCACCAATCTACGGATTGATAGCGCGTGTGGCGCAGCGGTCGGAGGCGCCCTGCAACACATAGGTGGAATCGATCCCCTCGCCCATGGCCCACCAAACCTTTTATCCCTTCGAGATAGGCAAATTCGTGTTAGACTCGTCTGCGAAGATAACAGCACTGGCTCGATACATCCGTAGGCCCCCGCGAGTCATTGTAAAGGCCAAATGTGCATTCAGTCACCTCCAAACGATGCTTAGTGATGTGGAATGCTCAGGGAGTGATTAACGCCGAGAACTTTATCCTTTATTTTATATTGGCTTCGTGGCTGCTGTTCGTGGTCATGATAGTGCCTGAGATGGTTCTCACACATGAATAAATAGTAATGAGTACGTATAATTTCATACTCTGAAATTATAACTCTTAACACACATTTTCTAGGAGTCCTACACTGAAATCCCACCGTTGAAACGATGTTATTTTACTGCATACAGTGATTAACTAGTTCGAATTAGACACTATGGATGTAATTATTGGTAACAGAGACATATCGATGTTAATAAATGACTTTACAAAAAGCAGTGGAAAAACAGTTCTTACGAGACCTTTTGCTTGTCTTGTTCTTCCTTTTCCATGAGCACTTTCTCTAGCTCCACCTCCTCCTTTGCGATTTCAGCTGCTAATTCTTTGTCTTCAGGAGAAGGCGGCAGTATCTTTTGGGGAGCCTCTGGATTGATTAAATATGAGTGGCGAAAGAAAGAAGAGAACCCAAAATATATGAGTTTTTAATTAAATATCTAGAGATGCTTTAAAAATAAATAAGTCAATATGAAAATCTAGTGATTTCATTCGATAGGTTATAAAATTGACTTGTCCTAGTCCTTCACCATTCTAATCTTTGAATAATTCACTAAACCCCCATAGAGTCTCGCTTTCTTGTCCCAAAATATTCGTACAGAGCAGTGATAGCGCAGTAGTCAATGATGTCATCGATCAGGAAGCAAAGCTACTAGTTCGATACCTCCATCGTTCTCCCCAAACCACGTGGGATCGCCTTAATCCAGCTATTTTCAATATTGCGAGGAGAATCGACTCGACCACGATTCTATGACATTCATAAAGAAGACGAATTCCTCAAGCAACAGCTGCAACAATACGCGAAATATTCGAAAGCTGTTGTGGACGATAAGTGCGAGGAAAATGAATCGAACGCAAGGAGTGCTGAGATCCACACAGTAAATGTCATCGTGGCTCATGTAGGATGTAAGATGTACAAAAAAAAACACACATTAACGAGCATTTAACGAATGACATTTTTATGGCACCTGAACATCGAGCATCTGGATTGAAAGCTCCGTTCTCTCCAAACAGTCGAAGAGCACCTAACTTTTTGAAAGAGTCCCTTCTCCACGGTTTTTCACGAGAGTGTAGCCATGCGTAGCTCTCCGGATGCTGTCGTGGTAGAGGTCTATTCTTAACTGGGTTTTAGTATGGAAATGTCGTGCCCATTTTCAGCTTCGAACACGCTGCTGGAGAATAAACCTACGTAGAAGGTCGAAGCTTGAGAACAGTCTCAGCATGACAATAAAGCGGTACATCGCTACGAAACTTGGCTTTCCTTTATAGTGGAAACTGAATGGTATATTGCAACAATTTTCAGTTTCTGACATCGTCATCGGTCGTAAGATTCCTTTCCGTCATAGGTAACGTTACAGCCCTGGAAGATTCCGAATCATAAGGCAGCAAAGCTGTAATCAATAGGCGACTATTTACGACGAAATGATAACGACCTATGATGAATATTTCGAAATTCCATGGAAAATGAAGTTCTACCAGCATTTAACACGTCAATGAATAGCGAAGATAACAGAACGTGAATTCACAGACGAAACAACCCGCAAATCCGAACACCTTCCTAATAATGTATCCAAGATAACGAACCAAATGTGGGAAGTCCTGGGATCTACATAGCATGCAAAGAAGAATCGTCTCAGAATTGAAGGACATTAGTTAGTTTCTAGTCAAAATGATTGAATTAAGAAATTGTTAAGGAGAAAGCAATTTTACCTTTGCCTTCTTTGTGTGCCTCTTCAGGAGAAATCTCTTTTCCAAGAGATTCTAGCTCGCTGTCGAAGTCCGAAATCAGTTCACAATCAAATAAGAACTGAAAAAAAAATCTTTGTATTAGTTGGTACAGTGGAATATAGGACTTCAGGTCAGTTTTCGGCACAGAATAATTACTACCTCACAGTAGAATGCTCGAGTCTCTTCGAGTTTGCAACGCTGGTCTTTTTAATGTAGACACGGAAAATTATCTCAAGCTTGGATTTTAACTGTTTATAGCAATAACAACAATGCAATATACGCAATCTGACGATGGCTAGTTGAGCGAACGGGTACGGGTGAAACTGAGATAAGGGATGAGTGAACACTTAAAAGAAGCTAGGTAAAAACAATGGAACAGTGGGGGACCAAGCCGCCGAAATACTGCGACACCGGAGCACTAGCCCAATGATTTATAGTGCCCCTTATATTTCTTCTGAAATGGGTAGAGCCTTTATAAAGCGGGCCAGAAGCAGTGCTCAGAGAGAGGTTCTAAAAGTTTGTAGGTTGGTGAAGTCTATACAATAGCTTATACAGAAAGTGAAAGTGCGCAGCTGCTCGTACAGAAGGTTCATCTGAAAAGGTTCAACACAAAGGCTTAGACGAAAAGTTCAAATGAAAGCGAAGGAATAGGTTGTACAAAGGCTTTCACAGAAAGTAAATATGGAAACGGTACAAAGGTTTACACAGAGTATTTATGTGGAAGCAGTACGAAGCACAGAAGGGAACGATAGATGTGGCCAGCAGTAAGCATAGCAAACAAGCGAGGTGTACGGTAATATAGAAAATAGGAACTATTTGAGGAGTAGTTGCTATAATCTTAAAAAACCGAAGAAGCTCTTTGTAACGAGTGGTGGATATTAGGATTCTTCAGAGAATTCATCAGAATTTTGAGAATATTATGTTGACAAGGGTGTGTGGTACATATGAAGCTTTCAAGCTTATACTCTTCGACAAATATTTTTTCAAGGACTAACTAGAGACAAGCATGTCTTCTCCCAACTTACTCAAGCCTACACTTCCGAAGCAGTTTATGGTGTTTGAACCTACATATTGAATTGGACTGTAGTTTTTGACACAGGACTGACCAAGTAATCTATATTTCCCATGTGTCCCAGTGGTTTGAGGGGCCACTGCGACACATATGTGAGATCGTTTCCCGCGCCCGTGGTTCACCAAGCCTTTCATTCCTCTGAGGTCGGAAAATTGGTACCAGACTTGTCTGGGAGGATAGCAGCACTGGGTCGACACATCGGCAGGAAACCGCGAGGCATTGTAAAGGCCAGATATGCATTCAGTCACCTCCAACGATGCTTAATGAAGTCGAATGCATGGCGCATCCCTCAGGGATTGATCAACGCCAACGGCTCTATCCTTTTACATTTCTATCGCATTTCAAATGTCACTGATTTCAATCTCCACTAATCCACCTTCGAATGAAAGCCTTATCTTCTACTGAGGAACGCTCCTGATTATTGTCATTTCACTGGTAGAAATAAATGGAATAAAATATGGACCACCAACAGCAACTACAATGTACTTTTTTTTAATCATAAATTCCATATTCGCTAAAGAAACAAATAAAAGGCTTTCCAAACACGATAAATCCTGTTTGACTTCTGTTGCTTCTTATGAAACAATAAGCTTGAGTTTCGGCTATTTCCTTTAGGGGAATCTGAATTCGAAAAGTCCTTTTATTATCCTTAATTTTCATAGCGTGCTTAATGTTACTCTTTGGTGTTTCTCTTTCTATCTCTACGATAGCAATGTGCGGCATGAGTTCATGTGCCATCTCTGGAAAGTAGATGAATTCGACTACATGCGAAAGCCCAGTTAAGTACAATCCTATGGACAGAATTAGGCAAAGTAACTGTTTTTGTTAAAAGCAGTGGTACTAAACTATCCTAAAGAAAAATCGTGATTCTGTTCGCTTCTCTCTAGCGGGTAGAGACCATCGAGCAGTTCTGGTGCGCACTCGATTTACACGATTAGTAAGCTGATTAGGATAAGTTAAGTTGTATTAACACAATCTCGACGGCACTTCAGTGCATGCCTCCACGAGAACATTTGAAAAAATAATGGTTGGTCCCGCCGTTATGAGTTGTAGGAAGCTATTGTGTAAAAATAATCGTGGCTTACAATGTTGGATTAAATTCGCTCCATTCCTTTTTGTTCCCGAACTATTTCGTGCAACATCTTCTTCAATACTTAACTTGCAAGGTTGGTTTTAACAAGCTCGAAACAATGTCTCTAACATTTCATGTCTTACTCAGTGACTTAAAATGTGAGCGTGCAGTTGTGAACCATTTTGAAACTTCGTCAAAGCATAAGGTTAAGAAAACGGCTTTAAACACACAATTCATGGATGCTAAAAGAAGGGTACAGCTCTCGGCGTTGATCAATCTATGAGGAATGCGCAATGCATTCGACTTCATCAAGCATCGTTGGATGTGACTGAATGCACATCTGGCCTCGACAATGACTCGCGGTGGCCTACCGATGTATCGAGCCAGTGCTGTTATCCTCCCAGACAAGTCTTGTACCAATTTGCCGACTCCAAGGGGATAGAGGGCTTGGTGAGCCACAAGCGCGGAGATCGATCCCATATGTCGCACGGTGCCTCCCACTGTCTTCACACGAGCCTCTCATGGATGCTACGACAATTTATGTCACGGAGATGTGGGCCTCAATGACGAAGTTGTTCATAGACAGCTATCAGCACATGACGACGATCACCTGGAGCGATAAATGAACAGTGCTGATTGTCTAACAACTACTCGAGAGTTTACAGGATTCGGAGTTAGTGGACCAACAATAGTTCCTAGCATTTAAGACAATGAAGAGATCTCCGCAGTGCTTCCTTTGCTCAACAAAAAAAATCATTCCTGACCGAATTGTGGTTCACGTTAGAAAGTCGAGTACATACGATAACCAACGATGTCCGCAATAGTAGATGAGCTTTTATAAAGTGTCTAAACATATTCAAAGTCCGAATTTGAAAAAGGTTGGAGAAAGTATATGATAACAAAGGAATGCTATGCAGCTCCATCCACAAAAACTTTCCCAGTCCTGGAGAAACGATTACAACATAGGAGTACTCTGCAAGGAACTGATGAAATTCGTCGAAAATTTCAGCGAATTTATCCAAGCGGTCGATTGGTTACTGCACACCCAACGCTAAGACGCTGAAAAATTGGGAAAATAAACTCTGCCAAGAATCCTCATTGAGCCTCTCGTCGGTCGACACCACTTTCTTCATTTCGAAACATCAAAAAAAAAAAGAATTTTAACGAGTTGTCTTGCTGATGAAAAGCCTCTAAAGAGTTTTTTAGTCTTAGAACTTTGGAATCCTAGGAAACAAAGTGACTTCCTTCTTGTTAGAGAAATACATGGACTGTAATAGTTCTAAGCAATGAAATTGTTTTTGAGCCGTGTTATCGCTTCTGAAAGTTGCCGTTCAAAACCTTCCATTATTTCTTAATCAACACAATACTTAGCTTTTCATTAAGTTCACCGGACGAAGGGAACCTTTTCCTTCGTCCATTAAAAAGTGGTAAAGAAAACAATCGAGACTATTGCGAAAGTGTGGATATATACCAAAAATGGTTAGAGAAGATGAACGAGAACATAAACATTAACATACAACAAGAAGGAACTGGATAATGAGGATAGCCCTCACGAAAGAGTGAACGGGGAGGAAAAAAGGAGAAGCAGGATCACAGAGAAAAGAAGACGGAAGGAAAAGATAAAAGAAAGGATGTGGGGAGAGCGTGGAAAGAACATAGGCAGGAGAAAGAAAGAGAGTCATAGAGAAACAGGCAAAGAGAGGGAGAGGGAGGAAGGAAGTGCGAATAAATGAGGAACAGAGTAAAGACAAGAATCATGAGAAGAGATAAACCGATAGAGAGAGTCAATTAAAAGATTATAATACCAGTTGCTCAATGGATTAATGGTTACTTCGTAGTTTGAGGGTTCATTCAGATAAATCTACTTCGAACAGAGAAACGGAAGAACGCTTTTCACGTTTTTTGTGTTCTCTGTTAATGAACGAAATACCTAAACATTTACCTGACTGTTTACCTTCGTGAAGTTCCAACAAGATTTTCATTCATTGCTTAAATTATTAGCTGGGCAAAAGTTAGGCTAAGGCTTCCCCAAGCCACAGTACCTGCCTACAGGTACACATTGCTGTCAGAACTGCAATGGTTTTTTGAACTGGTTCACACTCAGGCGGACTGCCCGTTGAAGATGTTCGACTTCTCAATTTGGGAGACCCTACCGAGGAAGTGGAGAAACCAGGCTGGACATAACCACACCGAAGAACACCCAATAGTTGCGATAAAGAGGCAAACCACAGAGGGGAATTAGTGGTTAGATAAATAAATGGAAAAAAAGGAGAATCATAGCAAAACGAGTCGCACGAAAGATTTAGAGTACCTCACCATATTTAGTTAACATTTACCTTGATACAACGATTGTAGTCGAATTGCCGTCGAAGTGGATCGCAAATAACTTTAGGAAGATTGAACAAGTGCATGCATCTGTGAAAATCATCATTTAGAAGTGTAAGAGCTTACTTTTTAGAGGAGTACAAAAGAAAACTGAAAAATTCTTGTTGGTATTAAGTTCTTCTTTTTAATACATTAGAGACCCTAAGTAAGTCGCTCGCGATTTTATAGCACAGCACATTGTGACACATGAAGAAAACACGACGTGTAAATGTGACTGCATCCGAATAAACAATTTCGTAAGTAAATAATCAATCACTTAAATAAGTGTCTAAGAAACGAATTCGTACAAACTGTTCACACTTGTAATGAATTTTAACCGCTGCCTCCATTATCGTGATCAGCTCGGTGGCTTTACGTCGTCGTTCCTTTTCGTCACAGAAGAGTTCATACCGTTGACACCATACGGCACTATCGTACCCAAATCTTGAACGAAAAAACATTCTTGAACAATTGGCTTAAAATAAAAAAGATAGAGATCGTAAAAAAGTAATGATGAGATAGAAAACGAATATCTGCTTTATAGAAGAATGCATTAAAGGGGTGAGAGCGATATAAATAGTTTTCCTTCAAAATATCAGAAGTGATTTTCTAACGCGGTACAATGATGAGTGTATCTGTATCATATAATGAAGTGGAGTGAAAATCTTCCAGGAAAGCTGTTCATACGAGAAAAATCAAGGTGGCTCGTCGCCATGTTCATACTGAAGACCCTGTAAGCCATACATGACTCATACGTAGTTGCAATTTATTCAGTCTTCCAATCTCTAACAAGTATGCCTTGGCTTATAGTGAACATCATTAATAGAGAAGGAAACCACTGGAACCTAAAGATATTGGAGAAGACAATATTCTATACTTGCTATTCTTCCGAGATGAATTATCGATTGCCCATAGGGATTTTTTACTGAGGCTCCTATTCTGGAGGCGATGAGATTGAATAGGCCAGAATCTCGTCCAGAAAGATGTGGTAGTATACGCGAATTTTATTTCCGACGATTATCATACGTGCGTACCCTTGTTGAAAAAGTGTTTGACGCATTGATTTCCAATATTAAACGTATTTGGACTTAAAATAATATCTTAGAAAAAATGTTTAAGCCTAGTTGTCTAGGCTCTAGTTGGCGAGCAATTGTGTGCGGTTATCGAAAAAAGCCGGTATGCGTGCAGAGCAGTGGTTAGGGGCCCGATACAATTGTCATGGGAACGATCCAGTACCTCAGGCTCACCAAAGCCTTTATATCTCTGGCATCGGAAAACTGGTACCAAACTTGTCTTGAAGGATAGCAGCACTGGTTCGATACGTCGGTAAGCCGCCGTAAGCCATTGTATAGTACAGGTATGCATTTTATCACCTGTAACGATGCTTGATGAGGTGGAATGCATGGCGTATCTCTCCGGGATTGATAAACGCCGTGAGCTTTACCATTCCATCTTTTATCGAAAAAATTGTACACCTGTGACTGGCCATGTGGGATAATAAATTTCACTAGTTTGGAGCGAAAGAATGCTGGCCTTCATTTTCTACAAATCTACTACCGTTGTGCTTTGCTTTCTTCATAGTTCAATTTATTTTTTGCACATTTAATAATGAAATGCAAACTGAAGCAGAATGGACTATTGTTAAATCATCAGCACACAGTAATTTGGAGTTCTAATACTAAGTGCTTACATGCAAATTTGTACGTTGTCTATTTGTGAGTTAGTTTCGCTCCATGCAGCCAAAATAAGTTTTGTAAAGTAAAATAGAGCTCTCGACGTTGATCAATCCCTGAGTAATGGGCCATGCATTCGACATCATTAAGTATCGTTTGTAGGTGATTGAATAGCATGTCTGACCTTTACAATGACTCGCAGTGGCCTACCGATGTATCAAGCTAGTGCACCTATCCTCTAAGACAAGTCCGGTACCAATTTGCCGACCCCGAAGCCATGGAAGGCTTGGTGGGCCATGGGGGCGGAGATTGATTCCACGTGTGTGCTGCAGGGCGCCTTCGATCACTACGCCACACGCGTCCACACGACGGAAGTATTATAGCTTTCAAAAACGAGAAAAAGTACAGATTAAGACACGAGCACAGAGTCGTGCTAGGCTTTTCAATAAGGAAAGATTAATAACATGAAAATGAAACAATTTTAGCACACCATTTAATCCGTTTGGCAAAATTTCAATAAACTCGCATGCATAAACCAAGAAATGCCTATGGTTATGCGTTGCATCAGCAGAAAAACGTTGGGAGATGCTCTCTTACTTTCTCCAGACGCATTCGTACGGCTCACAGTAACAGGAGAGATCGTAGTCACACGATTTGCACCTACTCCTTCGCGTTCTCGTGCAGTAATTTTTGTAATGATCGAATTCCCGTACACACCAGTCATCGGACGGATAGATAACCATTGAGCACTGATGCTGAAAGCACAATGTTTTAACTTTACTTACTGACCATTCTTTTTTGATGGCAAGACATTCTGTGGAATACAACCACAAGGATGCTGAAACATGAGCAAAACTTGGAACTTCAGATTCGCTTCGAATTCGCGAATACCCTTTCCGGTAGCACACGGATTATGCACTGCATTAAGCATTGCTCTTGTTTTGCTTTTCCCTGAGTAGTTTTCTTTACTCTGACACTGTTACCAACAATCGAAACAAATAACTGGTTTGGAGAAAGGCAAAACAAGGGTTTCAGCTGGTACAGTGGATAACGAGTGAGTTGCCAGGAAAAGTAATCGCTGGTTCGAAGCACATCAGAGATTCGCAGCTTTACCCATGGCTCATACGGCATTTTCTGTGTTTAAATCGTTTATTAGGCACTGAGAGAACAAGCTGTACGCGATCTCGATCGTCCGCAACTAGGAACAGCGGTTTTTAGTGGCTCGCATTTCCTTTTTTTATACGTATGTTAATTTCGGCACATACAAGTATCACCTGACTATATGTTAATTACAGTGTTAACTTTTCATTTACCTTCTCATATTATTTGTAACGGCAGGGTATGGTGTGAAATACAATCACTACGATGCTGAGATATTTGCAAAACTTGGACCACTATCCGGATTCCAACCTGCGATTACCCTTTCCGGGGACTCACGTTTTACCCTCTGCACTGTGTCACTTGGTTCAAAGCCGATTTGTACCCTCTAGACCATTCTTGTTGATGAGTGACTGCTGATGGCACCGTTACGGTAAGAAAATGCCTGTGGGAATGGCAAAGCGGTCAGTGGTGCAGTGGGTAATAAGTGCGTCCCGGTGAGGGTAATCGCAGGTTTGAATCTGGACTGCGGTCCAAGTTTCGCAAGATCTAAACATCTTAGTATGTGTGAACTAGTTTCTTTCATGACTGTCCACTTGCTGAATAGATTATACACGGATCTATCTATACGACTCCCACCGATCTCCTTTATAGATGGATCTTATGCCGGTTAGTCGTGCGGTGACATGGCGCGTTCCCAAGTGGCGGATAAGAGGTTGATCGTGGACGAAAAACGATCTTTGCTTCCCTGAGACGTAGGTGGATCCAAGAAATGGACTCTCTGTTTCTGCTGCGCCGACTTAGCGCATAACTTCTGTATTCATGAGGATGTATTCATGCATGTTAGCATCGGGTGTATTAAACGGCATATGAACACCGCTGTCCGCTCTTCATAAATTCTATATAAGCTTGGGAAACTTCGAATGCGACTTCAAAGCACTAATCAATAGTATAGAGGACTGGTGGAAAAAAACATGTAATGAGTAATATCGGTAGAAATATCAACAAAATGAGAAAAATGGAAGGAAGAGAAACAAAGACACAACGTGAGTAGACTTGCAATCATCTCTGAAGTTAAACAAGCACTCAGAAAACTACTTTGAAGAGGTTCGTTTACTTATGCCATTGTTATGAGTTACGCCGTATAGCTTGAATTTTGAGATTTTGCAACTTTCGTCGCAATTTCAAAAAGACTGGAGTCGTGAAATGAAAGAATCTACGATCAAGGCGACCTCGCTCTTTACTATCGATGCTTCGACATGTTTGGAGTGTGGACTAAAACACTGCTGGAGAACATAGAAATATATTTAGTATGGCACCGTTTCATAGTAAACTAGCTGAGAGAAAGGTGTAGCAAGGGCCTCAGTGGTGCAATGGGTAAAACGTGTCCCCAGAAAGAGTGTCCGCGGGTTCGATTTCGACTGGGGTCCCTGTTTTGCAAAAGTCATCTGCATGATTATGGTTGTATTTAGCATCATACCCTGCAGCGAAAAACAATAATAAGCAGTAAATAAAAAAGTTAGTACTGTGATTTGGACTAGAACTTCAGCTTAACTGGGTTCAATGCCGATTTGTACTCCCCAGATCATTCCCAATTATGAGTACTTGGTGATGGAACCGTCAGTTAGAAAGCTGGCTGAGAGCAAGTCAAAGCAATGGCCTCCGTAGTGGAGTTGGTAATAAGTGAGCACCCCGAAAAGGTAATTTCGGGTTTGATTTGCAGTGCAAGTTTTGTAGATATCTTAACGTCATAGTGGTTACTTAGTGTAGTTGTAAAACGATCAATGAGGAAAGACGACGAATGCTGTGAAATCTCACGACACATACGTGCAGAGTACACTCTGCGTTACTTGCCATGAGGGAGACATGAACTGTAGTGCAGAACTTGTATTGTTTTTGATGTTTTTATGACGAACAAACACGTACGAAGCGAAATAAATCAAGAAGATTTCTTCAGACCGCTAATAACATCAATATTTAGTGATGTAAATATATCTGATAGAAGTGAAATACCGTAGTACCTTAAATGCGAAACAAAATGGTACGAGATGTAGAGGAGGCGTATCATCGGCACAAGCTAGCGCATACGCATCAAGTTGTCCGTAGCAAATCCTATCACGCATCAGTTCATTCCTAAAAGTCATTTGATTTTAATTTTCTTAAAAAGACTAATTTACCCTCTCAACGAGTGATTTTCTCATTTCACCATCTTCACAGACGTTTTGTTTTAGGAAAATGGAATCTATCAAAGTGAATAAGGTCGATGGAATTACTGGTGTATGCCCTCTTTCTAGGAAGATGTTCTATTACACAAGGATCTGAATGTAAATCTATGCACAAAAATTCTATCGACACTCTTCCTCGTGGGAAATTTGGATCGCACGAATCTGTTTCACCACAAGGCCACGGAGAAACAACTAGGTAGTAGATCGGGAGTGGTTTGATGTCGTATCCATTAATTAAGTCGGGTGTTTACTTTTGAAAAGACTGACAAGTCACCCGTGAGTATCACCCTTGAGTATGTGTACCTATGATGGTACCAACCATCCGATAGGCTATGGTTGAAAACAGTAGTACCGAATGGTTTCATTTGAAATATACGATTCTGTGGGTCTTTTTTTCTCGAAAAAAGGGACTATCAAGAGACAACATCTTGCCCAAGTTGTTTAGTGCCACAACGTAGTGAATTATGAAATCACTTGACAGGGAGGAGAGCGACATGTGCTTGATGACAACTTCCTGTCAAGTACTTATTTTGTTGACGACATTTTTATCTTTTAAAAAAGTAACAGCGGAATATGGACTGTGCTCAATGAGGTTAACGAAGCGTGGCAAAGGATAGGACGGCGCATAAGTCGGGTAGTAAATGAGTAGCTCTGGTTCGCAAAGTGGTCAGAGACATTAGCAATGGAAACACGAATCATCTCGATGACAAGAGAGATTAAAGGCAAGAGAGTTGCGGTGATAGGTTCTATTCTGATTAATTTTTTTTAAAAAACCATAGAATCGTGACGTACTTACCTTGGATTGCAGAAAAAGTTGAGTTCCTCAGGAAATCTATTAGCAATTACTAAAAGTTCCTTTTCGTAATGCTCATCATTATCATCATCTGCGTCGTCTTCCTTCTCGTTCACCGTTTCTTCATCTAAAAGTGGACCCCAAGCTAATGAATCCAATGAATTTAAGGCGATCTAAAATCAAAACTTGGCGCATTAAATCATAATGAACTGAAACTCGTCTGAAAGCTACAGTTACTCTTCCTCGAACATCATATTGATAGGCTAACATTTAGGATTATCGTTTGCTGGTTAAAAGTATAAATGATAAAGCTTTCGACGTTGATCAATCCTGAGGGATGGGCTATGCATTCGGCTTCATTAAGGATCGATCATTAAGGTTTAGGGGTGATCGAATGCATATCTGGCATTTATGATGACTGGCCTACCAATATATCGAACCAGTGCTGCAATTTCCCAGACAAGTCTGGTACCAATTTGCCGACTCCGAAGGGATGCATGGCTTGGTGGGCGGCCATGGGCGTGGGGATCGATACCAAGTGAGTGTTGCAAGGCGCCTCCGACCACTGCGTCGCACGCGCCCTTTCTACTTACAGAAGAAAATGTTGGCTTGATTCAAAATAACCAAACAATTGAATATCTGTGGGATGTTTTTGGATTTAGAAAGAAAACTTTCTACGGGCATAAAAAGGAAATAGTTTGTCGTAACATAGTGTTAATGACTATTCAACTAATCGTCTGAATGCAGTTTTTAATATTTTTAACACCAGAATTTTAAAAGAAGCCTTAGACAGTGTTATTCTTTGCAGAGCATCAGCACCATATTCATGGTGATAAGGATTTCAGCTCTATTACTTCCACCAACACTCAACTTCTTAGAAAACGTTTTCCTCAACTTCTGGAATCCACACGCAGCAGGCGGGGTTGCCAGTTCAGTAATGCGGGGCTTGGTCCTTGTACATCCTCAAAAAATCAGTTCTTGTGCGTTAACAATCAGCAGTGTTGATTTCAGATTTTTACATCCTTCTCTTGATTAGTATTGCTCGATCAGAGATCGCTAAAATCTCCCCATACTAACCGATTCCAATGTTCCCATAACAAGTACTCCTTTGGCATGAAGAATTGGGAGCTTTTCACCACTTTGTGTAAATAGAGAACAGCTCACGTCCTTGGTTTTCATGTCGTAGCTAAACACTTAGATGATCAGGCGGTTTCTTCTTCTAAAAAGTGCGAACTACATTACTTGCTTCATTTGTTTCGTTGTATTATAACCTTTCTGCCTTTCACTCAGATGTTTGGATTTGTATGTAGAATCGGCTGTGGTTTCAGCATTTGGCGAATTTTCCCCACACTGCATGCTGGATTCTTGGCCAGCATAGGATTCCGAGATAGTACTGCAAGACCGCTCTCTTGTCTTCAGGATTTGTAGCCGCCTATACTTATTAATCAGCGTGAGGTTTACTCTTTTTCCGGTAAAATTCATCGATAACGACACTAATACCTGCGATGAAATGACCGACCAATCGAAGATGAACAATCGAATCCAAATTAGACGCTTAACGTAAATACGACATACTTCAAATAAACTCTGCCCTCAAAACCATGAGTCCTCTGAAACCACTTAGACATTTGGCCTGGGCAGTATCTTTCAGGCATACCGATTTATCAAGTCAGTGCTTCTACTTATCAGGAATGTCTGGCAACAATTTACCACATTCAGAGAACTGGTGGCCTGGTTTCCCGGGTCTGCGAGGGCTATACTCTACGTGTTCTTCATAAAACAAGTTGGACACAATTACAATTTTACTAGCAGAGATGACCTACCTTCACTAATAGTGTGTTGAAGACTGACCGATAATTACATCTGAAGACCCAGGTAAAAGTAATTTATACCATGGTTGAGCTTAGAAAATTATCGGTGGCTTCCTTCTCGTCACGAACAGTAATTTACGAGATCACATATAAAATTGTGACCCTTACCGTATTTCTTAAATACAGGGTCCAATGAGCAGCTCTGGAGTGAAAGGAGGAAGAATGGAAGTTTTTATGGGTTGCCTGCCCCGAGTTATTCGATAATTAATAAAGTAAAGGTGCTACAGAAAAAATAAATGATTGTATAGTCTTCGTAGAAGTTGTTTACTATCTTATCCCGAACATATACATAGCATAGTACACAATGTAATGCCACAACAAAGCCTACACTGGGGGTATTTTTCATATTTTTTCGAAGTTGTAGTAGACTATGTAGCCTCATTTGTGGGTGGCTCAGCTGTCAAGGTGCTCTCAAATACACACGTGGTCTTTGGTTCGATCTCATGCCAGCGCAAACCATTTCCATTCCCTCGGAAATTCGACATTGGACTTGCCTAGGGGACTAAAAACACCGATTTGGTTCTTCGGTAGGTCACCATATATTATTCTACATGCCAAATATGCATCCATTCACCTTAACGAATAGAGTCAAATACATAGGGCATACCTTAAGGATTGAACACGCCGAACCATTTATCTTTTAAGCTTCCATCCTAATAGTAGACTAAAATTCCCCAAAAACAAGAAAAAAGGAAAGTTAAACGAAGTTAAGCAAGAGCGAAGCAACGAAGTATTTCGTACAACTACTACAGAAGCTCTTAAGTGGTTTGGCGGCAGAGTTTTGAAATCAATAAGTCATTCAAACAAGAAACATAAGTCGGTCAACAACAAACAACATAAACATAAACATTGAAGACTCTAGAGCCTATACCAGCCTGTTCACTAGGTTTCCTCCTTTGACCTTGTTTTCTTCTTAAGTGATAAAGAGGTGCACAGAATTTCGCAAATGTGAAAAAAAAACCTTGTAACGACAACTAATACAGAATACATCATCATTTCGAGCACTATACTTGTATGTATGAATGCTGTTAAACACAAGCCTTTGCAAAAGTGATAGGCCATAAGAACTGCACAAAACATTTCGGGAAGAGGAAATCGAAACCGCAGAAACATCAGTTATTGTGATTGGACAGATACTGTAATAACAATCACGTCTTTTCTCATCAAGACAAGGGTTAATTACGCATCAATGCTGAGGTCAAATGAATGTTAGGCTTGGGGTTATAGAGAATTGATCGATAAGATACAGATATGATCACATACGACGTACCATCTCCCTCTAGTGGTTCTCTCTGTGAATCAACAGTTGACGATAACAGTAGTAGAACAGCGAATGCTAGAGATCTAAGCATATCCAAATGCTTTCCACCATTGTCGCAGGAAGTGGCGCAAACAGGTTCGCTCGCATTGCAGCCGAATGAAACCACGAGCGTTGACGGCACATAGAGGCCATTCGTTCTCACCATTCACGTAAACAATTCACCACATCGCTTATTGTTATGATTTATGTACAGTTAACTCTGACATCGATTTTTACACCTTTTTTTTGGAGGATATTCAGATTCCATCAACTCACAGTCTTCAAGTGATCGACATACTCCCTAGGAGCTTTCTCAGTTCCCAATAACATACAGCAGTGATTATTTGACGTCCAGTACAGTTACATTCTAATAGTGACGGACCAATGGACCACAGTATCGAATTGGAATCGATTGCGGATGTTCGTCTTCTGGCAGGATTGACCTCTACATAGCAAGATCTGGTTTCTTTATTGGGAGTTCTTTTTCCTTGAACAAAGAGAGGAAACTGAAAATCTGAGAAGAACTTCACAACTTTCGACAAGTCTAAGTTATGAAGGGATAGAAGGTTATATTTTCGCCATTCGTCAGCACCTAAGACGTGTGCCATATACTTGACTTCATTAAGCAGTATTTAGCCTGCACAATATTTTGTAGTAGCTTGTCGAAAGTGTCCTTTTTATCTCACAAAACAAGTCTGTTACCAATTTGCTATCCTCGGATGAGTGCAAGGCTTTGTGAGCCCATGATGCGGAATCGAACCAGCTACCGATCTAGTAGGTACTGCACGGTACCTCTAATCACTGCACTATGCACACCTGTCCCCAGAAATGTTATCACTACCATAGCCTCTTATACTACCTGCCAGAAATTAAATGAGCTTCAGAACTCTCTAGCTTACACATTTGAGTGCGGCAAGAAATACAATGATAAGAGTATCTATGCAGCGTTCATGTGAAATAACAAAAAAAAGTTTATTATCAAAAAGTTCGAGACAGTTACCTATTTTGATGTTAAAGCTTAAAAGGATAAAGTTCTCTGCGTTGATCAATCTCTGAGCGACGAGCCATGCATTCGACTAAGTATTGTTGGAGGTGATTGAATGCATTTCTGGCCTTTACAATGACTCGTTGTGGCCTACCGATTCATCGAGCTAGTGCTCCTATCCTTCCTGATAAGGCTGGCACCTATTTGCCGACCCCGAAGGCATGGAAGGCTTGATGAGCCATAGGCGTGAGAATCAATTCTACGTGTGTGTGTCGCAGTGCGCCTCCGACCACTGCACCACACTCGCCCTATAGTCACTTAGTCTGCTTTTTAAAACTCCAAATGCCTCTTTCAGATTAAATTTTATGCTCTTGCGATTCTGTTAGGTAGCATTTTAGAGTAAAAATCTTGTTGGAGATCTGTTGTCTGATGCTCTTATTTGGACATCAACCTATGTTTTATTGAAAGCACTAAAATGAAAGCTAAGAAGAACAAATAGTTCGTTCCAACAATATTTTTTGTACGATTTCATACACGATTACAACATCATCGTTTTTTCCCAATATTCACAGATGAGAGCTATTAGTTGGCCAAACGGATATAACCATATGATAGAAATGGTGGATAACGAGTGGACAGAATGGACCGCATGCATTGATTCCATTGCATACGTTCTCCAGTTTTGTATTATTGGAAAAGGTTTTTCACCAACATTTTTCTATTTATTAGACAGCTTATTCAACAAAGATGTAGTGTAGACAATACTTTACAGAGAAATACCCAATGTTTACGTATCGTTATGAAGATTGGAACAACAAGAACGATGTTGATTGCACTATTGAATTAAATCTGAAATGAATTCTGTCGGTCAATCATCATCTAGTGGATGGACGCAGACGAATGCCTTGAGAAAACTTGTCGTCTCCAGAAGCCCCGAATTTTCTCATGGTGGATTAGACGATATGCCTTAGCGATAAAGCAGATATATCTAATAGTTTCAACACCCGTCCTATTTGAGAGTAAACTTACTCAGTTTGCCTAATCGGTTGGGCGAAATCCCAAGTTCACTTTAAATATATGATAGGTTGATCATCTTGAGAAACGTTCTAGAGCAAATTCAAGAGGGCAAACGAAAGAATTTACAAAAAAAAAACCAATCTGTAACTTCGTTTGGAAGAACTAGAGCATGTTAAGTCTCCTCTGCATTTGGCCTGTCACATCGAACGGCCGACTAGCCGGAGAACTCATTGCATTTTTGAGGAGAACCTAGTCATAAAGTAGCAAATCACATTTTGGAAACCATAGAATTCATACCAATGAGCAGATATTGATCTTCAAGACAATGCAGAACGAACGTCACACAAACCCAACCTCCTCTATGTGCGGTGATTGCGCGATAAACGATAATGCGCTCGGCGTTGACCCGATACTTGAGGGACGCACCATGCATCCGACTTCACCAAGCATCATATGGAGGTGATAGAATGCATATCTGGCCTTTACAATGACTGGCGGTGGCCTAACGATGTATCGAGCCAGTGTTGCTATCTTCTCGGATAAGTCTGGTACCAATTTACCAACCCCGGAGAGATGGAAGGCTTGGTGGGCCGCGCGTAGGGGTCCATTCCACATGTGTGTTACAGGGCACCTCCGACCATTGCACAACGCGCGCCCTTAGTTACACGATAACTACTCGAGTATTTTAATAGAGTGCTGGGCCTACATAGCATATGAAGTCTATCAAAGAATTGAAGTCATATAAGCCTAGAGTTATAAGTCTTCAAAAATTACACAAAGTTGGCCAACTTCAATGAAAAAAAAATTTGCCGTAGTTCATCTACACATCCTTTTTTTTTGCTTTTGAAACTCTGGTTCTTAATACTGTGAATCCTAATACTTTCACGCTGCAAGAATTTCAGAGTGTGGAGTTCATGAGTAGGTTACAATAGGACTTTTCCAATATGAATTTGATTTCTCCTGGGGAAAAACTTTTCTAACTTGTGCTGTACCACTTAAACGGAAACCCTGCGTGGTCCGCAACAGGGTTTCCAGGATTGAGATATTCCAATATTGATGCTTTCAAGTAGGCATGATGATTAAGGAATGAAAGGTAAACCGTTCTGTGTTGATCAATCCTTGAGTGGTATGCCTCGTGTTCGACTCCGATCGGACCATGCTAGAGGTGATTAAATGCATGTTTAGTCTGGGAAAAGGGTTGGTGGAAGCTACCGATGTATCAGATCAGTGTATTTATCCCCCTTACTGAGTCTGGAACCGATCCGCCGATCCGGGAGGGATGGAGGACTTGGTTAGTTCCTGGTGCTGGATCGAACAATTGGACAAGATATGCCCCACCTCTGCTCTAAAATGTCAATTATTTACGTGCGTCCAGAAATTAGTAAGTAGTTTTCAAGGATACTTTCGAGATTGGGAGACTGTAGGAAATCCAGAGTCTAGCAAAGTACGTACAACTAATAAAACGGTTTGTCTTAGTTTTCAAATCTTCAAAACATCAGGGAGAGAAATGAGTGAAGTTCTGGTCTTCGGTGTTTTCCACTCCGCTGAAGCATAGGAATCAATACTTCAAGAGGTACCCTGTTTGACCTTTTTGAAAGTCATTGCTGATTTCTGAAGACGTTCTTCCGCATTCTAAGGAAGTAAAGGGATGTTTCTAGAAGTTGACTGGTGCTGACCATCTTCTTGGAAACGTATTTTGACGAATTTCAGTAGAAGTGTTCCGTTTTTGGAACTTTCGTGAGACAGCGCTCTACGTATTGGTGATCTCCAGGCAGCCTTGGGTGGCCGTGAACTAGTCATTTGACCAGTCCACTACATGTCACACTCGGCGGTGGCTTGCTGAACTTCCCCGCAATTCAATTTATGAGCTCCGTGATTGCTATCTGACTTCCAAAACTTTCTGCTATACCTCATTTGAAAGTCGTTTTACTTCATGTGTTCGCTCCGTATTCCTTCAGTTTTCTTCTCATTGCTCTTCTCTTAAATTCTCTTGTGACTCTGATTTAACAGTAGTCATGGGTGCGAGTGCTCGGTTCTTATGAGAAAATACCCCTCATAATAGCAAACCCACAAGTGAATTCTAACCCGAATTTGTAATTACATGAACTGAAAAAGTAAGATTTGTGTTCTATCGTATTGTAAAGCATCTTCCAGCCAGAAATCTACGACGGGGTGGTCGCATTGATTTTTTTCAGTTTTTCCCGTTTTTAACACCATTGTTACAACTGCTCCATGAACATCCTTCTTCCGTCTTATCGTGATTGTCGTATACAAGTTTACTCACAGTTGTCCAGGGTGCTGCTTCTCTCCTGGAATCAATACGCGATCCGAATTTTCTCTAGAGCGTTTTAATTTCTGCAGCTTCCAATGCAGGAATAAATAGTTAGCTGTGAAGATGTCATAGTCTTTCCAGAAACATTATCTTATATCGTCAAATGAATGACGAACAATTACGTCGATGCATACTGGAGGAAATGGCAAAGGCAGAAAAACAGCTGTCTGGAGAAGAACTGCTTGAGCGATGCGGTGGAATGGAATCGACACAACATAGTGTCGAATCGTTCAGGTTCTTAGACATAGCATTTCTTCTTACTCTTTCTATCATCGAATAGAAAGGATTTTCGGTAGTGAGAAATCCCTAAGGGATGCAGGAAGAATATTATTTCGTCAAGGATCATTAGATGTGGCTGAGTGCACATTTGACCTAAAAAATGACTTACGGTGGCCTATCAATGTATCAAGTTAGTACTGCCTTCAAGACAGGTTGGTTTTAGCAATTCATCGATCTCACAGAAGTGCAATATTTGATGAGCCCCGTGCGCGGGATCGAAACACTGACCGATTCACTATGTAATGCAGGGTGCCTCTGACCATTACGCAATATCCGACCTATCCATGATTAAGGAGTATTCTAATAAAAAGGGAGATAGTAAAGTTTTTAAATGCAATGGCATTAGATTCATTCCTGAGTATTACCGCTTCCAATGAATTTCTTGGTTGAAATAGTTTCCCATAAATAATTTTGTGCGTTGAGGACCTTCATTGCGGAGCATTGCTCTCCTCCTGTGACATCTGTACAGAGCGCAGGCGATGAAAATATCCTTCCAAGGTATGTAAAATTTTATCTTTTTAATGTTAACATTTTATTTGCAGCCTATTATTATTTTTTATGGTAGGGTATTACATGTGCATGTGAAACAACCACAATGATGCTGAAATATTTGCAAAACTCTGGACCACAGGTGTCTGAGGTGGACAATAAACGCGCTATTACCTTTTCCGGGAGCTAACGCGTTCATCACCACACCTTTTTTTATCTCTTTATCTTCTTTAAGGAAAACTTGGCACGCTGTGGTGTGGTTAAGAAAATTGTATCTTATTTACCTTATATTAACCCTTAACACCCAACATGAGCTGAACACAATGCACGGACTTAAGAAAAAACGGCGGTTTTGAGGTTAAATCTTAGTTTAAGGCAAATTTTTCAATACAATGAAGGACACTGGAACGTATAAATGCTTGTTTAGAGCATGAAGTCCTCCTACGGAACGTTTTTTTTTTTCCGCTTTTTTTCCACTAGAAAACGCGATCACTTCCAACGGTGACTGGATTTTCGCGCCCAGGCTCGTTTTTCGGACATGAAAGCAATAGAGCGGACGGAATTTCATTCAGGACCACAGTGTGGTATTAATGAACTATTCTCGACCCGGTTGCTGTGCCTACGTGTGAAATTTTAAGTATTTAATCTATTGACTACGACATGATTCGTATATGATTCACACTTTGCCGGACCAACTAACCGGGATGACTCATGTGTGGCCCTTTTTTCTTCGGCAGTTTATTTCACCGCGAAGAGGTTTTTACTGGATTTTGTTTATCTTTAACTGTGGGATAGCCTTTTCAACATACGTTGCAACGAGCATCGTCCAGGATAATTGTATTCTGCACTTAAAGCTATGCGAAAAACCTCTTTATCCCTACGAGGCTGGTTGTTTGACTGACTGGACTGTTGTTCCAACTTCGGAACAGATATAAAAATACCTAATTAGTTACAGCATATGTTACAAATCACTTCCAAATGATGACAACAATGTACTTGTATGATGAACCGTAGTACCAGTAAACAACAGTACACATTCCATATATATCGCTGAAGCGATAGGGCAAAGTTTCTTATAGTCAAGAATTTGTCGTCATCAGTCGAAAAAAGTTGGTGCTCAGTGGTTTATGTGTTGAACATTTTAATCTATCTGCCAACTACTACTAATGACAATGAAAAGAGTGAAAACAACCGCGTAGTAGACAACTCTTATCCTTCAACTACTTGGCATTTATATTATAAGCACTTTGACCTAAACCCCTCACCGTTTGCAATCGTCGTGTTCGTTGTCCCTTGTAGTGGTCATGATGACGTCAGTGGATGACGCTTTGGGATTTGGAATCAACGAAAGCTATGAGACAGAAACATCAACGTTCTGTTCAACTTCGTCTGAACATTTGTGCAACGATTGGCAAAGGAAGAAAAATCACGAAAAGCAGTGTTTGTAGTGAAATTCTTTCACCGACTTATTAATTACTAAGTGAATACGTGAAAGTTGACGTAGACACTATTCAACCGTTCTAAAGAATATTTAGAGCTTATTAAAAACCATTAATATAATTGCTTGAAGTTACATAATTCTTCCTTTAAGTGATAGCTTTGTTTAGATATGTGCTTAGTGTCGATTGTACGCATAAAAGCGGCACACTAAAAAGAGGAGTGACGAGGTCACAAAGTCGATCCAGTTCTCGAGGGGCAACACCAGAACAGGGTTCGATCCGCTTCAGTCCGAGAACGGTGAGGTGAATCGTCACGAAAGTGATCCGAATATTTCATAATTAAATACTGAATTGCATTCTTCTCATTGGATTTCATATTCCACGTAGGACGTGTAAGCATCTCTCATCATCTCGAACGGTCTGTATACTGTGGTTGTTACGGGGTTGTTTAAAGTTCTCAGATAATTTCCATGATACGACTTGAATATGTCGCTGTGGTTAATATGATTCTATGGAATTTTCCTATTGAAGCACATTTATAATGGACGGATAATACCCTCTTATTTAAAGTAGTGACAGACGCGGATACTAACCATTGCACTACCGAGAAAGGGCCGCGTGTCGCGCATGGTTGGAGGCGCCACTGCAACACACGTGGAGTCGATCCCAACGCTCATGGCTCACCAAGCCTTCCATCCCTTTGGGGTCGGCAAATTGGTACCAAACTTGTTTGGGTGGATAGCACCACTGGCTCGATACATCGTTAGGTCATCGCGGGTCATTGTAAAAACCAAATATGCCTTAAATCACCCCCAAACAATGCTTAATGAAGTCGAATGCATGGCGCATCCCTCAGGGATTGATCAACGCCGAGAGTTTTATCCTTTTTATTTAAAGTAGTTTTGCTTAACACTGTGTTGTTCAAAGGATGGATATCCTATCCTCAGTCGCATTGTCCAACGATTTTGTGCCAATTCGAAAGATGGTACAATTAATTGGAATGCTGTTAGAAATCAGTACAGGTTAGTTTCACGTCTCAGTTTTGGTTTAATAGTTAGAAGTATGTGGTTAAGGAAAAAAGTGGTACTGTAATCATAGTCTAATAGTTAAGAAAAGAGACCGGACGCCATCTAAATACGGAGGAATTGAATGGATTATGCGGCACCATAAATATGACTAGGTGAGCTTGACTTTACTTACCGTTTCTCCCGATAAATCATACAGCATAGTAGTTATATATTTTTAATTTCATGTTGGATTTTGTTCAGACATGATCTTCTGAGCACTCATTTATCGACAATGATAGAGATACTGGATAGCCGTGGGCAAATTGTTAAACTGGCTACTTCATTTAGTCCTGAGAAATTTAGTCCTGCATCTTCACATTCTCATTCATCTCCAGAAGGTGCGGACGTCTTTCCTTCTAGGGATTAGTTTCCTTCTGTCTTATGAAGCGATAGTCCTCCTCTTTATGTTTACCATATGATTACACAAGAAGCCCTCATAATCACTGAATGTAGAAATTAGCACAACTATGAGCATTTCTCTCATTTTTACGTGTCGGATTCTACAGTTCCACTCTTCCTACTGGTTTTTGAAAACTGTCAATAGTCATTGTGGTATCTTACGGGAAATATGAACAGGATTATAAAATACAGTTCTTTATAACTTCAATGATGCTGAGATTTTGCAAAACTCCAGACCGCAGGTGGCTGCGGAGGGGAACGAACACGCTATTACACTTTACGAGGGCGAACACGTTAACCACATCATGCGGGTCACTCGTTTTGCCTGTCTTTCAACTAATTCTATCGATCAGTGCCGTCAGCAAATCTGGCAGCAGGATTGATCTGGGGAGCTCAAGTCGGCAATGAACCTAGTTAAGCTGTGGTTGTAGTTATAGTCACAATTTTAACTTATTATTTACTGCCTACTTTTTTTAACGACAGGGTATGCTGCGAAATATAACTTCAGTGATGCCTTGAGGATTTTTTTGAAGAAGAAAAAGGGGAGAAGGAAAGAAAGAAGAAAATGAATATTTCATTTTACTGAGTTTGTTTGTTCAGTAGGTGAGAAGCAGTCCAAATCGAGCTCCCCATTGGACATCAATAAGGTAAAGGTTGCTAATTTAACAGTTAATGGTTTCCTTTTTAAAACATCATAGATTCGCATTTGTATAGGAGTGTTTTTCTTAAAGGATAATGACAGACGTCAACATATTGTTGAGCAACTAAAAAGAATTGGCGTCTTCGTGGATGGAAACGGTAGAGTTGTCATAGATGAACAGCGGCCGCCGTCTAGTGAAAGAGCGACAAACCCTGATGCGGATACCAGTAAGGTAGCCATTTGTCACAATTCGATGTCCGAGTAATTGAGATGATTCGTAGCCTTCTGCTTTTCGGGTACCTGAAGGAGTTGTTGGCCCAATTCCGAAAAGTGGTTACATCGTTTCTGATATTAACGATGAAGAAGCAAGTTAAACTATCTTAATCGAGTTTGATGTTTCTTCAGTGTTATATTCTTAACTACAGTTAAATCACGAGATAGATTCCTAGCTTCTCTACTCTTCTCCTTTTCTTCCTAAGCTTTATATGAGAAAAAATCATTAGTAGATATGTAGATAACTCTTGTCACAAACAGAAATTTTTTAGATCAACTCCACTCTTTCTGGTGATACGATGATGACGTCCGAATCTGGGCACACTTCTTTCTATTCTGTGAATCAAGTTCTGGAGACAAGCGGTGAAGGTGGTTATGCAACTGCATATGATGCGGTGAGCTCTGCTTCCAACCCTTGGGTGTTTTCTCTTAAGTCGACATCAATCCAACGAGCTTTGAAGACATGGCTTGGCTACGTACATCTTTTCTTTCGCATAATGGGGCGTGGGAAGCGCAGTAGTTAGAAGCGCCCTGAAATACACACGATGGTCCGATCCGAGGCCCCAGAGTCACCAAACCTTCCATCTTCCGGGATTGGCCTGCTGGACCTTTCTGGGAAGATTGAAACACTGAGTGAGTACATCTGTAGGCCACCACGAGTCATTGTAGAGACCAGATAGATATGCATTCAGTCAGCTCGAACGATGCTTAATGAAGTCGAATGCATGACACATCACTCAGGGATTGATCAACGGGAAGAACTTTATTGTTTCTATCGTTCGCATACTCTTATATTTCTATTTGTAACTATTTCACTTAGCGTTCGTAATCTACAAATAGTGATTTGCAAGTTTTGAGAGCCCGGAAGGTGACGTTTCACTGAATTTGTCTTCTGATCGTTCTGCTTGGGAAAGTACGCCGAGTCGTACGCACGAGATCACATTGTCTAATTTCAACATATCGGAAGTGCATCATGAAGACGAAGTAAGACTATATCATTATCATTATTTGTTTCTAGTCAATAGGTATTTAAGTGAACGTTTATTTTCAGATTGTGAGCCAAAATGGAGCGAAAACATCCACTCCAAAGCAAAAACAGGACAAAGATGACCATCAGGACACTACGCCAGTTGTCGGCAAACATTATCGTAAACTCGACTTAGACGTTCAAAGCTGTGAAGTGGCAAACTGTGTTAAGGAAACGTCAGACGTTTGGAACAAAAATGAGAAATTTACTTCGACGGAGCTCATTTGCTCTTTGGCTGACCATAACAAGTCAGGTTACTGCTCTCAACCAGGCTCGGCATCAAATCAACTTCACAAGCCCGAAGATGTTCATTTCGTAGCCAAATTCGAAGGTTCTTTCCGAGAGGATGATGTTATTAAAGAGAATAGTAATGGTCTTTCTATAAAGCCTTGCGAACATTCGGAGAGCTGTCGCGAAGAGATGGATTCCGGTCAAGAACAGAGCACACATATCGAGAGAGCAACTGTTAGAGAGTTATGTGCGTTGTTTGAAGGAGCGATCGATAGGACGAAAGGGCACCTTAAAGCTTTCGACGTATTGTTGCCTGAGGAGAGAGTTGTCCTATCAGTAGGACACTTGAAGGAGTCTGAAAATATGCAAAGAATGGAAAGAGATGTAGATGCAAAGAATTGTTTGAAAAATGATGATTTAATAGATAGTGTTCATGTTCATGACATGTCACAATCTGACTTCGAAAGGAAGCCTTACATTGAGATGGATTCGATACCTAATGATGTTTGTGTTGCCAACGAGGCCAATGGGCTGCTGAGTGGGCGACATCATTCGTTGCCGATTTTCCTAGAATACACACAGATGTTGGACACCGAAAGAAGGGAGAATACACCTGCCTCTGAAGTATCTGACGAAATTCTCACCATTTCGGCAATTTCACCGATCGAGTCGGTGACCATAACTGTTGAAGATGACAAAACTAGTGATACTGAGGTGATCTACTACGTATTCTTAAATATTAAGTCGTTTATTCCCATCGCTGTTTGGTTTACGAAGAGTTTTTCTGTCTATCCTGTTTTTATAAGTTAAAGACGTTTAACATTACTAACATGTACACAAAGGCGCGTGTAGTGCAGTGGTCAGAAGCGCCTCGGAATATGCATGGGATCGATCCCCGCGCCGCAAGTCGGCAAATTGGTGCCTAACTTGTTTGGAAAGATAGCAACACTGGCTCGATACATCGGTAGGGTACTGCGACTCATTTTAAAGACGAGATATGCATTCAATCGCTTCTGGCGATGATTAATGAAGTCGAATGCATCGCCCATCCCTCATGGATTGATCAACGCCAATGGCTTTATCCTTTTATTTTATCCGTCATCACTAACACATTCATGCGTACCGTTATTTCTGTCTGCATGAGGCTAGCTCTTATTCTTCGTCGTGCATGGTTGCATTGAGCTCAGCACATACTGCCCTTAGAACCTTCTCACTAGCTATAATCTTTATGTTAATGGATTTTTTTTTCGGAATACTGCAGTGTTATCTGAGTATGACGATTGTTTTAAATGCCTTTTAGTTTCCAGCTTTTCCCGTCTCTATGCAAATTTTTTGAAAATGTGTCCTAAAGGCTGCTGAATTTTTTGTTTAAGAAACCTCGATCAAGCGAGGAGTTCTCCTCCATGCCAGTGTCATCTTCTATTCATGCCAATATTGAGGTGAGAGGTGTCAGTGCTCTGGTACTGACATGTAAGCAGTTCCATATTTTTCATGCCTATTTACTTGAATGGCAAATCTCCCTCTGATTCACAAGGGATGTGACTGCCTGTCGTGGTGATGACCAGGGGCAGACTTTGCTCAGACTGTCCTCGGGATTCCAGGCAACCACAATAGCTTAACCAGCAATTCTCCGAAAATTGGTAATTATGCTAGGGGCCGCGCAACTAGTGTGGACGCACCCTTCGGGTATCAAGTAAGTAAGTAAGTATTGACGTAAATATCTGTATTCTTTAGGATAAGCCTCTGTCGCGAGCAGAGAAGCTCTTTTTTCTTGGCCGTGGATTCACGGGATGTTGTACAGTTCTTTGAAAATAACACTGTTATCTTGTTATTCTGTTACGATGGTTTTCATTTGTGCTGCTATGATTCCTCTTGTCACTGAAACAACTTAAACTCTTTTCTAATGCATCATCTTTAATAAAATGACAACATCGGTATTGTAATTGTATGAAGCTGGTTGTAAATTTTAAGTACTTTATTGATGAGGCTTTATTCGCTGATTTAATAGCAACATTGCTTTCATGACTGTCATGCAGTCGTTTTCTCTGTCTAAGGTGCTTCTATATCTAGCTAGAGTAGTCACTTTAGGATCATGTCTCTCTTGTCTCTTTTTGTGAATTACTAACGAATCTGTAGTAAATATCAAGCAGCTTATGGACTTGTCAAATTTATAAATCTATTCAAACCGTACTGAATTGTGATCCTTCTATTTTTTCGAGTTCTATTGTTAGTTGGAAGGAAAAGAATGGAAACACTTGCAGTACTAAGCGAAATTCAACCACAACGTTGCTGAGATATTTGCAAAAACGCTGCACCGCAGGTGTCAATGGTGGGGAACGAACGCGCTATTGTCCTTTTCGGGGAGTAACGCTATCACCACCACACCATGCGGGTCCTTCGTTTTGCCTGTCTCTCTGCTAGTTCTATTGATCTTTTGCCATCAGCAATCACCCGTCAACGGGACTTGCAGTACTGATTTTTTTTATTTTAGCCTCAATAAGTGAGGTGCTTCTTCATCTAATTATAGACACCGGGGTCCTTCCACACTCGAAGTTACAGTATTCGAGCAAAGAAATTTCCCCATACGTGGGACTAATTTATTCTAGTAAAAGTCACGCAGTCAAAAGGAATTGTGGTTCACGTCGCTAATATTTTCCCTTATCTCACTTTTTTAACTTCTTGTTTCTATTTTAAAACAAATGCAACTGAATTACCAAGCCCATTGGCAAGTGCTTTTGGGGTACTTGTGTTCTTTTAGAGGCAAAGATTTGGACAAAGTGTTCAAGCTTTGAATAAGCGGTTTCCGTTTGTCCGATGAACAACCGCTGTGTGATGCGTCGATGCAACCCGGATTTCTTTTCACTGAACTTTCTCAGAGATTCTTTTGGAGGTACACAAAACTAGATCTCGCCATCCGCATATCTTAGCGTTCTGTCCTATTCCGGTCATTGATTCTATTCCATCAATTCCTAATCATCCGTCGCTAAGAGTTCCAATTTTCGCTCGTTTTGCGTTCATTTTCAAACAAGATACCGATGTGTTCAATTTCCCGGATGACTGACATTGTAATTATTCGCTCTACAAAATAACTTCAGTTTAGCTCTAGATAGTCTCAGTCTATTAGCAAAAGGTAGTTTCAGTCTGATAACGGTTTAATTACCACTGGGCATTTTGTACATGCGATCAGAATAGATTGGGTCACTCCGATGCTGACCTTTCGGATCTCCCGACTAGTGGACAACTCGTACAATGAATGTGAAAGTGACAGTTTTGCAATAAGCAAATTTTCTCTAAGATGATTAGTATTTAAATAGTATGGTCAATTTTACCTTTACATTCTTAGATCATTAAGCTGACAGGAGGTCAATAAAAAGGCTTACTCTGCTAACATTTCGACTCGTTCGCCTTCCTCAGAGCGGATGATCTCAGTCGATGGTGCGCAGTCGCTCGTCCTGTTCGTGTATTTCATTTGTACTTACTTGATTGCTAATAATTTTGAGAGATCATGCATTAGTTTTTGATTCATCGGTTACCGACTATTTTTACAATGAATTCTAGTCTCTTCACCGAACGCTCACCAGCTGTTGACGACTGGTCCGTCCATATCAAGGGAAAAACCCGTTGTGACGATGTCCCTAGTTCATTGTTTCGTCTATGGATTCCACGGCACCACTGTTCCTTTACTGTTGAAATCACTTGCTAGAATCTCTCTCGCAAAAACTGTCTGATAATGGACCATCATTTTCTCCTTCGACCGTTCCTTTTTAGAGTAAAAAGTTTCGAAATAATTTGAATAATGCTGTATGCTGTACATAAATAAAATTTTCCCATTCAAGACATTCTAATACAGAAGCTCTTTTATATGGATCAGTTAAGTTTATCCTATTTTGAGTTTCTATGCATCAATCAAGGATATCAATTAATGGGCTCGTTTGGCGTAATGGTCGGAAGCGTCCTGAAACACGTACGTGGAATCGATCCCCGCGCCCATGGCCTACCAAGCCCTCCATCTCTCCAGGGTCGGCAAACGGGTACCGGACTTGTTTGGGAGGATAACAGCACTGGCTCGATACATCGGTAAGCCATCATGAAAGGTCAGATGCTCATTCAGTCACCTCCAAACGATGCTTAATGAAGTCGAATGCATAGCTCATCCCTCAGTGATTGATCAACGCCGAGAGCTTTATCCTTTTATCCTTTATGTATCAATCAAACTCTCAAAGTAACGTTGATGGTGGAAAGGCTATCCTTTATGCCCTGCTTATGCGTTTATTTTGCTCACCTTGTTGATTTGCCTAAACTATAAGAGATAGTTACTAGCTACATATGTGTGAGTGTGAAATCTAAGAATGAGGAAATATTGTGAATTCTGAATAAGTCACTTGGATGTACCGTCAAGAATTTTTACGACTCTAAATAATTTAAAATCCTGGCCACTAAGGATCTTAGGAGGATGCATCAGAGTCTATTAAAGTCCTGATCACGGTGTGTTTCTAAATGAAGTCATCTCAGCCCTATTTTCCAGCAACACTATTAGAATTCTATAACATATTCGGAAACCAAATCAGAACAGATAACTGTAGAATTTTCATTTTTTGGCAGAATGTGAAGTTATCCTTAACTATTATCCCTTATGGGTAAAGCGCCAGGCATTATGGTTCGTTATCGATATCTTAGAGATGCATCATGCATTCGGCTTCGACTCAATTCGGGTTCGTAAAGATGGTCGAAACATATTTCACCTAGGCATTGACTTCCTGGTGCATGAAGACCTACCAGCTCGACGTTTTTGCAGCATTGCGGTTCGTGTTTATTATCTACAAATGTTCATATGAACTACCCTTGATGAGCTGATGCGAGATCGGGATGAGCTGTCGTTGTTTTTGTAATTGCTGTTTGATGGCTGATGTTATTCTTTTAAGTTATTAAGACATCTAAAAATGTATAGACCACGAATTTTCCGGCGACATATTGTAAACTGAGGTCATCACACCATTTTGACTAAAACTAGACCCATAAGTCACTTTGAAGGCCAAATATTCATCCAATCACTTCTGCGATGCCACGGATGAAACTGATTGCATGATGTGGAAACTCACCTAAAGAGGTCTAAGAGAGGTACTGTGATCAAACAGCCCCATATCCACAGCTTATCAACGATCCATTACTTTACGAGCGACAAGGACTCGTTTTATATCGTCACCACGGTGGCCGGTTTTCGACCACCATTGGTGGTCTTGGTGGTCAGTGGCTTATCACTAGGTGGCTTCGCATGAGCTTCTTTCTCAAGTTCTATTGCGTTAAAAAAAAGCTGTACCACCTCCGCTTTCTGAATTCTTCCTGCTTATTGTTGTTTTGCTGTATAGAAGTATTAAAAAATCCCTTTTTTATTGTTTGGAAATCCTCAAATAAACCAACTAAGAGTCCTTAAAATGCCTTTAGTCTCCAGTTCTCTCCTGATCCTCATCAGTATAAGGTGGGCCCAACCTTTTCAACATCTGCTTCTAACAAAGTGGCAATATCCTTTCTTCCATGTAGTTATGCTGCATAGCTTTTCTCTAAATGAAGGCCGTGATATTGCACTGTGTGACATATGTATTTCATCAAAGACAGCTCTCTATTCCAGAAATAGTTTCCTAAGACCTAGGATTTTTCACGATGAAATCTAGTCATTCGATTATTATGAATACTTTGCCCCTGCTTGAAAAAATTAGCTGCTCTGAAAGTGGTGATGGACGTTTGTTTAAGGAGGCTTCTTATAAAGTGATAGGAGTATCTCATTCAGTGTAACTCAATGAGGAATCTGTTCGCTACTCTTTCACCAATCATTTTCAGAATTGATGCAAATCCATGAACGAGACGTGGATTGAACTCGCCGACAATCTCACCATTACGACTGTCAAGCCGTTTATCGATCGCATTTTTACGAATACCTCATTAGGACATCGACTTCTTGAAAGGTCTTCGGACTAATTGCGCTAGTACTTGAAAAAAACTGATCGATCTGAAAAACTTATCATTTATTCTCAAACTAGGTAGTTCATACCATGGAGCCCGATCCGACACGTCAGATATTTGCCATGAGACAAACTAGTAAGCGTCACTGCAAAAGAAGAAGTTCTATTGACCCGAAACAAAAAGAACACTAATAATGTTGTTGAGATAACTGCAAAACTCCGGAAAGCTGGTGTCTGCGGTGGGAAGCGAGCACGCTATTACCCTTTTTGGGGCTAACGCCTTCACCACCACACCATGCCAGTCCGTCGTTTCGCCTGTCTCTCAGTCGCGTGTCAAAAAGAACAATTGTAAATACTGCAAAAAGATCCTATTTACGAATGTATTTACAAGAATATCTTGAAGAAACGAATGTGAACATTGCTACAGTAATATTTGAATAAAGCATCTACAGACATATCTCTTAGATATCTCATCGCTTTTCGGATAGCAACAAACCCACATGTCATTTATTTTTGTAGACTTTTTTCAGGAGTATTCACTTCGTAAATAAAGAAATAAAATAACACCTCGTGTTTGCTAAACAGAAGTAAAAAGAATTATTCCATCACTTGACACTGTTCACCTGGTTGTGCGGGCTCTAGCATAGTCACCATTTGTCGGAGATTAGCTGGCTAAGCCATTGTGGTTCACTGGAATCCCAAGGTCAGCCTGGGCAAAGTCTGCCCCAGGTCCTCACCAACACGGGTAATGGCATCCCTTGTGGATCAGAAGGAGATTTGCCACCATGCAACTTTGATACCAGGACGGTGGCGGATCCTTGTAGTGGTTAACTCTTAGCTGGGCTGCCTGATGGAAACGCCGGACTCCTCAACTTGGGAGACCCTGCCTGGAGAACGAATCCACCCGCTGTACATCGCAGTCCGACACCCAGGAACACCTACTAGCCACGACGAGGAGGTAAACCGTTGTGAGGGAGGAGTATTCACAGATATTAAAAACATTTGCATGATATTTAACAGCGCTATGCAGTAATCTTTCTTCTCAGACGACTGTTGCGACAAAACAGTTAAATAAATAAGTGTATAAAACACTGATAAACAAATAGCTGAGATAAGAGAAGGCCAACTGAAAATGAAGAGGAGCCACTTTAAATCGAAATGTTGTAGCTCTGAAAAGCTTGTTATCTTCATTTTATGTAACAGCTCAGTGATATTTTTATAGACCACTTTTAATGGCTCACACCCTACTGAACAACAAACTTCTTTTTCTTTCATAAACTTCCACTGGTCTTAATCCGATCTTCGTCTTTTTTCACTTTTTAGATTGACGATCAACAACCTTCGACATGTCTTTTATCTGGTCTCTCCATATGAAACTGCAGTGCCAACATTGGATCAGGTCCCTAATTATAACGTTGAGGTATTTCACTACTTACTTACTTCTACATTTGAATGGATGGTTTCCAAGAAAAGTCGTACGAAGTCTGGCATAGTTTCCACGTCAATGGTAATTTGCTCGTCAAACAAGTTTTCTCTTCGTGGATTCTCGAGACAGTCGCTCTACGATTTTACGATACGGTTACGAAGTTAAGACAAGATTTTGCCGTCACTTAGGAATCGGTTGAAGATTTTGCAGTTTGCGACTGGCTTTCTATAAGCGCATAGGTGATTTTTAATATCACCGTACTTTTCGCTGATCTTTAGGAAGGAGATGTCGAATTCCTCAGCTTAGGTCTCCTGAATGGCAAATGAACCCTCGTGGACTATAAACAACTTTGCGTTAGTAAGTTGTTAGAGCTGCCGTGCAATACACACAGTGGCTAAGGTTGGTTTCGGTGCAGGACTAAACTGAAGCCTCCCTCCTTCCGTAATCGGTGCATTGGCATCAATCTTATTTGGGAGGATAAAAACATTCATTCGGTACGCCATCTCAAGTCACTGTATAGACCGAACATCCATCCAACCACTTTTACGATGGACTTGCATGCATAACGGATTGGTCAAGGCTTAAGCTTTTATTTGCATATTGCATCGTTCTTCTTATTTCTATTGCACTTTTTATGTAGTTAACATGCTCCGCTTCAGGTGTCGACGTGGTGGATTGTATTAATTGTTGTTGAGTTTCTAATTCTTGCAATATCCGGTCACCATGAGCGATTTGCTCTCAACGACTCGATTACGTCGATTTGCGCTGGAATGCTCAGTCAGTGTTTCAAGTGAGTGGCTAAGATCTGGGCTGAAAACCCGGCAAATCACATGGCATATGAATAAACATTTGAAATAAGGGTGTAAATAACTTCCAGGTTTGGTGGGCGAACGGTGGCGATTTTTCTCTACGTTTTCATTTGGAATAATTTCCGATTACTAGAGCTGCCTTGGGACTGTCCATGGACATGGATTCTTTGTCTATTCTTCCAGGATCTCATGTATTATTTTGGGCATCGAGCTGTACATGGTATTTATTCCTTAACTTTTCATGGTGCCAAGTGATGAGATATCCGTTCAGTCGGTAACCCAAGGAATATATGATTTATTTCGTCCATATATTTCTAAAGGTTCTTAGCTTGAATGACGATCTCTTAGCGTTTTAATTTTAGAAGCAGGATTTTTTTGGGGTCTTCATACTATTCATCATAGTTCTGAATACTACAATTTCTCCACAGCACTTCGTCAAGCTGCCATTCAAGATGCCGGTCTTGCAATTTATGATGTCCTACAGGTTCGTCTGCACAAAGGCCGTCCATTCAGTTCGTCTTAACGCTAATCACCATTTTATCTATGGAAATATTTTACAAAACCATTTAAGACGTAGATTGGAAGATAGAGAAGAAGTCACAGAAAATCAGAACAGTGCAAGTTCAACGTTGGCAGGGTTCCCAGAGACTAGAGAACAATACGTCTGAAAATATGATGATTCGTTAACACAAAGCTATTATAAAGCTTAAATCGACTGTCTTTACAGCGAGGAGAATCCTTCAGTTTAATTCTTTTACTCGAATGTTCAGAACTGAGCCTCTCATCCCTCCGGGGTCGGAAAATAGGTACCGGACTTGTCTGGAAAAAATCGCTCTTCGCAAACCATTTGGGAACAGTCCAGCCCAGCTATCTCAGGACTCCAGGTAGAATTGCTCGACCAGGATTCTGCGACATTCAGGATGAAATGAAAATCCTCAAGCAACAGCCGAAGCCACATGTAAAAGTTGGAAGAGGTTAGTGGATGATGGATGCGGAGAAACGAATCGAATGTGAGAAGTGCTGGGATCCGCACAGTAGACGTGAAGGGTCAAATTTTCTCTTATAAAGCTGTAGATGGAAATATACAGTACAGCACCATCAATTAAATCTACTTGAATCAAAATTCAATTCAAATCGAGCAGCGTGTGGAAGCATCGTAATTTTACTTCGCTCTACATTTGATTGATATGCCTGTTTATACTGACTTTTATTTAATGAGTACAAAAAGAACAAGTCAATCATTCGAATCAGAAAGCTGTAAATTAAATCTTGTGTGGATCTGGTATGAACATGCCCAGTGGCTTTTTTTATTTTTTGGAGCGAGGCGGTAACTTGAATGAGAGTCGTATATGGCTGACAACGTCACGTGTCGTCAGCCATATGCGACTCTGAGCGGCTGTTCTTCCTCGGTGGAAGACATATGAAAAAAGCGGCTCTGAAGAAGGCGATTCTGCCGAAACGTCAGCTACGATTGTATTGTATGTGTGTTATTGCATGGAAATAAGCTTATGCTGTTTAACAACCTCGCGATTGCTGAGAGAGAAAACGACGAATTCATAATTCATTGCCGAGGTTAATAGAAAGTCGATCCTGGGTGCTAATTTTTTGATTATCATAACAGCCTGCGCGTATGGCGCAATGGTCGAAGGCGCCCCACAACACACATATGGAATCGATCCCGTCACCCATGGTCCACCAAGCCTTCCATCCCTCCGGGTTCGGCAAATTGGTACCAGACTTGTCCGGGAGGATAGCAACACTGACTCGATACATCGGTAAGCCACTGCAAGTCACTTTGCAATCAATCACCTCCAAACAATACTTAATGAAGTCGAATGCATGCCACATCCTTCAGGGATTGATCCACGCCAGAGAGTTTAATCCTTTTATTGTCAACAGCAGCTTCGAGCCCGAAAAGTTAAAATACTCATAAAAGATGCTCTATCGCTCCAAGAGTGTATAGATAGATGTAGAGAGCTTTTCTAATGTTTTGCGCTGGTTTTAAACTTGTTTAGATCTTTAGTTTAAATAAAGGTACGCAGAGGTTACAGATATCAATGATACACTCGAGTACGCCAACGTATTCTACTAGACGACATACTGCTTGTTAAGCGTTTTTTTTGAACATCGACCCATAGAGGTGGAATAAACGTTCTACCTTCCCTGGAAAATCGAGAAATTTTGGAAATTTTAAAGACTTGTATTGGGAGGAGATAGCTAGTGGTGTCGTCGATCAACAAGCAAAGGCGCTTTAAGTGGCGTTGTCGATCAACAAGCAAACGCGCTAGTTCGACCACCTATCCAACGTTCTATTCCAATCCACTTAGGAACCCGTTAACATGGCTATCTTCAATATTGCAAGGAGAATTGACTAGTGTGCCACTCTACGACATTCGTAAAAAAAAAAAAAAAAAACGAAATTCTCACGCAGCAACCGAAACTACAGCAAAGTTGAATGCGAGGAAAAAACGAATCAAATCCTAGAACTGCTGGGATCTTACAGTGATCATGGGTTATGTAAGATAAAAAATAAAACGGTTTATATTTCATAAAATGGAGTTCTCAATGAGGGCTTCCTGCTGTCGCCATTGGTCCTATGCCGTGGTTATAAATTGGTGCCTTTGTATTTTAGGCGTTCTTCATTCCACCGCCAATCTTCCTCGTACACCGTTACTTCAGCGAAATTCTGCAGTTTGTAATGCATACCAGTGTAAGTGCTATTGAAAAAGCAAGCTCGACTTGAATTCATTTCGACCTATTCGATCTCTTCTTGTCACTCTTGAACATGTCTCTTGCTAAACGAGCTCACATCAACGTGATTCAGATCAAATGTCGTTTTAGTAGCAGGCTAGAACAGGTTAAAAAAAAAGAAAAACATAAGTTGAACACTGTTTGTAAGACCTGGAAATCTACGAAGTTGTATTACTCCTTTTTCACTCGAAATTTGCAGCTGCCCAACCATTTTCTTCAGAAGTCTGCAGCATTACACTAATGTTTTCTATGTCCAACAAAGTTAGTTTTAGTGGAAGTGAATTGAAGCTACTGGCGACTTAACACCTAATCTTACTTTGTTTCAATTAGCTGTCATTAACGCTCTTAATGATGTCGAAACATAGAGTAATTCCCAAGACCAACTTTCTATTAACCTCGACATTGATTGATAAACACTGTTTTTCTTCAGTGAGCAAACACGAGGTTGGTATTGTAGCATTTATTGCCACACCACAATAGCTAACGTTTCGGCGGTTTCCCCTTCTTCAAAGCCTGCAAAGGTCAAATTGACATGCAATCTACTCAGCCGAACACTTCCTTAACCCTGGAAGATGAGACTTAACACATGAAATTGCATTCACATAATAAACAGCGTCTTTTGAACACTCATCGTTTTATTCGTTGCAAGTCTTGCAACTATTTGGTGGAGAGCAGCTGCACGTGGTCCATTTTCTGGTTCATGGAAATTATCCAGAACACCTCGAGTGTTTTTTGCTGGTGTTTTCGACTCCCGTGCGAGGATGATTACTTCTACTTCAAAATCTTCCCCCTTCAGTCTGTGCCCCATACGCGCCTAGTGGAGTATTTGGTTGAACTTTAGGTTTGCCGACTAGGCGTTCTTCTACACGAATGCACAGTGGTCTACTAGTTTCGCCTATATACTCGTACCACTTACAAGTGTTCAGGTACGACCAACCGTTAACCTAGTGCTTTTTGAAATTTTAACTTATTACTTACTGCGTACTCTTTTTAATGGCAGGGTATATTGCGAAATATAACTTCAATGATGCTGAGATATTTGCGAAACTCTGGACCGCAGGTGTTTGTGGTGGAGAATGAACGCGTTATTGTCCTTTCCGGGGATAACGCGCTCGCCACCACACCATGCGGATCCTTCGTTTCGCCTCTCTCTCTCTCTCTCTCTCTCTCTCTCTCTCTCTCTCTCTCTCTCTCTCTCTCTCTCTCTCTCTCTCTCTCTCTCTCTCTCTCTCTCTCTCTCTCTCTCTCTCAGCTATTTCCATCGATCTCTGTCGTCAGCAATCACCCTTCAGCGGGATTGATCTGGGGAGCCCAAATCAGCAGCGAACCCAGTTAAGCTGAGGCTGTAGTTATAATCACAATTTTGACTTTTATTTACTGCCTACTATTTTTAACGGCGAGGTATATTGCTTATCAACTATCAACTCAACTGTGTTCGTTGCCAATTTGGGCTCCTAGATTAAACCCGCTGACGGGTGATTGCTGATGGCAGGTATCGATAGAACTAGTTGAGAGACAGGCGAAGCGAAGGATCCGTGTGTTAATGCATTAGCCCTCGTAAAGGGTAATAGGGCGTTCGTTTCCCACCGCAGACAGCTGCCGTCTGGAGTTTTACTAATATCACAGCATCATAGTAGTTTTTTATTTTATTAGTCCTCGAACCTGTTGCATGCCACATTTTTGCGCTGTTTTGGGGTTGGAACTGAACTTTCTCACGCCATAGTGGTCAAAGATTTTGAGAGTTTCGTTCGAAAAATGTACGAACATTGCTATCTTCTTCGTCGTTGGAGTCGTCTTATCTAGTAGATTCTATAATACCAACCTCGTGTTTGCTCATTGAAGAAAAAGGGTAAATGTCGAAGCAGTTCTTTTCCCAGTGCATTATTGGATTTAACTAGTTTTATTCGGTCATTCTCTGCTGTATTCAATATGCTTAACTCTTTTCCGCGACTTTTTTAGTTTCAAAAATGCCGATTTTCAGTTAGTAGGAAATCTGGGACCATTGGGAATCGTATTTAACACACCGTCACATCATAGAGTCCATCATGGTCGAAATCCCTACTGCATTGATAGAAACTATGGTGGCGTATTCATCATATGGGACAAAGTAAGAATGTTTCCGTCTCATTTTCCAAACAAATAAGCGAATAGAGTGTAGATTTGAGCAAAACATCTACTTATGGTTCAATTCAAATATATGTTTCGTTTTCCACTTCACAGAAAGTACAGTGTTTAAAAATGCCCTGCAATGTAGACCCTGAACTCATTGTTCGACCTTACACTATGCTAACCAAACCGTCTCCATCCGCATTGGCAAAAGCAGAAAAGCAGAGAGAGTATGTCTGGAGAAAACTAGCTTTGATTCAGAAATGGCGGCGAATGATTTCATAAAGATCCAAGAGCTCTTTAGCAAACCAATTCATAGAACTTAACAGAAATCAATTCGATCGGTATTCAATCTCAGGCTGAAACGCTGAAACACGCTGAAACAAAAACGTGTGTGAAGAGCTTTGCGTTGATTTTGGAATATGCAGTGACTTTCGGAAACCTGTCGTTGCATTAAGTTGATGTCAATCTCCTCTTAGACTAGTCTGGTAAAAATTTTCCGAGCCCAGAAGGTTGAGGTGGTTTGGTTATTTCAGGGTTAGTGATCGAACAACCATCCATGGACAAGGCACTTCTTACCAGTACACTGCGGGCATCTCATGATAGAATACAATGTGAAATGAAGTTCAAAAGATGGGTGTTCCTCGCCATTTTATTATGATGATGAGGGTGGTTGACTTCAGAAAAACACATCTTTATTGGCTACTACTCCTTTCATTAACCACGCTTTCTTCTTTAAAATCCGATGAGAATAAATATAGCCCTGAGCCAATTCTTCATCATACTCGCCAATAAGGTTATACTGGCCGCCTGTGCTATAGCTAGCTGATGAGCTATAGTTAAATTTTCAGATGTTCGGTACATTTGAGGCCGAAAGAAAGGACGATCCTCCTGTTTACGGTCTAGTGCACAACGAGAACACATTTAATCAGATCTACTTACAGGTTAGAGTTCAAGTTTCCAATCCCAGAAACTCGTCATAGATCGCTTTATCGAGAGTAAAGCGTGTAGTCCTTTTGTTTGATAGTCTAAGAACAAAATCGAATATAAAAGAATATTTTGTAAATAAATACATATAGCCCTGAGCCAAGTACGCAAATAACTATGCAGAGACGGGCAAAACGAACGACCCGCATGGTGTGGTGGTGAACGCGTTACTCCCCGGAAAGGACAATAGCGCGTTCGTTACCCACCGCAAACACCTGCGGTCCGAAGTTTTGCAAATATCTCAGCATTATTAACGTAACTATGCAGATTTTTGCGAAATGACCTAGACTAGAGAAGGAATAGAGTCTGGTTTCTTAACTGCGTAACTTGAAGCAGTTACACATCCAAATTCATTAAGGTGCACGTTTTATGGGATATGCTGTATTTCAAAGGACAAATGAGGAACGAAAAAGGAGAATCACTATTCCCAGGAATCGTGAATAAGGTGACTGCAATAAAAAGTGATCGAAGTTCTTGTTGCAAAAATGTTGAAGCAGCCTTTAGAATCGATGACTTTAGCCTGCAGTATAAAAGTCCCATTTTCTTTACCACAGTGAAATTTTGATTTCCCGGAGCACGTGACACATAGTTCTTCCACTTTTTTTTTGTATCGAAGCTCATATTTCTAAAAAGAAAGCGAATGAACTACCGAAGTTCCGTTCCACAGGACGCAATGATGTTCCCAACGAACCGCTAGGGTTTGAATTGCCGCTGTTCTGTTAGGAAATTCAAAAAAACTTAAATTCTGTTACCACGCTTTTGAAACTTTCGATTCCAGACATACTTACATTAAAAGGGCACTACGGGAACTATGTACACGATTAGTGGGATAGAGCACAGCCTTTTGATAAATCTACAAAATTCTTAACTCCTGAATTACCCTGTTAATCGAGAAATTACCGTCAGTTATTCAGAATTCAGCTTCGTTGCGAATGTGTTAATTTTTCTTCTGTTGTTTAAAAAGCCCTTTTTAAAGCTATCTCTTATTGCAGCTCTCTTTATTGCCTTTATTAATCTATGATTAGGTGGACGTTCTTGTTGCAGATAAAAGCTGCTCTATACCCTCCTGGATGGTTTCCTGGCGTTAAAGTCATGCCTTTCTTTCATTGGATGAGTCTTGTCGATACTTCATATGGTGTTCCACAGGTATGTAAATTTTCCCTAACCTATTAGTCATATCTAGATCTCCGTTCCACTTTTCAGCCGGAAAAACCTGTTGTGAAATATAACCCACCACTGGATTTTTGGGTAAAGTTGTATTTGGGCGGACACTTCACATTATTACTTGCAATATTCCTTCACTTCGAATACGATCGAGCAAAACTAGACTATACTACTTTCACCTTAAAGATAGCATTTTTCGTTGTTACGATGCAGACATTTGGAGCATTTTTCGATAAGAGGTAATAACTTATTAGATTTTTGTCTCATCAAGATTATCCTTACAAGGTCAAATTCCAGGTGGTACGCGCCGTATTTGGAAATCGCCAGGTGTTCTGGAGTGTTAGCCTTTTTCGGTTTCTTGGTATTGGATCATATCGGTGTTGGGCCTCATAGAATATTTCTGATTACTGTACACGGCATGTCAGGAATATTGTGGATTGGATATGTTATACAAGAGGTCAGTCCTCATATCTCAGTACAAATCATGAGCTGAAAAATTCAACCGGACTGGTATATTACCTAGGGAGTCGAACGTGCCATCAATGAATCCATATAGTAGGAAAAATCTTTGCAGTCATCCATTGTTTAAAAACTATTAGACAGTTTACCATCAAATAGGTATATCTAAATGAGATTAAATCACGTTAAGATAGGATTCGTGCTCCCTCTTAAGCTTAAGATGACTGGGTCAGTTTTTGAAGTGACGTTGGTTGTTATAGTAAGAAATAAAGCGTTTGACGCTAATAATCCCTTAGGTATTCGCATGAGCTTGAATTCGTATCACCATATAGGTGACTTATTGGGTATCGTGAAGTCCAAGGGTCTATACAATAGATTACGGTAGCCAACCGATGTATCAAGTTAGTGATTTTCTCATCGCACACAATTCTAACACTGAGGTGCTGGCCTTGGGGTTTGGTTACTCCGTGAAACGTAGTCAAGCCAACGAGCACGTACCATGTCTATCCACTGCGCTGTAGGCGTCCTGATTGCTAGAGTAAACAAAAGGATAAAGATCTCGCCGCTCATTCGAATTCAGTAACAATCGTTGGAATTCACTGTATGCACATTTGGCCTTTACAATGACTCACGTTGGCTACCGATGTCAACCCAATGGTGCTGTCTGCCCAGACAACTCTGCTACCAATTTAGTGACCCCGGAGGGATGGAAGACTTGGTGAGCCTTGGCTGCGGGGTCGATTGCAGGACACATCCAACCATTGCGCTACACGAACCCGCGATTCTCGCTATGTGCTAGCAATAATCAAGGACTCTGCACATATTCACTTAAAGGATAAAGCTCTCGGCGTTGATCAATCCCTGAGGGACGCGCCCTACATTCGACTTCATTAAGTATTGTTGGAGGTGATTGAATGCATATCTGGCCTTTACAATAACTCGCGGTGGCCTGCCTATGTATCGAGCCAGTGCTGCTATCCTCCCAGACAAGTCTGGTACCAATTTGCCGACCCAGGAGGGATGGAAGGCTTGGTGGGCCATAGGTGCAGGGATCGATTCCACGTGCGTGTCTCGGCGCCTCCAACCACTGCGCCACACGCGCCCTTCCACACATATTCGCTTATTTAATATTATCCATTACCAATCTCACTGAGACCTCCTCGAAACATTCTCGCTGATAACGGATTTTATCGACTTTGAAAGGAATGGTATGACATCAGCCAAAACGAGAACGATGTTTCAGAAAATAGTTACGAAGCAACGAATCTCCGATGGCAGCAGCGACAAGAAGGTTAACATTTCGGTGAGCATTTTATTTAAAAAGTTAATTGATCTTTCTTAAATTTTGTTAATTTCATTAACTTTGTAGGTGATTTCCCTTGATGAACAGTCACATCAGAGAGAAGCCACGACGACAGCGATGGCACCCACCATGCCCGGTGCCATCCATCTCAAATTATGATAACGAACGGTTTTAATCCCACTATGTAACGAAATCTGTGGAGAAGATTTATTTGGTCGAAAATCTGTCAATCTTCTTTGAAATGTGAAGCGACCTACAGTTACTAAAAAAAACAAACATGATAACATCGGAGATTTCATACGGAGGAATAATAAATATTGTGATCCGTGGATACTCTACTAAATACTCAAAGTAATAACATATAAGATGAAAAGACAAACAACTGCTGTATAACCATAATGACGCTGAGATATTTGCAAAACTCCGGACTGCAAGTGTTTGTGGTGGGGAACGACCGTGCTATTAGTCTTTGTGCTAACGCGCTCACCGCCACACCATGCGGGTCCGTCGTTCTGCAGTCTCTCAGTTAGTTTTCTATCTACCAGTGTCATCAACAATCACCTGTTAACGAGGTTGATCTGGAGGCCCAAATCTGCATAAGCCCAGTTGAGCTGAGGCCAACTGTCGAATAAATGAAATATATTAGAATTCGTCGCTTTTTCACTCAGCAATCGTGGGGTAGTTAAACAGCATACGTTTACTTCCATACAATAGTACACATACAACACAATCGTAGGTGACGTTTGGCCAGAATCGCCTGTCTTCCACCGAGGAAGAACAGCCGTTCAGAGTCGCATATGGCTGACGACTGCAGCAGCCCCCATCAACAATCGATACGAAGCTGCGGGGCGAGATCATGCGTGATCGATTTTGCCGACACATCAGCTACGATTGTGTAGTATGTGTGTTATTGCATCGAAGTAAACGTACGCTGTTTAAAAACCTCGCGAGTGCTGAGAGAGAAAATAACGAATTCATAATTTAGTGCCGAGATTAATACAAAGTCGATCCTGGGTACTATTCACCTGTATTACATGTAGCTCCGTTGATCGTCGAGTGACTCGAGCGGGAGCCAGTAAATCCTCCAATTTTCCCTGCCGCGTGCAAGAGTAGCCAAATGGGTTCTGCTCGCTCTAGGGACTCATCCAGCATCACATCTTTCTTCTAGGCTCTTTGTGAAGAACTCTGACCATCAGGTCGGTGGTCTTCCTGTAGTACGTTTGACATCCCGAGGAATCCAGTTACTAACGGATCTTGTCCATCGGTTATCATTCTTAGGCATTATGTGTCCGGCCCACCTTATTTTCGACTGTTTGGCGTACATAACGGCGTCTTTGATTTTTGATCGTTGACACAGGTCGAAGCTTCGGATCACTTCCCTTACTTGTGTGAAACGGGATACTCCTAGCATCGTCCGTTCGACTGTGCGATCGATAACGCTGAGTGATCTTCCATCCTGCTTACGCACCGACCAGGTTTCTAACGCATACGTTAGGGCAGGAAGAACCGTTGAGTCGAGAAGGTGGGCACGTAGTCGGGTGTTCTTTGTTCTCTTCACTACATCCTCGATGCTCTTAAAAGCTCCCCAAGCCGCTCGTTTCCTTCTGCTCAGTTCTGGAGCTAAGTCGTTCATCATATTGATTTCCCGACCTAGATAGACATAACTGGAGCATTCGGAGATATTCGTTCCGTTGAGCGTGAATGGGATATACGAAACCAATCCGTTCTTCATGAACATCGTTTCCTTGAGATTTAGTCGAAGACCAATCTTTCCACACGCTTTATCAAAGTCCGCAAGCATACGTTCCGCTTGGCTAATGTTTTGTGTTATAAGGACGATGACATCAGCAAACTGCCGACCTGCCGACCATCGATTTTCACTCCCATATTATTCCATTCCAATGTGCACATGATGTTCTGGAGGTTGGCGGTGAATAATTTTAGCTAAATTGTGGCGCCTTTCCTAACTCCTCTTTTGACGTCTACGTTAATATTGTTGTAGAATGGTAAAATCTTGGTTGTGAAATTTTTGTACAGCTCACCAAGAAACTTTATGTACTGAGTAGGGACTCCTTGACAATCAAGGACTTCCATAGCTGCTTCTATCTCAATTGAATCAAAGGCCTTCTGTAAATCGATGAAAGTGAGACAGAGCGATCTTTTGTACTCTCGCGACCCTTCATTGAGTCTTGTTATCGTGTGGATGTGGTCCATCGTACTCAATCGTTTTCGAAACCCTGCTTGCTCACATGGCTGTATTTCGTCCAGTGTTCTTCCAATCCTGCTTTGGATTACTCGAGTGAAAAGTTTGTAGACGACAGAGAGCAAGCACATTGGGCGATAGTTGCCTATATCGTGTAGGTCACCCTTCTTGGACAATAACGCTGTCTTGCTGGTCTTCCACTGAGTAGGGACCTTGCAATCAGACAGGTAAAGTGTAAAGAGCCGAGGCAGTGTGTTTACGAGGACCGGCGGAAGGTTCTTAAATATAAATATATAAAGAACTTTTCATACGCTGAAGAGAACGATGTAGAACTGATAGCAATTCGTATTTGTAAGAAAGAGACTTTGGAAATGCAGATGAAATAAAGAAAGAAAGTTCTATGAATATTATCTTTAACTCTATTTAATTCGTGTTCTTCGTGTGATCTCAGAGATTGTGCATTTCAGTTAAAATCCAAAACACATTTTAAGGAATTAAAAAATTCAAAGTAGCATTGTAACTTGCCAGGAAAACCTTCGTTCCGTACCGGGCCAAGGACGGAATCTGAGCTCAATTTCCATGGCTTCTTCTAATCTCGTACAACACCGACGACAGTTCACTTATTACATAAAGCTAAAGGATAAAGCTTTCGGCGTTGATCAATCCTTACGGGATGCGCCATGCATTCGACCTCACTAAACATCGTTTGGAGGTGATTGAATGCATATCTGACCTTTATAATGACTCGCCGTGGCCTATCGATGTATCGAGCCAGTGTTGCCATCTTGGATAAGTCTGGTACCAATTTCCCAACCTCGGAGGAATGGAAGGCTTGATGGGCCATGGGTGTAGGAATCGATTCCACGTGCGTGTCGTAGTGGCGCCTCCAACCACTGCGCCACACGCGCCCTTATTGCATACGTAGTTGAAATTAGTTGCCCGGTGAAAGCTGCAATGTTCAAGTGGTTCATATTTCAGTTAAGTTCAATCAAATCCAAAATCCCTACCCAAAAGCTCAAACAAGGGTACGAGCTTCCATCAGAATTGCGGAAACTTAGGCGTAACGCAGAACGATCTGTGTAAACCAAAAGTCTTACTAATTCTTGTAACGAAATTTGGGGAAATACTTGTTCAAGCAAACAGAAAAGAAATAGCTTAAGCCGGTCATGCCGTCCACAACATAATGATGAGACGCAATGAGAAATTACTTCTTTACCAACGACGCAGACCAGGTCGAACTCTTTGTACCGCCTTTTGCAGTACGCATGCCAACGTAGCTTTAGATGTTTTACCCATTTCTCTATGACTTTTCTCATTTCTAAATATGTTAAGAGTTCGCTTCACTATGCTAATATTAATATACACTCCTCTTGGTGATCGTCTGACTTCGTTTACTTAGCAAACTGCGTGCTCAGTCCACATATGTCGTGCAATACTCAATGTCTTATCCATGCGTCTTTTTGCCCTCTAACCAACTGTCCTGGAGGTTAACTAGGTTAGTACTTGGGCTAGACTACGACTCAAAGTCCTGTCTGCATTTAACATTCACGTAATGAGCCAAAGTGCAGAATGATCTTCCCTAAATTAGCGTGATCGGTGTTCATATGACTTCAATCTAGCAAGACTTTGGGATATGGAAGGTGTGGTACTTTGTTACCAAGCTCTTCTAGGCAGCCACTTCTGTGGTGGCAGTAGCGGTCGACGAGCGATAGGGGTATCAAACATGGCGAATCGAGTAAGCTCGTCCTCGTACTTTCTAGTTCGACATTGTATATATATAACATTTACAACAACATCAACAATAACAAGGACTGTATATACAAAAAAAAAGCAGAAAATAATACAGGAAATCATTGTTCTTCGTCTGTGTCTTCAAATTTAATTCGACTGCTTTTTGTCTTTGCGGACTGTTCCGACCCGTCGTCGATTTCGATTTTTGAAATTCTTTAAACAAAGCTTTAAAATGGCATTAACAATTCCAGTACATCTAGCAAATAAAGGAGCAAATTAAAATGTAGCACCACCCACCCCTTTCGTATTATCCGAATAAATCTTCCTCTTAATTGACAAACACCACGTTTGACTGCAATGTTGCAGTGCTTAACTTTGATGATGTCGTTCACTTCGAGTGTTAAACCTACGAATGAATGATAAGGAACCCATACCAGAACTTAGGTGAATGAGATGGAAAACCCTAATCAGTGTCATTAGCCGACATCAACAGGTGCTCTACTCTGTGCATTCCTTTCTTCACCGTTAATCACTTCTGAAATTATCGATTTCAAAGCAGTGGCCAATACAACGGTAACGCCGAAAACGTAGTTTCTCTGAAGTTCTCCTTATTCGCTGGCACAGAGGAAAACTATAGTGCATATAGCATGGTCCACGTAAATCATACACAACCCACATCGATGACACTGGAATCAAGAGAATTTGTGTCAAGTTTTTATTTACTGCCTATTACAATTTTCATGGCAGGGTACTGTGTGAAACCGAACCACAATGATGCTGAAATATTTGCAAAACCCTGGACCGCAGGTACCTGGAACGAGAATCGAAAACGCTTTTACCCCTCCGCGGTCTAACTCTTTCACCACCACACCGTCCTTTGTTTTGCCTTTCTCACAGCTAGCTTTCTATCGATCAGTGCCATTAGCGATCACCTATCAACGGAAATGATCTGAGGAGCTCAAATAGGTAATAAACCCAGTTAAGCTGAGCATATAGTCAAAATCACAATGGTAACTTCCACGACCGACTTTCTACTAACCTCGGCATTGATCAAGTAATTCTTTGTATTCTTGTTGAGCAAACGAGAGGTGTTATTATTATTCTTTATTCACAAATAAGCTGACGTTTCGGCGGACTTCGCCTTCTTCAGAGCCTGGAAAGGTCAAGTTGACAGCAATCTACTCGGTCAAACACCTCCATAACCAAACAAAGAAAACGCTAAACCAAGATTTCAACCACAATGAACACAACTTTTCGCAACAACCGCTTTCTATGAGGCTTCCACTGAGTATGCCTGGTGGAGACCAACCGCACAGAATTCACATGGAATCGTAATGTGCCCTTCCCCTCAAAATAATAGGCTTATATACTATACTAAATTAACCTATCCGAAAATGGCTACATTACGAAGTGGTACCGAAACCCAAGTAGCAAAAACATCTTGGTTCATTACCTCTCCTCTCATCCCTCTCACACGAAAAGGGCGCTTGTAAGAAACATGTTTCGAACAGCAACCAACGTGTGCACGGGAAAAGAACAGAGAGTGGAATCGCGAAACTTGGCACGGCAAATAGCCATTTCTAATGGTTACGAAACTGTAGCTCGGGATAGGTACAGGGGAAACGCTAGGCCACCAAACGACAACTCTAGTGATAAAAAGATCCCGTTTTTTCTACCCTTCATCTCAAATGATGTAAGCGCAGCTATAAAACGCTGTTTAAGAAAGGCAGGTCTACAGAACTCGATAAACGTAATTGAAATGCCACCAAGTAATCTGAGGCGCCAGCTAGTTCGTAACCGCCTATATGAGCGTCTATGTGCAACGCAAAATTGCATAATTTGCCCTAATGGAAGAGACGGTGATTGCATGAGCTCAGGTACAGTTTATCTGATCTCATGTAAGGCGTGCGGAGACGAATACATTGGCGAAACGGGTAGACCCCTCTGTGTCCGCATAAAAGAACACCTAGTCGGCAAAAGTAAACCAAATACCCCACTAGGCACGCATAGGACCCAGAGACGTGAGCAGGAAGACTTTGAAGTACGCGTCACGATCCTCGCACAGGAGACGAAAACACAAGCGCGCAAAACACTCAAGGCGTTCTGGATTAATTCCAGAAATCCGAAAATGAACCGCAGGGAAGAATGCCTCTTTATCACGCGTGATATTGGGCAGTATATAAGCCTATTATTATTTTGAGGGGAAGAGCACATTACGATTCCATGTGAATTCTGTGCGGTTGGTCTCCACTAGACATACTCAGTGGAAGCCTCATAGAAAGCGGTGGGTGCGCAAAGTTGTGTTCATTGTGGTTGAAATCTTGGTTTAGCGCTTTCTTTGTTTGGTTATGGAGGTGTTTGACCGAGTAGATTGCTGTCAACTTGACCTTTACAGGCTCTCAAGAAGGCGAAGTCCGCCGAAACGTCAGCTTATTTGTGAATAAAGAATAATAATAACGCCTCACAATGGTAACTTTTTAAAATATTTTTTCACCTTCTGCCTTCTACAATTTCTATAACAGAGTATTAAGCGAAATACAACCACAACGTTGCTGAGATATTTGCAAAAACTCTGGACCGCAGGTGTCTGCGGTGAGGAACGAATGCGACATTGTCCTTTCGGGAGAGTAACGATTTCACCACCATACCATGCGGGTTCTTCGTTCCGCCTGTCCCTCAGCTAGTTCTATTGATCAGTGCCGTTCGACGGCAAACCGCAGACACGTGCGGTCCGGAGTTTTGCAAACATCTCAGCTGAACAGTTATGAAAAGACAGTATCAAGACCAGTGTGTGTCATTATTCGTCATCAATAGATGTGCGACAACGTACATTTCATTCTGGACCGTCAAATTTTGGAATGATCGTTTTAATGGGATCGCCAACATAAAGGTATGGTCAAACATGTAATTTTACCGAAATTTTCCTTGCTTTACTGTACAAGGTAGAAGTACGAAAAAATCTCTGGGCGTTGATCAGTCCATGAGGAATGCGCCATGTATTCGACTTCATCAGCACCGTTAGAGGTGACTGCATACAGATCTGTTCTGTACAATGACTCACGGTGGCCGAGCGATGTATCGAGCTAGTGCTACTATCCTCCAAGACGGGTCTCATATCAATTTAGTGACCTTGGAAGGATGGAAAGCTTGCATCGTTTTTTCGACTGAGCGATCGACAATGCTGAGTGATATTCGATCCTGCTTACGCAGTGACCAGGTTTCTGTCGTACACGTTAGAGCAGGATGAACCGTTGAGTCGAAAAGGTGGTCACGGAGTCGGGTGTTCTTTGTTCTCTTCACTACATCCTCTTGAAAGCTTTCCAAACCACTCGTTTCCTTTTACCCAGCTCTGGAGCTAAGTCGTTCATCATATTGATTTCCCGACCTAGATAGACATAACTGGAGCATTCGGAGATATTCGTTCCGTTGAGCGTGAATGGGGCAAACGAAACCATTCCGTTCCTCATGAAAATCGTTTTTTTTTAGATTTAGTCGAAGACCAATCTTTCCACACGCTTTATCAAAGTCCGCAAGCATACGTTCCGCTTGGCTAATGTCTGGTGTTATAAGAACGATATCATCAGCAAAGCGAAGGTGATGTATCTGCCGACCGTCGATTTTCACTCCCATATTATCACATTCCAATGTTCGCATGATGTTCTGGAGGTTGGCGGTGAATAATTTTAGCTAGATTGTGGCGTCTTGCCTAACTCCTCTTTTGACGTCCACGTTAATATTGCTGTAGAATGGTAAAATCTTGGTTGTGAAATTTTTTTACAGCTCACCAAGAAACCTTATGTACTGAGGAGGGACTCCTTGACTACCAAGGGCTTCCATGACTGCTTCTATCTCAATTGAATCAAAGGCCTTCTGTAAATCGATGGAGACAGAGCGACCTTTTGTACCCTCGCGATACTTCAGTCAGTCTTCTCATCGTGTGAATGTTGTCCATCGTACTAAATCCTTTTCGAAACCCTGCTTGCTCACATGGCTGTATTTCGTCCAGTGTTCTTCCAATTCTGTTTAGGATAACTCGAGTGAAACGTTTGTAGACGACAGAGAGCAAGCAGATTGGGCGATAGTTGCCTATATCGTGTAGGTCACCCTTCTTGAACAATAACACGGTCTTGCTTGTCTTCAACTGACTTTGCATTCAGACAGGTAGCGTGTGAAGACCCGAGCCGGTGTGTTTACGAGAACTGGCGGAAGATTCTTCTGATGTTCTGGTTTTATCCTTTCCAGACTTGGTGCTGTTCGATTTTTCACCGACGAAATGGCTTGTCGGATTTCAGAATTGTTTATAATATGATCTACGTAAATCATACAGAACCCACATTTATGACAATGTGATCAAGATGATAATTTTGTATCCCTTCTACTTCATCGTAATTCCAAACACTGCTTACCTTTCAATTTTGCACCAATTTTGCCATCCAGTGGAGTGTTGATGGAAATCGCTTCAAGAATGAGAGCCGATATGAAATCTTCAGCAATATGAGTAACACGAGCCTCGTATGTGTGACCAACAATCGGTCTGCAAATGAAGTTGCTGATGTAAAACTTCGGAAAGTAGTTTCTTCCAGTGACACCAACTACAAGTGTCGAAAGTATCGATGGCCGAACGAAAAACTGACTTGAAGACAGCTTGCGTAATAAAGATATCGACATGAAGTACGTTTTGGTCGTCTATAATACGAGGAAGAGAGGCTAAACGAACGGATCCAAATGAAACAACTACTCCGCCGACTCTACAAGAAGTAAGTTCCCTTCTTTCAAGGATACCAAAACAACCTCTCAATTCAACTTACTTCGAGCGGTACTTCCCAACGGTCATCTTTGCAATAAACTCACATGATTTTAGGATATTTGCACCAATGAGGTGATATGGAAGAGTAACATGCCGTTTCTCTCGCAAAACCTATAAGATGCCTCACTCCTGTTAAAAATCCGGGTAATAAATAACAAAAAATCCGGGGTAATTAATAGGGACAACTTCAAATTAGAGCAGTTTATATTCGAAAAACCACGTACGCACCCGCAAGCCACAGTTTCTGTTTGCCAGGATCAACTTCTTCGCTTCTTCAAAATCTAATATTTCCTTCTGAAAAATGAAAATGACTCTACACTTCACCTTTTTGAGATGGCATAATGCCCACTTGGGTGATCACGGGCTTCTTCCAAGTTATCCACAAATTTATAACTTAAACATAAAATCACAATTTATTAGCTTTTTTTCATACCGTACGAGACAAGTTCATCCCTCTTGCTTTCTTTCGGTAACTTCGAGAATCTTGTTTCTTTTCGTCATCTGGCTAAAAGGGAGTGGAACATTGGATAAACTTTAATGCTGAGATAAGGAATTCGCACTCTACAAATGAAAAGACCAAACACACATGAGGCTTCTGAAAAACATATAAAACATGAATCCACTAGAATTATGGAAACTAAACCTCGCTGAAATCTTTAAATTCCTGTGTGGCACGACCACCTTCCTTCTTAGTTTTCTTTCTGTGCACCTTCTTATGCGAAGTGTCTTCGTCTGCTTCTTGTTCCATAGCTTCATTCCCATCACTCAAAACTTCCTGTAATATTAAAAACATTTATTTAGGATGTCCAACAAATCAGTTGACGTGGCAAATCAGGTCAGTTCGTTAGGTCAATTTACACAGCCACAAGACAAGACCGAAAAATCTAGTACTTTAAAGTAACATTAAAATAAACATATAAAGGATGAAACTCTCGGCGATGACCAATCCCTGAGGGATGCGCCACGCATTTGACTTCATTAAGTATCGTCGCAGGTGATTGAATGCATGTATGGCCTTTACAATGACTCGCGGTGGCCAACCAATATATCGGACCAGCGCTGCTATCCTCCCAGACAAGTCTGGTACCAATTTGCCGACCTCGGAGGGATGGAAGGCTTGGTGGGCCGTAGGCGCGGGACTCGATTCTACGTGTGTCGCAGTCACGTCTCCAACCACTACGGCACACACTACCCCTACCACATTAACTTAAAATAAAAATTAAAATTCGAATGAACTGGACAAAAGTTCCACGGAATAAATAGGAACTCCTGACACTTTCCTTCTTCAACTGTTGCTCATCGCACTCATCTTTTCCGGATGCCCTTTTCCGACTCATCTGTGACATGAAATACAACAACAAAGAACTTGTAAATAGCCCTACTCTAAAGGTACAAGTGTAAGTGTGAGACATCTCATCTTGAATAAACTTGTTTGACAGAGCCAACATCATAGCTTATATTTATCTCTTCATAATAACATGAAAATGAGGATATTTATAGTAGGGGACAACCTTTACTCAAATGTGACAAGCGATAAGCATCGAAACTGGAAAAAAAAAGGAAAAAACAAGGTATCAGAACTTTAAAGGGATGTTTGGCCACAAAGGCGGTCGCTTTCTAGCAAACTCCTGTTCAAAACGCATATCAACCAATGTTTCCATGGCGAGGATACGCTCGGCATTACGCCCGTATAGAAGTCGAGCACTTTCTCTTCTCAAATTATTCCGTTCTGCTTCGTTCGGTACAGCAAATGTCCTTTTTGGCACACCATGGACGCCAACTGGAAATGTTTAATGATTCGAAGACACTTATTCTTAACAGAACCGCGTTCTGTATTTTGTTTTATATTACCTACCATATACCATCTTTTACTCATGAAATATTGAGGAAAGAAAAATAGGGCAAGAGTGTCAGACCGCCATACATAGAGAATGCTCTTTGCTTCACTTATAGAAAAGCACTTTTGCCGATGCTTTTTGTCTCTCGACCTATCCAGAAAATCAACTCTTCAAAGACGAATTAGCCTCGGATTTCCCTCATATGAAATCTTGAGTAAGGAAGTCCATAAAAGGGTGCGTATGGTGCCGTAGTTAAAGGTGACCCACAACACACCACACATGGTAGTTGGCTGAATCCCTCATCACGAGCTAACCAAGTCCTCCATAGTTCTGAGCTCGGAAAATTGGTGCTAAACTTGTCTGAAAGGATAGGGACATCAATGCTCAATAAGTAGTAATTGTATAGGCCAGATATGCATACAGGCACTTCTGCAATGCTTGATGAAGTCGAAGGCAAGGCACAATCTCTCAAGGCTTGATTAACGCTGGCGGGGTTGATAAGTGCTGGACGCTTCACCCTTTAGCCTTCAACAACATGATTAATTTATCAATGGGTGTCGTCTCGCCAAAATCACAAATATGTGCGCAATTCAATGCATATTCGCCTAAAATGTTTACTTCACTACAGCATCCACTTTATATACATCTTGTAAAACTCAGATCCTCATCCGGATTCGGGCCCGCTATTGCCCTTTGCGGGGGGACACGTGTTACACTGTATCAATGAGGACCTTGCTTTACTTAAGCTTTGCCCTCACAGTGCCATCAGCAGCAATAACAAACGCAGAACAAATGGTGCCGAGAGTAATACGTAAGCTCCCGGAAAAGGTAACTGCGGATTCGAATCTCACCTGGAGTCTGAGTTTTGTAAATATCACAGCATCATTGTGGGCCTTTTCACATAGTACCCTACATTAAATAGTAATGAGTAGCAAATAAAGTAAAATCAAAAAAAGCACTCTGCATTCAATTAATAGAATATCCAATAGAGATGTTGTGCCAACTACTCAATATTTAATGAGAATCAGAAATAACAAGAAAGAAAGGCTGTCGACAATCCTTGATTTAGACAGGAACTAATTATGACTTCAGCTCGTGTAAAATAGAAGATTGACCACTTAAGCCTCCAACTGAGTAAGCATTTTTACCACTTTTACATTTTTACTTTTACTTGCAATTATTGAAGAAGTAAACCTTTGAAAATACATATTTAAACCCTCAGTTATAAAACAAGTGACGTGAACAAAAAGTCGATGTGCTAGCATGTAAGACTGGGTTATAATTTAAAAAAAAAATGGGGAGGAGACCAACTTTTATCAGCCGAAATGTACTCATCATCAGGAAGCTGTATCCAGTGAGCAGTACTCTCACCCTCCTGTTTAGTGCCGCATTGATCTCTTGCTGCTCGTTCAGCAGCTCCTTCAAAGACGTATTCATAATATATTTAACAATAAATCCTTCAGACACAATGCGAACAGACAGTTCTGGGAAATCATAAAGAGATAAAGGTTAAAAGGGCGCGTGTAGCATCCCTCAGGGATTGACCCACAGTGGGTCAGAGGCGCCATACAATGCAAATGGGGTCGTTCCCGCGTCCCAGGCTCACCAACCCTTTCTTCCCTTCGTGGTCGGGAAATTGGTACCAGAGTTATTTGGGAGGATAACAGCACTGGAGTGATACATCTGCAGCCCACCGCAAGTCATTGTAAAGCTCAGATATGCATTCATGCACCTTCAACGATGCTTGATGAAATCGAATTTCTAGAGCATTCCTCAGGGATTGACCAACGCTGGGATGTCTACCTTTTCCCTATCCTTGATACATTTCGTTGAAAACTCACGGTTTTTCTTATGTTCTATCGTCTTCTTAAAAAATTTCACCATTTCCTCAGACATCTCTTTGTCATCATCCGTTACTGAAACAGTATTAAAATAGACGTCATGGCAGTAAAGAATGACGTAGAACCACGAATTCAAACCTGATACAGTATCTATATCACTTGGTTCAGAATTGTGTTCATAACTAATCCGGGATTTCGTGTACCTTCTGTGTGAAACCTTCATGGGCTCTCGGTTTGGCCTTCCAACATGCTTATTTGTAAATGCTAAATGGTAAGAAAATATTCCAACCAGGTAATATTTCTGGTACATGTGCTAGTGGTCAGAAAAACGTATGACTATGGAACTTCCTACTAATTCATAGCAAGTGAAAGAAAGTACCTTTTCCTCGTCGGTAATAGTTTCTCTTTTCATACACTAAACGACATGCAGCTGAAGCCATTCGAACATGATCTGCTCTCCACTTCTCTACAGCTTTGTAATGAGCCCAGAACGATGAGAACCGATCATCCCTACTCCACTGTTGACTTTGGAAGACCTCCATTCTCTAATAATACAAATGTTAGCTTTTCCAAGAGTTCCTCAATGACCTATACTGGATTCAGATCAGCTGAATAAGATAAAGGATAAAGGGTAAAGCTCTCGACGTTGATCAATCCCTGAGGTATGCGCCATGCATTCGACTTCATTAAGCATCATTGGACGAGACTGAATGCATATTTGCCTTTTACAATGACCCGCGGTGGCCTACTGATGTATCGAGGCAGTGTTGCTATCCTCCCAGACAAGTCCGTTACCAATCTGGTGATCTCGGAGGGATGGAAGGCTTGTTGTGCCAGGTGCGTTTGAATCGATCCCGTATGTATTGCAAGGCGCCACCGACCCCTGCCTCAAACGCGCCCAGCTAAATAAGATAAAGCCCAAATAGAGTGGGAAAACACGAGACCAAGTCATTCTCAGCTGTCGCAGTCTAGCTAAAATTCAAACGCGCCGGGCTTGTAGGACTACACAGACAGTCTGCTTCCTATGTTAAGTATCAGATGCGAAAACTTTTAAAAACAATGCACAGAGCGACATGGATTTTTATCGACAACTATTATATTATTCACACAGACACATCCACACCGATATCAGTCTGCATCTGATCCTCTTCTCTATTACTCTTCGTCTAATGAGAACGAGTATTGAGCAAATGTCAGGTCGGCACTAAGGAACAACATACTGTTTTCCATATGGAATAGTTACTATCAACAAATCATTATGTCACCGATTCAACAGTAATTATGCATAACTCATAAAAAGCACATAACAGAAATCAAAGAAGCTCTGCGAAAGAAAAGAAGATTGCCACATACTAACGAAAATAACCCAAGCATCAAGAGCTAAGAGATAAATATAGAGATAGATAGATAGAGAGATAAATAAAGCACATCTTATATGCAGGATTCAACGTGGAATAAGAAAGGCATTTTATAAAGGTAGAGTACCAAAAGCGAGGTACAAAAAGGAAAGAAAACACTGATGTTTCACTGGATATTATGAACAGTCATGGCAAGAAATAAAGAAAGGCAACTGGCAGAAATAGGAAAACTACAACTACAAAACCTATACTTTACAAAACCATCAAAGCATCAGAACAAGGCGAATCATTTGTGTCCTTTCTTGTCTGCTGAGTTTCTCGTAACTTCTGTTTCGCTTCTGCGAGAGCCTTCTTCCTCATCACAGCTGCAACTTTCTAAAGCACTAGAATAAAACCTTGTCGAGCAACCTGTTACGGATACTATCTAACCAAATCGCAAAACATCTAACATGTTTATAAGTAACTCTTTGTTAAAAATCTATATAAAGAAGGTTGTCAGAGCAACAAACTCAGAGATACCTGTTTCTCAGATTGCTTTGTTAGATTTGGTGAGTTATCATCATAAACAGCCGTTCCTATTTGTGATGATGGCATCTTCTTCTTTTTCTTAATAACTTTATTGTTATTAGGACTAAGAACAAATGTCTGAGCCTCCGCAGATTCCACGAGATTCCAGCCACTAGCGCGCCATGCGTCAACCTGAATATCGTTATCACTGCAGTTACTAAAATCGGTTAAAAAAAACATATTTCTTCCTTAATGGATGATATCACCTTGCTACATCAGCCCAAGCACATCAACAATATTATTGACACTAAACAATAACCCTACAGAAAGCCGCTAACAACACTGAGGTCGACGTTTGAAGTGCATCTCTCGGCGGAAAAAGGATAGTCATCCAGAGAGCTTCCGCAATGTTTCTTTTCAGTAGCGCTTGTAAGATTGCACCATGAGCAGAAAAAGCCATCGTTCGAGATGAAATCTGTCTAAGGCAACCCTCCTTCTGTCTACAAGTGACGGTAACTAAATGTTCTCACGATAAACGGTCAGGGAAGCGTCTAAGCATTTCAACACATTACGTGTAGTAAGTACTACTAAATGATTCAAGAATCATTGACCAGGTATTACTGATACAGAATTCGATTTCAAAAAATATTTTTCTATCCGCTCAAGTTATGAGCTAGAAATAGAACTTTTCAAAGAAGGCAAGATACAAAATTTAACTCCCATTAACCTGAGAAGGTTATCACCAACATTTATTCCTGACTTTCGATCAATAACGCTCATTTTTTCTGTTACAACTTTGTACTGGTAGCGGTACAAAATTCCAGTTTAAAATCTCAGAAACCAGAAGCAATAGTTCATTATTGTCGAAAATCATTGATGAGATTGAAACCGATGCCCATCCAACGTACCCATATATCGGAATTCACCCCCCCCCCCCCCCCCCCCCCCCGATTAACTTGTTAGGGTGTTCTGGTATCGACCACTAGTAAGAGCACCCCCATGTTGTCAGACCGCAATAGATCTATTCTCAAACGACCTCCTACATAGCTAGTGTTTTAATCTCACAATGGAGGAAAAATCTGATGGCCCGATAATAATTAAAATTTGTTATGGGTAACACCCTATCTATCCAACTGAGGATACTGAACACTTTTCTTTTTCAAGTGCACATAAATAAAAGTAACTTGGAATTTACACTTTCAGCAGATATATTCCAGTTCACAATTCAGTCCTCCAATTGAAGTAGAAACCATTAATTCTGCAAACCAAATAGAAGTCTTTTTATTCCACCGCTACGAAATTCCTATTTCCTGCAGCCAATATGTGGTTCTTTTTCGACTTTTTGTTGCTGGCACTCTTATTTTCAAACAGCAAGGCGCTAGAACGAACGGTATTTCGCTCAATCCCATGCTTTAGCATTATGCCTTTGGCAACGATGGCTTATGACAAAAGGGCGAAAGGATAAATGTTCTCGGCGTGGATCAATGCTTGAGGAATACGTTATGAATTCGCCTTCATTAAGCATCGTTAGAGGTGATTATGCAATGCATATCTCGCCTTTACTATGACCCGCGGGTGCATACCGATGCATCGAGCCAGTGCTGCTATCCTCCCAGACAATTCTGGTACCAATTTGCCGACCCCAGAAGGAAGAAAGGTTTACTGGGTCCTGGACATGGGGACGACCCCGCGTGTATTGTAGGGCGTTTGTGATCACTGCACTGCACTGCACTCGTGCAAATAGCTTATGATACGCCACTAAATTTATTTTCTAGACTTTTATTTCATTTTCTTTTTACCATTTCTAGATTTTTTTCTGCATGCCTCATCTTCACATATATTGTGCAGATTCCAACACTTCTTTCATTCGATTCATTGCTTCCTCGTAACCACTACTCAGTAGCTGTCGAAATTGAACGGACCTTCACCTGCGACTTGAGGATTCTTCTTCTTCATAAATGCGTTGACTACTAGCTGCACTGACTTTGGAATCCCGAGAGTAGCTCTACTGTATCGTTTCAGGTCTTCGCCGTTACAGTCATAATCGTTTGTGGATTAAAGGCGACGCCTCCCAGAAAAGTTTGTTACCAATTCCCCGATCTCAGGATGATGGAAGGTTTGGCTAGATGTTCAAGCGTATTTAACGGCGTCTCTACTACTGCACCACCTGCACCGCCTTAGAATTTCAAAAAATTAAAAAAAACAATTTAAAACATTTTAAAATACGTTATTCATTGTTAGGGAAATAAAGCAAGTCTCATAAATGAATCTGTCAAGCTCTCAAACAAATCCACAAGATTTCTCGTCATTGGAAAATCAGTGACACTTTTTGAAAAAATCAGTATCGTCCAAATATGTGAACATACGATGGATGATGCTAGCTTCTTTGTAACTATGAGTTATTTTTAGACGACCACAGTAGTTGAGTACTTTACTTTGTGGACTTTGAAGACTTATAAAAAACACTCTACCACACTGATCGTATAAATAAATAATATGACCAATATAAATCTAGACGCAAGCAAACAAACATAATTTTTTAACATACTACTTCATTTTTTGGCTCTCCAGAGAAGAAACACATAAAAATTTGAGAATGAAGATTGAATTTTTGAAATTTATAAAAGCAAAAACGCCACAAAAAATAGTGTAATGATAGACGTCAAAGCGAATTTTGAAAACCAGACTATTCAACCGCTTCAGTGAGCGAAAATCGAGTATTAAGAAAAGCTATGAAGATATGTCCTATAGGGTCTCGTAAATCAAAACTTCACTATGGGCTACCGCAAACATCTAAATCGATAGTTGTTCGGTACATCTTGTAATAGTACACAGGATCGACTTTCTATTAACCTCGGCATTGAATTATGAATTCGTCGTTTTCTCTCTTAGCAATCACGAGGTTGTTAAACAGCATACGTTTACTTCCACACAATAACACACATACAATACAATCGTAGCTGACGTTTCGGCAGAATCGCCTTCCTCAGAGCCTGGAAGGGTACACTAATACGCGACTTACTAGGTCAAACGCTTCAACAGCACAAACAGAAAGACGAAAACCTGGGCGATAATTACAAGATCTACGGCTTCTCGAAAAAACGCACCGCTTTTTTCACCTGTCTTCCACCGAGGAAGAACAGCCGCTCAGAGTCGCATATGGCTGACGACGGCAGCACCCTCCGTCAACGATTGATGCGAAGGTAAGGAGCGAGATCATGCGTGATCTGTGGACATTCCTCCCTGCTATTCATTGCAGGATTTTTGGCATTTATCCAAAAAGCCTCGAGGAGTTTGCGCGTTGGTGTTTTAGTATCCCGTGCGAGGATAGCGACTTTTATATCAGAATCGTCTCCGTTATGCTTTTGTATCCTATGCGTGCTTAGTGGCGTGCCTTGTCTTGATTTTCGTTTGCCATCTAGGGGCTCTTTTATGCGGATACATAAAGGTCTGCCCGTTTCACCAATATATTCGTCTCCGCAAATACCACAAGAAATCGGGTATATCGTGCCTGAACTCATGCAGTCACCGTCCCTGCCATAAGGGCAAATTACGCAATTTTGTGTTTCACATAGACGGTCACACAAGCGGTTACGAACTAACGATTACGATTTTGATATAAAAGTCGCTATCCTCGCACGAGATACTAAAACATCAACGCGCAAACTCCTCGAGGCTTTCTAGATAAATGCCAAAAATCCTACAATGAATAGCAGGGATGAATCCCCGAGATTACACGGGATCTCGCCCCTTACCTTCGTATGGATCGTTGATTGAGGGTGCTGCAGTCGTCAGCCATATGCGAATCTGAGCGGCTGTTCTTCCTCGGTGGAAGACATATGAAAAAAGCGGTGGGTTTTTTCGAGAAGCCGTAGATCTTGTAATTATCGCTCAGATTTTCATCTTTCTGTTTGTGCTGTTGAAGTGTTTGACCTACTAAGTTGCGTATTGGCGTACCCTTCCAGGCTCTGAAGAAGGCGATTCTGCCGAAACTTCAGCTACGATTGTGTTGCATGTGTGTTATTGTATGAAAGTAAACGTATGCGGTTTAACAACCTCGCGATTGCTAAGAGAGAAAACGACGGATAGTTGTTCGGTTAATTTCCTGCTGCCTTTAATCCAAATGGAGGTCAGTCTGAATTTGACAGTTATTACTGGAAAAAGACAACAAATAGTAGTGTCATACGTAGTTCAATGGTTAGAGGTATTCTGGACGACATTCCGGGAAGATCGCTAGATCAATCCCACGCTCCGAGCTCACTAAGTCTTTCGTCTTCTATTCGTAAGTTAGCACCAGACTTATACGAGAAGATAGAAACACTGAATGGTACATCAGCAGACTACTGCGGGGCATGACGTAGGCCGGACAAGTATTCAGTCATCTGGATGATGAAATCTAATGCATGAAACAAAACTCACAGCTTGCCAACGCCAGAAGCTTCATCATTTTACCCCTTAACATTTACGAATAAGCAAAAATCGGGGAATTCCTAAAACCTTAAATGCAACTACTTTTGGTAAGTTTTACAAGAACTTATTCACTTCTGTTCAAAACATATCGCTTACTCATTCAATATTTGAGCGAAAATTGAAAATAAAATAAAATGAGCGTTTATGTAACTGAGTGACATACCTTTTTGAAGCATTCATCGATGTCATGAAGTTCAATTTCAACAAGAGCCCAGTAACCCTCTAAATCGTCAACAGTAGCCGGTTGTGGATCACCCTTGGATGGACTCTGTAAACAGGAACTAATTGGATAAATTTACGATGAAAATATGTGCACATGATAACAGAACACACCAGATGCTTCTTTACCAGCTCCTCAAATTTGGATAATTTGTTCCGAACCAACAGTTGAGCTTTTCCAGCAGCGATTCTTATTGAAGATTCTGCTTCCTCAGGCATTGATTCAACCTTTGAAAGAAATCGAGTTAATACCTAAAACAATGTCTTAACGAAAAGTGGCTTAAACTTCAAGTTAATAGAAATGTGTTCCGTTTGCAACGGCACAAAGAAGCAGAAAGATCGGAATTACTACAAATGATTTGGTGACTGGACAATTATATGGCCACTTTCTTCTTTAGTGTGAATTCAATGCGTAAATGTGTGTAGATGGAGTTCACTAAAAGAAGTTGGTGTCTTCTTAGTCTCTTTTTTGTTTCGACTGAAAAAGTTGCCAGGGAAGTAGATGACTTCCACCGTTACGTATAATTCGTCACATTCTTACGTTCAACCTTGAAAGTGCACAAAAAAAGGATCCATAACGACTTTAAAACACTACCTCTTCAAGTTCTGACAACACTTGTGCTATGGATGCTTGAAGCCTTGACCTAACTGATTCAAGTAGACGGTCGAAGTCTTCTCCTGTTCGCATATCTGTACCCACAACATGAGAATTCGATACTGCTTCTCAACTAATTAAAATTAAAAACAAACACGTTCGACAAATCTATGGTTTAGACTTTCATGCATAGGAATACTTACCTACTTGGATACTTGAATGAGCCCGTTCTCACTTAATGTGCGGGTCCCAGCACAATTTCCACTTTTTTTCGGAGTTTTGCTATTTTAACTACCGTGGCTCCTTGGAGTTCCGAGATCTAGGCAAAGTCTGACCCAGGTCGTCACCACCACAAGCAATCCCCGCCCTTGAGGATCGGAGAGAGATTTGCCACCATGCCATTGGTTCGATACTAAGACAGTGGGGAATCCTCGTATTGGTTTACACTTATTTGGGCTTCCTCATGGAAATGCTGGACTCCTCAGCTTGGGAGACCCTGCCGTGGGTATGAATCCCCCACTGTACATTGCAGCCCCAGGAACCTGCCACCCACGACGTGGCGGTAAATAGGCAGGACATTAGAACAGGTATGCAAAATAAAAATTAGTGCCCGGTTAAATGTTATGTAAGCCGATATGAAAATTCGGCATATTTATCAATGGTCAGCAATGTAAATTGTGGCCAGATTTCTCATGACAAGTCTCAATTGTTAGCCAGATTAATTCAGAAAACTGAAACACAGAACACAACATGAGGGAAAGCTTTTGTATGCATCGGAAGAGAACTGCTACCAGAAGCTTAGCAAAAACTTGTAAAAAAAAATCAACAAGCATTCCAAAAAATTATCATTGGTTACTAATAAAAAATTTGACAGCTAGCTGGCAGTCCAAAACATAACTGTAGTTTAAACACAATAAAACACTAACCAGTTCTCATTACAGGAACATCTCGGATCAAACCGATTATAGTGGGGGGACCAGAAGATCGTTTGTTCTGCAAAGCACTCAGTCATGAAGCAGAAAAATAGACTTAGTAGTCTATGAATAGAAAAAACAGCTATGTTTTGAAAGTGTAAAACTGGTAGTGATGCTCACCACGTCATCTAAAATGCGCTCCGACTTCGCAGATTTCTCGGCTGAATGAGATCCTAAGGTTGGAGGAGTCTAAAACATTCCTAGACAGAAAATTCAATCAACTTGGTATTATGAATAATTCATATTTGAAAAAGCCTCGTGTCAATAATGCAACAACTAAAATTAAATCTACAGTAGGAATGGCGTTAAAACATCAACGGTGGAGGATTCGACATCCTATCGGAATATGGCACCAGTGCAACAGAGCAAAAATGTTATACAGCATGAAAATGAAAGTGAAAAGAATAATAAAAGTTTCAAGAAGAGAACTATATCAAGCACCAATTTATTTCGCTTGGAATACCTGCACAAAAAAAGAATCCGTAAATTTAAATGGACTCCCGTAGTAAAACTTTTGAAATCGTACCCACTGACCGGTTGCTTGGTCACAAATGATCTGACGGGTTCAAAGCTCTCTGCGGCATTCTCTTTATCCTTGCTGCACAACTGGAGTCGATCGAACTGTCCGATCAGTGCTCTGACAGGAGTTGAAAAGAATGTACCCATAGTTTGATCACCGGGACTCTCCTTGCCGATCTGATTTAGTAACTCCCTCCTGTATTAACGAAAATTTCTCAAATGATGCTTATCAATGTATAACGACTAAAGTTTACATGTGGTATGAAAACTTTAAAAACGAACGGATTATTATTTAAGCCTCAGCAAAAATAATACCTTCTTCGACTATTAAGCTAACACGAAGTTGATAAAACGTTTATAAGGATAATGTTTCGACGTCCTCGCCTTCTTCAGGCCCACCCGGATTGATCCGAGCCGGTGATCCACACGGTCGCGGTCGTGCACGCGATGTGGTTCGTTTCACATCGAATTGAATCCAATGAAGTAGAACATCGATAGAATCGATCGACTAAGCCTTCTTACCATCCTCGCGTTTGCATAATGAAGACGAATTACAATGTTGACCTTTTATTTACTGCCTTTTAATAGCTTTCACGGCAGGGTATTAATTGTGAAACAATCACAACGATGCTGAGATGTAAATATCTCAGCAACGTTGTGGTTGTTTCATAAAGACGAATTAATTTGAAAACTCAAGTGCTGTTCAACGTCTCAGTTATGCATTAGGGTGCAGAAAAGCGTGTTGCATAAATGACGATGAAAACTAAGGAGACTTGAGGAGACAAACCTAGTCACCCCATTCTAATAAACACTTTCCTCCCAGAAATTTTGATCTAATGGTCCGAAGCCTCTTCGCAACTACAAAAGAATCGGTTTTTCGAAACCATGCGTACAGCGGGGTTAACTCTCCACGCGAGTCATCAAAGCAAAGGAACTTCACATTTCGGAAGTATAATTGAGAACAAGCCTATGCCATTTCACAGCCTACCAATACACCCATGGCTGCCTCATTAGAACCTCTAAATTAAAGGGCCTTACTTCGAGTAATACACCATACGTGTCCATTCGAGCAAGCAAAGGACAGTGAGCATAACTACGAAATCATATAAGCCTGTCTAGAAAATTTACTAGTGCCACCTCAAACGATTAACCACATTTGCACATGTGGTGCAAAACAGCGAAAGTAAGTTTTTTCTTCTTTTTTTTTTTTTTTTAGAACATCTACGCTATCAGTTTGTTGTACTTTTTACGAATGTATCTTACTGAAGGACCAAAAGGTGATTATTTGCAAGCGGTGACACTTCCTCAGGAGCCACATAGTGGACTAAAATCGGACCAAAAGTGACCTCCCCTGACGGCGTGTGGATTAAAATGACAGAATCTCTATTTTTGACATGCCGAAATTAATTGCATCTTTTGTATTTACGTATACTTCAGTTCTTTTCCATTTTCATGCAAGTGTGAGAGGTGTGTTTGCGTGTTCAGAAATGGTATTCCATAAGCCAAATAAGACAAAACCCTACCATCGGATGACTGAGAAGTATCAGACACGGTTAGAGATATCGCCTCCAACAAATATCTTGCCTGCCTAGTCTACCTAAAAAATTCTCCGATAGAAAAACTTTGTGTAGGGCGAGTACGAGGAGGCGCAAATCTTAGTGTTGTACTAAGCTGTCTAAATCTGGAAGGACTTAAGAATTTCTGTTTATGACAAACGCTCTACATCATCTGCAACCCCTCTGAGAATGACAACTTGAAGATGACTAAGAAGACTAAGTACGATATTGTCAGGTGCCTTGACAAGAAGACGCATGCTGCTTCCAACGCCGACAAACTATTTATGGGAACATGAAACAACAGCGGAGTAGCAATGATGCACTCCTCGTCAACACGAGTTTGTACACGAACACCGATTCTTTTTTTAAAAAATGGGACCGGAACGAGACATTTACCATCAAAAGGTGTGAACCAATAACGCCGCTTACAATTTATACGGCATACACGCATTCACATCGAGCTACAACAAAGACGAAGTCGAAGCATCCTATCCGGACTTCAGGAAGCCTCAGATTAGACTGAACCATTAAGGTTATCATTGGCGACTTCGACGCTAAGAATGAACCTCAGAGCACGTCTGAAGAACGTCACATCAAAACCCACGGATTAGAACTTAATGAACAGAATAAGACGTGGCCTAAGTTTGTGATGATGAAGAACACCACGGCAATTCACAAGAACCAATTCTTTCAATATCTCACGTAGGAATGTCACAATGCAACAGAACATAACGGGACAAACCACATCAATACAACACAATGTAGAATAGAAGAATCCCACCTACGGTTTTCAGACTGGTGATACTAAAAAACTGGGAACCCCAAAGCCACTACTAGACATCTCTATGGAGAAATGACTTAGCTAGTAAGTCAATGTGTAAAACACAGAAGCCGTAGGAAATCATATACCCATGCCCGAACTAACAAAAGTCTGCAGAGGGAATGAAATATCTTATGGACAGAGGAGGAGGAGCCAGGTTGGCGAAGCGGCAGTGGCAACGAAAAGCATCCAGACTCACAACTTCTCCAGTTGCAAAACAATCGTCCTAAGGCGTCCAGACGGAAGAGTCACTCCTTTCAGGAAAGTACTGGACAAAACAACCAAGACTGCTAGGGTGACATATGTGGATATGTCGTCCCAGCCGTTGAGGAACCGCATCTGATGCGAACATAAAATTATTTCAAGATCTGAAGAACTTATCTCCATTAATCGCAAAAATATTTCTTCAAGTCTCCTTAGTCACATGTCAGAATGAAGAGTTCTCATTGGATGAAAAACACCAGTACCGTGATGTTGCACAAGAAGCGAAACTCAAATGAAATCGATTAGTAGTGATACAACACTGGATAAAGTTAAGTCATGCCGGCAAACATGGCTTCGAAAAAGATTCAACATTAACAGATCATATCCACATAAGAAGCTCATCAAAATGTCGACAGAGTACCAAAGATCGCTTTGTCTCACTTCCGTCGACTCAAAAAGTCTTTGGGAAGGAAACAACCACAAAAACTCTGCACAGCTAAAACGCCCTATTCAATAAATATGCAACTACTTAAAAATCTTTCATGAGCAACTTCGCAATTAGAATGCCGTCACTTTACATTCTACCATCACGGTAAAACTATTTACAATAACGCAACGAATGCTTATCGACTTCAACGACGCCTTTAAAAGATGTCTTCGCCTGAACCTGAAGAGAACGTTCATGAGAAACGGATTTGTTCCTAATGTCTCATTTACGCTCGTCAGAATAAATATCTCCGAACATTACAGCTACGAATCTGTCGAGAAGTCAACACAATGAACCACCTCTGTCCAGAGTTGAGTAGGAAGAAGCGAGTGGTTTGAAAGTCGTAGTGAAGAGGATAAAGACCATATGACTCCATGCACACATTTCCGACTATAGGTTTTTTTTCTACCTTAACGGATGAAAATCTTGACACCAAGTAAGGATGAAGGCACATTCAGTTTCAAAAAGAAAAAAAATCGAGATGCGAGGATTACTCCGTGTCACGTAAGTAAAAAAGAGATGGAGAAAGAATTCGACCCACGTCAACTACCATAGATTAGAGATATCACTACATACACCGCAAATGTTAAAATCAGCCGGAACGTGGTCCGTGTTAAAGACACCTGAAAGACAACACCGTTAGAGACAGGGTTCGCAGGATATCAAGTGCAAAGCACAGAATACCGACTCGATGATCAAGATTCGTCTTCAAAAGAGGAAGGAGGTTTGGAGAAAAACGTCGTTGTGCAACGCTGCTAAAGCGGCAAACATAACCCATTGGGTTGCTCTTTCATATGAAAACGCTATTGAAAATGCAGGACATGCTAACATTGCTGAATACAGACATTTTGGGAAGCACAACCAACAATTCAAACAAAGCTTTTTTTCTTAAATTCGAACAAAAAATAATAGAACTACCGTAATTCAGTGGCTAAATTTGCCCACCGTAGTTGACAACGACATTAAAGGCTTGGAAGTCGGTAAATGTTTCATTTCTAGTTTAAAAGAAACATCCAGAAATCAAAATACGCTTGACGATAGCAAAATAATCATTTTGTTAAAATGTGCAGTGAATCCCAAACGATCTACCAGTTGGCAGAAAGGTGTCCGAAAGAAGGAATGCGACTGAGGATAATGACATTCATATACAGAAACATACGTGGCTCTCATTCCCATCCTCTACCAAACTACACAGAAATCCCATGAAATTCAGTCATTCCATAAAGAATCCACAACTACCAGTCCAAACTATAGTGACAGCACAGTGCGTAACAATGATGGTTAACGAAGCGTGAGAGGACGAAAAGATGCGCAGCCAAGGTCGTGCTATGGTCGATCTGCAATCCTCCGCAACTAACGATCTCCTCGTAAAAAATGTATATTATAGGATCAAACGAGTACATGTTCCAATTCAAGATGAGGAATTACAGTGAACAAACATGCGAAAAAGCAATCGCGTGTCAAGTGCTCTTCAGCTGGCCTGACAAGTGCGGTGGCGAAATTAGAAAAATAGGACAGGAAAGTAGGAAAAGCTTCCGACAGTAGTTATGTGTAAACGGACGTCTATGACCTATGTATGTTTGTTTGTGTACGTGTATACATTGTGAGAGTGTGAAAATGTGTCACGGTAACGAGATAACCTTACTAGATTACAATCACATCCTGCGCAATGGACGATTGAGAAACCGTAGTTACCATCTCCGCTCATTCACTTAAGATTCCAACTATGCATCCAGAAATGCAGCAATCCCAGTAAAGGATCTGCAAACAGTACGCCTACATTTCAATATTTCTTACACTATGAAAACAATGAGCTAGATTGAGCTAAATAGATTGAACTTCACTAACAAAAAACCTTTAGCGTTAGTGAAAAACACCCGTGAGATCACCGAACACCGTCCTAATATGTCGACGCCGTTCCCTGATCCGACAAAGTTCAGAACCATCCGCTATTAACATTTCTACCAGAACGAAAAGTAATTCGGACACCGCTACTGGATCACTTTCAATAAGAATAAATGTGGTACACGACAGAATTGGTATAATGGAGAGTTAATGCTAAACACGCAAGCTTCATTTGGCAAACAGAATGACCACAACGTAATCGACCCGAATCGTAGAACAATACACAATCCACAATGACCGATCATTCTAACAACGACGTAGCATGATTCCCAAACTGCTGATCTCACTACCAACTATAACATACGTATCTATTCTTACTACTTTCTAGTATCCTAAATTTAACTCCTAGGTATCAAGTAGATAACAGCCCAGTAGATAAAAGTATAGAAAGCAATTAATGAAAAAAAAGAATCCCTTAAAATCCTTCACGGCTAAGCCGAATAACTTAGAATTTCGATATCGAATTTTAATTATTGCGGACACTGTCTAACTTCCCCCATACTGCCTAATATTTTTCCATAGCAGGGTATTATGTGAAATGCAAACACAATGATGCTGAGGTATTTGCAAAATTCTGGACTGCTGGTGTCTGCGGTGGGACACGAACGAGCTATTAGTCTTTCCGGGGCTAATGCATTCACCACCACACCATGGAGTCCTTCGTTTCGCCTGGCTCTCCGCAAGTTTTTATCGATCACTGCCATTAACATAAAGAAAAGGTAATAGGCATTAAATAAAAAGTTAACATCTACTAAAAAAAATCTTTCAAAAGCTGCACATCAGGTTCAGCTCGTTCGAAAGACATCAACAGGATTATGTCTCCCTTCTAGTTACCTTTCCATGACCATTATGAATAGATCTAAGCAGATCATACTCATTAACAAACGTCAGCTTGCTAACGTTTTATGTTCGATACGGTCAGGAAATCCTGATTCATATTTAAATTGTGTGAAAGACTACTAGACCTCTAATATTTCCTCAAATGTTCTATCACTATTTGCCACTGCATAGGTCATTTCAACCAAAAATTTCACATGTCAAAATAGAATTTCCGACAAGTCTACTTCTACGAATTCAAACTAGGATGTGATCTTGCGCAAACACGTCGAAACGTTAATGAGGTATGAGAGCAAAGAGCTCTTAACGAAGCACAGTGCAGCGTTGGTTTGGGAAATCTCTTGGTGGCGAATACGACCTTGAATATGAGGGAGGTCGCGAATGTCTTTCTGCTACTAACGACCACGAGTTGAAGCTTTCCTGTCAGCCAATAAACATATAATTTTTCGAGAACTTGCAGAAGAACTCAATGGAGGCATTTCAATTGTTTCAGAGCATGTAAGGAAAATTCGAAAATGGAAGAAGCTCGACGAATGGATGACAAACGAATTCAATAAAAATAAAAAAGTAGCCGTTCTGTGGCATTGTCGGTGCTTCTTTTGCGCAACCAGAACGGCCCATTTCTTCAAAGTATTGTGATATGCGATGAGAAATGGGCTCTCTTTGATAGCCGATGACGACTGTTCACAGTTTCAACTTGTTATTTACTGCCTACTCTTTTTAATGGCAGGGTACAGATACGAAGGACCTGCATGGTGTGGTGGTGAACGCGTTACTTGCCGGAAAGGACAATAGCGTTTTCGTTCCCCACCGCAGACACCTGCGGTACGGAGTTTGGCAAATATCTCAGCATCATTGACGATCGTTCAGTCTCGACAGCGATGAAGCTCTGCCGCACTTCCGGATGCAGGAATTGCACAAAAAGAATGTCGTACTGACTGTTTGATCGTCTACACCTGGTATGAGCCATTATGGCTTTCTGAAAATGGATGAAGCGATTAGAGCAGAGAGGTACGCCAAGAAAGTCAATGAAATAAACCAGAAGCTTCAACGGTTGTGTCGCATATTGATGAACACAAAGGGAACAATCCTTCTCCAAAATTACGCTCTGCCATATGTCGCACCGCAATGCTACAAGGGTTGAACGAACTAGAGTATGAAACCCAGTCTCATCCATCATACGCGTCAGACCTCTCACCTACCGAATGCCACTTCGAGCATTCCGACAAACTCCTATACAAGAAATGCTTCGGAAACCAAAGCCAGTCCGAAACTGCCTTCAACAACTTCAACTTCCAGATAACCAAAAATTTATGCAACTGATATAAACAAAGTTGTTCCTCGCTTACAAAAATATGTAGATTCTAATGGCTACAACTTTGTTTAATAAAGTCTATTTTGAGCTGAAATATGCCTCCTCCAACGTACAGAATGAAATAGACATTGATTTCAGGTGAACTTAATAACGTCGCCCTTTCGGTAACGCGTTGAATTAAAGGTCCAATAATATTAGATTATCTCCCATCTTCCTCTAATGGTTTTCGAGTGGTTCGTTAACGCAGGATGGACAGAATCGAAAATGTGGGCAGGATAGTCGATGGTAACGAAGAATGAAGAGCCCAAAAGATATTCGATGTTGATGTAAGGACAACAAAGATTTTCCCATAAGTTCTATTGCAACAGGGCAGCTTTTGCACCAATTCATTAGCAAAGAAATATTTGCTTTCCATGGACCTTAATTTCAATTCTAAACCATTGAGTTTTCATACGACCTTATCATGAGTAGTGCTCAGTAATGTGGCGAAAAATGTCATCGTGCCAGACCCTTGCTTTATGATTATAATAACGTTGAAGTAGAGTGGATATTGTTGTGGGATAACATAAAAAATAAAGCTCTTAGCGTTGATCAGCTGAGAAATGCACCATGCATTCGACTTCACCAAACATAGTTGGAAGTGATTGAATGCATATCTGGCTTTTACAATAGCTTGCAGTGTCCTACCTATTTATCGATCCACTGCTGCTATCCTCCCATATAAGCTTGGTACCAATTTGCTAACCCCGAAGGGATAGAAGGCTTGGTGAGCCTGGGGCGAAAAGATCGATCTCATAAGTATTGGACGGCCCGTCCTACTACTGCGCTACACGCACCCATTTGTTGGAGTGCAGCATAATTCACTTAGTTTTTGCCTATTAAACAGTTACGGTGCGGGTCGATTTGCTACTTACGTTGCCATCCGCCTTAAATGAGACGAAAGTCTTTTTTAGTCCACAATAGTCGAAAAATAGGGCACGGTACAATTTCGGAATACTTCAATGAGTTTCGTAATCCATTGGGTGAGATCCGTAGTACTGAATCCTCCAAATAAAGAAGGAAGCCTTATCAAAGGCAGCCATAAGAGACAGTAGGAAGATTTTTAATGTCATGCAGGTCACCACTTTCATTCGCTTTTCAGGAATAGATCACTATCACAGGACCCTTAGACAAAGACCTGATGGTTTCTTTTTTCCTTTTGAATTTCACAAATCTAGGCTTGCAGGCACCGATGCAAGAAGGAGACAATCTCGACGAACAACGCTAATCACAAAGCAAAACTCTAACAATTACATGTTGTGGTATCATATTTACACGATTTTCAAAGTCTGTTGATTTACTGCTGAAAAACGTTTTCTATCTAGAATTGTTAATCACTGTCGATTCATACCTAAAATGATGTTGCAAGGTTTTGCTAAAACATTAAACCTTAACATTCCGTTTCCTTTTTCATCAATCGCGAGGTTATTACTCAGCACGCGTTTACTTCCACACATATAGAACACATACAACACAAGGGTAGTTAACGTTCCGGCAGAATCGCCTTCTTCAGAGCCTGGAAGGGTACAATAATACGCCAACTTACTACGTCAAACGCTTCTACAGCACAAACAGAAAGGTGAAAATCTGAACGATAATTACAAGATCAACGGCTTCTCGAAAACTCCCCGGTTTTTATCTGTCTTCCACCGAGGAAAAACAGCCGCTCAGAGTCGCATATGGTTGACGACTGCACCACAACACATCAACGACCGATACGAAGGTATGGGGCGAGATCGCGGGTGATCTCGGAGCATTGTTCCCTGCTATTCATTGTAGGATTTGGACATGCCAACTACATGCGCTCTCAGCGGCTGTTCTTCCTCGGTGGAGGACAGGTGAAAAACAGTGAAACTTTCGAGCTGTTGATCTTGTAATTATCGTTCAGATTTTCATCTTTCTGTTTGTGTTATTGAAGTGTTTGGCCTAATAAATTGTATATCCGTATACCGTTCCAGGCTCTGAAGAAGGCGATTCTGTCGAAACGTCAGCTACCGTTTTGTTGTATGTGTTCTATTTACACAGAAATAAACGCGTGCTGAGTAACAACCTCGCGGTTGCTGAAAAAGAAACCCAAACATTTATAATCCAATGCCAAAGTTAAGTGAAAGTCGAACTGGCAACTGTCAAACCTTAATGTTAGGAAAATTGTAAAGAACCTAATTTTAAATAAGCATCTTTGAAGTAGTCAATCTACCACATTAAATGGGAGAAACAGGTCTTACCTGTCTGGAGACATTGATTCAAACATTCCAAGCCTACGCTCTACAAGACTACTGCCCAACGAACGAGTGGCACTACTCTCAAGATGTCGTGGTGATCTGATAAAACAATCACAAGACAAGAGTATTATTTAAAATACAAATAGTGTCAGGAAAAACGACTGTACTATATTTACTTTGTGTACCCATTCAGAGCGCAACTGACTCGTATGTAGCTCGGTACACGGTATGCCGGTGTACCACATTCGGCAACAGCAAGATTATCTTCGGACACAAATTGAGAAACTCCTGTTATAGGTGTAACAGCAACATCCTAAAATTGAAGACAAGGTATTCTTCTTAGAAAACGAACCCCATTTGATGACCATAGGCCATTTAATAATGAAATTTAACACATCTAGCCTACATGTTATTATGTTAGAATAAACGCAAGCTATGACGAAATTGTAACAGACCTAAGAATAAGAAATAAGGAAGACTTCACTAAGCATCGCTAAAGGTAATTAAGTGCATATCTGGCATTTCCAATGAGTCGCGGTGGCCTACCGATGTACTGAGCCAGTGCTGCTATCCTCCCAGACAAATCTAGTAACAATTTGTTGACTCCGTGGGGAAGAACGGCGTGGTGGACCAGGGGAGCGCGAATCGACCCCTTGTGTACTGCAGGGCGCCTCCTACCACTGTACCACACGCGCCGATAAAAAAGTAAGAAACAACTCAAATAAATGCGCAACGAGGAAAAAGAACGAAAGTGAAACTATTACATATGCACACTTGCGCATATTTAAATTTATCATGAAGTATATAAGCTCAAGTATTAATTCAAAGCATTCAAATCAACTGAAATAACTTAAAAATTCAACCAGCACATGTTGGTAGCAGTTACAACGTACCGTGCCACGACAAACAGTTACATGGCGGAGGTCATTCTCACTCATTGCTGATCGTGGAGTGCTAAGTTTTGCCTGCTGAATGGTTTTACCAATGTCATGTGGTAATGTATGGGACTCATCCTAAAAGTGAAGGAAACCAACGTCAAAATACAACTATTCTACAAAGCAGCTATAAAGATAACAACCTTCGAAAAGTGCCCATCAAGCTTTCCACCAGACTTTTTTGATTTCCTTCGCGATAACTTATGTATGAATGAGCCAAATAGATGCGGACTATGGCAGAGATCAGCACTACAAAAAATCCATTAACAGGCTAAAAGGACTAAATCAAACACTACTGAGATGAAAGCAATCGCTTTCTAATATTTCCCTTTTCAAATAATTTGACCTGAACGCTGTAATTAACCTCCCAACTGTTTACCGCTTCATCGTGTCTGGGACGTGTTCCTAGGTGTCGACCTGCGATGTACAGCAAGGGATTCATCCACCTGGTTTGGACTCCAAAGCTGAGAAGGAGCCCGGCGCTTTCATCAGGAAACCTAGCTAGGAGTAAACCAATACCAGGATCCACTACGTTCCTGGGATCAAACTAGTCGCATGATGGCAAGTCTCCATCGCATCCACATCCGTAACGACTGTCCGTGGTGCTGACGTCCTGGGACGGACGTTGGCTCGGTTTTCCTCGGACTCCAGGAAACCATAGCAGCTAAACAGCAAATCTCCGAAAAAATGGAAATTTTGCTGGGGAGTGAGGACAATTTTGCTTTGCATAACCAGTGGGGAGAGGCCATCTAAGTACGCAAATATCCCAGCAGCGCTCACAAGAAACAGCAGCGACCCACTTAACACCGTCAAATCTCAAATATCCTAGTTATAAAAAAAAAACCCGTGCAATCATTCATGTATCAAACGAAAACTTTTGAATGTTTCAGCTATTCTCAAAAATGTTGCTGCGAAAATGCAGGTCCAAAAAAAAAAAAGAACCGACACCAGTTCTCCCTATTTTTGCACAAAAAAGCTTAAAAATATCTTCAATGCCTCTACAAACTAACCAATCTACTTCGTTTGCACAACCATCAGCACCGGAATGTACACCATGACTCTTACAGGTTTTTCGCGTTTCAGATGACAAGCGAGACACAGCCGGACTTTTGCTTCGAACACGTCGACCTAATCTTGCAAAGAAACTTCCTGAAAACAATTCGGTAAGAAAGAATTTTAATCGGAGAATCTTTATGAACTCTCACCTATGGGTACCCTCTTTCTTGTATCTTCAACCGACATTTCGCGTTATCGGGTCTTAAATCGCTGTGAAAGGCTGGGATAAATGTTCAAAATTACAACTAAACTCCTCTAAAGAACCTAAAAAGTCCAAATTGAAGCAATAAAATTCCACGAAAAGTATTTTACAGGAAGTGTCAACGCCTGTAGTCAAAGCTTCTATGATATTTCTAACTAATTTCCATTCAACTTCAGAAAAAAAATCAATAACAGAACACATTAAAAACAAAAATGCATGTACGAATGATGTACAAGAACACATCTGTTATTACTAGAATAAAAGAAAACAGCTTAAATGTACAGTAGTAAACAACTATGAGGAACAGCATATTGCAACAAATAGTCTAACATCTAAGCAACAATCATATCGCCCGCAAAGTAGATCGGATAAAATTTATGGTCACAGTATAGCAAAAGAACGGCGGAAAAGTTCAAAGATACTAGTTAACCTAAACGGCTGGGCTAAAAATTTGACAACAACTTTCAACTGTACTCAAAAAGACAAACCGATTGTACAAGGAAAGACGACGTCGGGCTATTCACTAAGGAAACGGATAAAATTTGAAGATCCACATGATTACGAAGGATAAATAACAATAACTCCAAAGTCGGTAATCATGAAAATATGAACTCAAAAGCACAAAAAATGGTTGCAGCATTAAATTCTTGTGCAGGTAACGTACAGATCAATCCGATTCGTCAGACTTACTTGAGTAAACATCGTCATTATTCTGAGGAGATGCCGTACTTCTAGACACTTCCGCACTTCCGTCATCAGTCATTGCTTGCCTTGCCTTTAGTGATAAAAGTTGTTTAATTGTTCTACATTATAACTGACTCTATACCATACAGAATCGTATGAGTATCGAACTTCTCCGTACCTTCCATTCCGCAGTTAGGCGTGCCTCTTCTGCAAGAGCCTCCTGCTCTATTTCACCTCCGAGCAATGCGGGTTCCTTGATATGCTTTGCAAGTGGCTTCGACATACTAAGGTAATGTATTTTTGTATTTTCACAAATCATATTACGAATTACCCTTAAGACAATGAATGTTATCAAAAACTACACACATTCTCAGAACTCTTCTATGGAAATAAACCACAATGATGTTGAGATATTGGCAAAACTCCGGACGGGAGGTGTCTGCGGTGGAGATCGAACACGCTATTACTCCTTTCGGAGACTAACGCGTTCCCCACCACAACATACTCGTCCTTCGTTTCGCCTGCCTCTCAACTAGTTTTTTATCTACCAGTGCCTTAAGCAGTCACCCGTCAACAGGATTAATCGATCAACGGGAAAGCCCAAATCGGCACTGAATCCAAACAAGTTGAGGTTGCAGTCGAAATCACAATATCAACTTCTTCATTTACTCCCTACTACAATTTTATTCTATGTAACACTTACGAGAATGCTCTGAAACGTTTACATGTTCCGAAGACACCTTTCAGTTTATCATCTACGAAGCAGAAACGTTTATCTTTTGGATCGAAAAGGTTGTTGGCTCTGATATACTCCCACATCTTCGCTATAACCTAAAAGAATGAAACCTAAGAGAAGGCTATGTAATCCACTGTAATGAATTTAAGAACTCACATCACATCTCTTCATGAAGCGAGCTCCCACAATACTCTGGAGTTCCTCACTCAGCAAACAAAGTTTTGTCATACGACCAAATTTTCCAGAGTGGTCTTCCTTCGGCGCATTTTTATCTCTCTTCTTCGACTAAAACCATAGGTAAATTAAAACCGATAGTACTCTCCAAGGTTGTGTTAGTCTGTCAGTACTCTGTCAGTACGATCGGCAGTCTTCTTCAATATCTGAACCGCTTTGTCAGCTGCTGCTCTTCGCCGATGTTTTACTGCTGTCATCAAGTCAACTTCTCCATCATTGTTCTCGGCCTGGAAAATCACAGAACCACCTGCTTTTAACCAAACCACCCCATAGGCTTAAATATATGTTCCAAAGATTTTGAAAGATAAAAGAATAAAGAATAAAGATCTTTGTATTGATCAATCCCTGAGGGATTCGCCATGCATTCAATTTCATTAAACACCGTTGGAGACTGAGTGCATATCCGGCCTTTACAATAATATGCAGTGGCCTACTGATGTAACAAGCCAGTGATACCATCCTCCCAGTAAAGTCTGGTACCAATCTGCCGTCCCCGAAAGGATAGAGGGCTTCGTGTGCCTAGGGCACGAGATCGAATCCATGCGTAATCGCAGGTCACCTCTAACCACTAGGTTACACCTCCCCATTTCAAATGATAATGTTAAGAAATAGTTCAGATTCTACAAGACCCTCATCTCATCAAGAACAATTTTCAAGAGGTAAGGTTGGAGCATCGATTTTGAAAATGAAAGAGGAGCGGGTACTACAATCGTTGCCATCATTGTCACCTCAAACTATTCCGCAATATAATGGTTTTTCTTTTATAGTAAATAACGACCACATTCCGAACTTATGAAGAAAATAACGCACTTTCCTTTTGAAATTACGCTTCTTTTTCGGGTAAGTACTTCTGTCATTGACGACATCTTCATCAGAACTGTCACTGTCGTTTGCAGAAGGATGAGGTGGACCTACTGGACTGAAAAAGAAGCACTGAATGGATAAATATACACAACAATACATAAATAAATTACGAAAAGCGTTGAAGATACTTCGGCATGGCTTCAACAGAATGGTCGGACGACGCCTCTATCGTCTTCTCTCTCCTCTCAATGACTTGCCTTGTTAATTCATCCACCTCTTTTCGATAGTCATCGAAATTTTGATTAAAAGTAGTCTAAATTTCACAAAATTGTAGAGAAAAGTGGTAAAAGTGTTAAATATAGTTACTAAAAGATTACGCTAAGATGAGCCCGAATTTTCGAGCTAGTAAGCTTTTCCAATCCTTCGAGCTTAATCATCTTTTCGATGGCATCCATAGCTTCATTCCGATTAACGGGAAATGTATCATCATCGGACGACGACATCTCTACAAGAAATAGTTCTATGTATCTATCGGTTTATGAAGTAAGCGATCAACCATCCGTACTGATACTGTGTACATACATATCCATACACATTATATACGTATCGATTGATACATTTCTCACGAGTCCATTCGTTATGAGGAGTGAGAAGCCATGAAAGATGCACTACGAGCAACTTTTGGGCAATGCTTTGCTGTAAATGTATCGACGCTTACGATTTTCTCACTCACGAAAAAAAAATGAACAGAATTCCAGCACCACAATTTTCTAGGAGGAACCGCTACCGATGACAAATCTATCGAGCCTTCAGCAGTTGCTTGTGCTCAGATCATAGCGCCGAAAAGGAAAAAGCTACCAAATAAAGCCTCGAACAACGTTCTAGTAAATTACAGACCCTACCTAGCTTGTAAGTGTTTTGCAGAAAATGCGAAGAACAATCCACTTTGATGAGCTTACACGAGGTTGACAAGTATATTTGTTTTCGGCTAACGTTTCGACGTTTCCGTATCCATCAGACCCGACGATCCGAGTCGATGGTACATCGAGACGAAGAACAAGAGTGGACCATCGGCTCCGATAATCGGCTCTGATGAAGACGAAGACGTCGAAACGTTAGCCGAAAATAAATATGCTTATCAACCTTGTGTGAGCTCACCAAAGAAAGAATACATATTGATTAGTCACACAGAAATTAAAGGAGAGTCGGTTTCGAAACAATCCACTTTTTTCATAAACCATTCGGCAGAGGAAACAAATATGACTTATGCAAAAACTCAGAAACGACCAACTGTGACCAACGAACGGCGTTTTCACTAGATTTTGCAAATTTGTGCTTCAAATTCTGGAACGGACAACACACGAAACGAGAAACGCGCCCCATGGCAAATCACTGGCGCCTGTTCAAACGTCTTAATTTAACTCATTTCGTCCCATGTGGATGCCAAATTGTCCATTTTTAGTTTATTTTGCTTCGGAGTTTTTTTTTTCTATCGCATTGTTTATACAGTAACATATAATTGTACAAGTTAAACAATAGCATGCCCATCACTAACGATACCCGGTAGAACGACAGAGCAAGGTCTCTTCTACAATCCTTTCATGTTGATAATGAAAGCCCTCACCCCACCAATTCCTTCAGTTGTTTAAGAAAGATTTTTTATCGTCAAAAAATTAAAAGGGCCATAACGGCCGAAAACTATTTGTAATTGGTTAATGGGTTAATTTGTGCCTTGTCAGCATAATTTCCATTTCCTGTCCACACCATTTGCAATATCTAGTACATAAAAGTTCATTCTTTTCGTGCAGTCAGGACTTATGAGAGGTATTACCTGGTGATGTATATTTTAGGATTAGGCTGCATTCGCTCCCAACGGTTTGCCGCCTTATCGTGGCTGGGAGGTGTTTCTGGGTGTCGGACTGCGATGTACAGCAGAGGGTTTCATCCCCCCACCAGGGCCTCCCAAGCTAAGCAGCCCGGCGTTTCCATCAAGAATTTCAGCTAAGAGTAAGCGAATGCCAGGATCCACCACTTTTTTGGTATCAAAATATTTGCACGGGAGCAAATCTCCCTCTGATACACAAGGGCGGCGAGTGCCTGTGGTGGTGACGTCCTGGAGCAAACTTGGGCTGGGCTGACCTCGTTACTCCAGGAAAACACGATGGCTAAAGCACCAGGTCTCCGAAAAGTGGAAACCATGCTGAGGTGCGCGCAACCAGTGAATATAGTCTATCCATGTATTCAGGTATTCAAGTAGGTCATATTTAAGATTTCAATCAAGCTGAACACAGAATAGCTTTTCACACACTCACCGCTTTTTATGAGTCTTTCACTGAATTTGTCACGTGGACACCAACTGCTAAAGTTAACAACACGGAAGTCTAATGTGCCTCTTACATTAAAAAAAACACTCTACTCCAGTCCACGTGGGAACGCCTGGGCTCAGCTATCTGCAAGATTGCCAGAGGAATCGATTCTGAAAGCGTTTTACGACATACATGAAGAGGACGAAATCGTCAAGCAGCACCGGAAATGAATGCGAGGAAAACGAATAGAATACAAGAAGAGCTAGGATCCTAATCAACAGATGTTTTTACGGGTCATGTGAAATAAATGGTGTATTAAGTCACTCTACCAACGTTTGAAGAGAAAGACTGGAAATCACCCTAGTTTTGGTAATAAATGATTGACTTGGTAGCGAAATTAGGATTCGCAAAACTTTCGTCTTGGTACGAACCAGGAAAATAATCATGCACAGGTGACGTGTCCCAGTGAATTTGCTATATGAAATTCTTTGACAAAGTATAGCGAGTATTTCTCGGATAAACACTTTTGTCATAACAAGGAACAATTTTTCACTTCTTATTGCGGTAGACATTGAAATTAGTTTGATATTTCCATTGGTTTACGCAATACGAGAGATGAAATATGTGCTATCACTTGAAATACTATATCACCCATCAGCGAGATTGTTCTACGGAGCACAAATCGGCATTGAATCCGGTTAATCTGAGGCTATAGTTAAAATCACAATGTTAACCTTTTTATTTTCGGGCTACCATAATTTTTCACGGCAGGGTATGTGTGAAATACAGCCGCAACGATTCTAATATATTCGCAAAACTTGGACACTGAGTCAGATCGAGCCACGATTACCCTTTCCGAGGGTTCGCTTTGAGGGTGATTACTGATGGTAGCGTTAGGTAGGAAACTAGCTGAGAGAAATGCAGAGCAAGGAAGGATGGCACTCCATGGTGCAGTGTGTAATGCGCGAGCCTCCGGAATGCCAAGTTTTGCGAATATCTTACCATTATTGTGGTTATATGTCACCATTTATTTTGTGTTTCCTTCATTAGTACGTCAGTTTGTCAATTGCGTCCTTGTAGCTCCTGTACTAATCCTTCTTGGATTATTCCGCCATCGGTATTCCTGTCATTCCCGTCTTAAATACAAATTTATTGACGCTATTTTTTTGTACCAAAATAGCTGCCAAAGATTTTCGATCACATGGTTCCGTCCATCTGTATTGTGAACCTTCATTGTTTTTGAGTGGAATCGAACATCGTATTTTCAAAGCACTGGGAATAAATATTATGAGATTATGCCTTCACTGCCTTTCGTCATCTTCGTAAACACTGTCCATTCGCTTTTAAATCTTCCTTTACTTAAATTTCGAAACTCTGAAGCCACCCTGAACTTTTTAATGTTTGTAAATTGAGAACAAATCGGGTATTCCATTTTATTTAATCAGGACACATCTTCGAAATGGTTTTTTTCGTTGTTTGAGCTGGTTTTACTAATTTTAGATAGTGGTGATTTTCAACTTACTTCTATCCAGTTGAAAATGATAAGAGAGGCGAGTGATCCGGTCATTTCTGTCTCAGAGGGTAAGTGTGATGATGTGAACGTTTTTCTGTTCTTAGTGAAACCCTGCCTATTCTTCAAAATTAAGATTCCAAATCCACGATGTTCAGTGAAGTTGATTTAAGAAGGGCGGTTTATGATGCGATCGTACAGTTGTCAGAAGTCGTCTCAGAAAGGGCGCTGAAAATGCAGGTGAGATATTGCTTTTATCTTCATTATAGCAGTTTTTTTTCCAAGTCCATCCTAGCTTCCTTTTCTTCATTGCACCGCTTGGGATGAAGTTGTTGAAGAGCGTTTTATTGGATCTCCCCATCTATGTGGATTTCCAACTTGCACTAAAGTAGTCGAAATGCGTAAGAAGAAGCAAAGATATCACATAGACAGGCATGCACGGAAGGTTTGTTTACTTTCATGATCTTAACAAATTTCTTAAAATTTGAGAAAAATTTGCTTTTCTTCAGATTTATGAGAATCGAATAGAGAGTGATATGTACTGTTCGCGCCGTTGCATGCTTCGGTCAGCTGCCGTACGAGCACAACTACCTGACGAGCCCTTGTGGTTAACGGGGAATATTCGGAAAAGGATAAGTACGCTTAAAATATAATACGGTTTTGCATATTGAGAGCTGACGTAGGGTATGAAATCGTTTTGTACTTAGGTTCGCCGTACACTATCGAAAGTATGCTCGAAGTTAACGATATTGTCTCGAAAACCGCTAATATTGAAATTGTGCGTGCTGTTCAAGAAAAGCTTAACGACTTAAAAGTCAGAGAAACAGATTCATCGACAGCTTCTGAAGCTGAGGAGGAAGAGGAGCCTGAAGCGGTACCATTTTATCTTTAATCTTTTAGAGTCTAGGATATTTGGTTTGGGTTGGTTTAATAAACTCTAAAATTGGCCTTAAAAGTCCAAGTTTCGAAAGAGATTCTGGTTGAGTCTAGGTACCTTTCAAAGTTATAGAGAGTATAAGCTCAATAGTGACTACTATCTTATTTGTATAATATGATCCGCGGGCAGTTTCAACTTATACAATTTGAATTTTTCTTCAATTTTAGTCTCTTGGTTAAGGATATCAGTCGTTACATCCACCGCGCAAGCTACTAGTATCACCTGTATCACCTGTAGTCCCGTTGATCGTCGAGTGACTCGAGCGGGCGCCAAGTAAATCCTCCATTTTTTCCCCGTCGCCTGCAAGAGTAGCCCACTAGGTTCTGCTCGCTTTAGGGACTCGTCGAGCATCATATCTTTCTTCTAGGCTTTTCGTGAAGAACTCCGACCATTACGTCGGTGGTCTTCCTGCAGTACGTTGACATCCCGAGTAATCCAGTCACCAACAGCTCTTGTCCATCGGTTATCATTCATACGCATTACGTGTCCGGCCCACCTTATCTTCGACTGTTTGGCGTATAGAACGGCATCTTTCATTTTCGATCGTTGACGTAGGTCGGAGCTTCGGATCCCATCCCTTACTTGTGTGAAACGGGATACTCCTAGCATCGTCCTTTCGACTGCGCGTTGAATAACGCTGGACAATCCTTCATACTGCTTACGCAGCGACCAGGTTTCTGACGCATACGTTAGGGCAGGAAGAACCGTTGAGTCGAAAAGGTGGGCACGGAGTCGGGTGTTCTTTGTTCTCTTCACTACATCTTCGATGTTCTTAAAAGCTCCGCAAGCCGCTCGTTTCCTTCTGCTCAGCTCTGGAGCTAAGTCGTTCATCACATTGATATCCCGACCTAGATGGACTGGAGCATTCAGAGAAATTCGTTCTGTTGAGCGTGAATGGGGCAAACGAAACCAATCCGTTCTTCATGAACATCGTTTTCCTGAGATTTAGTCGAAGACCAATCTTTCCACACGCTTTATCAAAGTCCGCTAGCATACGTTCCGCTTGGCTAATGTCTAATGTTATAAGACAGATATCATCAGCAAAGGGAAGGTGATGTATCTGCCTACCGTCGATTTTCACTCCCATATTATCCCATTCCAATGCGCAAGCTACATATTTACTTATTAAGATTTCGATCCATTTGCAGTGATGAATGTGGTGTCTCATATCTAGCAAATTGGGGACCTCTGTAATTTATATAACGTGCAATTTATGTGATATTTGCCTCGTGTCTTTGAAAACAGCTACTTGAGGAACGATTACAATGTAGCTCTGGTATCCTAGGATCTTTCCTCGTTCTCCTTCCTGTGTTCCCAAGGGATGTGTAAATAATTAAAGGAATGATAATTAGTATATACTTCAGCTATGGAGGTGGTGTGGGTAACGGAGCCGCAGAGACTTCGTTCAATAGTACGCCCAAAGCTCCGATTTAACCCCACACCGGCCAAGGAGAGGTCCGGTTCCTTCGTGGTCGGGAAATTAGTAGTGCACTAGTCTGAGATGTTCTCTTCGATCCATAAACACCTGTGCTGAAAACCAGAAAGTCACCTTAAAATATATATGTACGTATGTATATGTGTATATAAGCTGGAAAGTACACTCGTCACGTTGTAGTTTCCTTAGTGGTCACCGAGAGGTGCTACTTGATTTTTTAATTTTCTCACAAATCATTTATTCATTTATATGGAGATTTAGTCATTTATATGGAGATTTTTTGGAGAGAACTCTCAGTCAGAGAGACTTTTGGATACATTGGCAAAACGCAAATTTTCTTCTTAATTGTGCAAGGAACACATCATTACTCATCATTACGTTTTTGCAAGCCTGTAGACTGTTCCGTGGATCAACTTCCTATTAACCTCGGCATTGGAATATGAATGCGTTGCTTTCTTGTTCAGTAGTCGCGAGGTTGTTACATATTTTACTTCCATAGAAAAACACGCAATACAGTACAGCAGTAGCTGACGTTTCACCAATATCGCCTTCTTCAGAGCCTGGAACGGTGTACTGATATACAATTTATTAGGCCAAACATTTCAATAGCACTTACAGATAATAGATACTAATAGGTAATAGTACTAGTAGAAGATAATAGATACTTTGAAAATTAAAAAAATTATTGAAGAAAGTAACTGGAAGCACCGAATTAGACAGCGAAGGGTTTTTTGAAAAGAGGTTGGGTCTTTTTGTGCGTGACGGACGTGTGAGTTTACTATGAGCGATATCATGCGTGACAAAAGTGGTCAAAAAACCTCCATTGCTTAATTTTCAAGCAGTGATGTTATTACAGATGTGCCGAAGCTAAGTTTTAGCCTAGCATTGGTTCAGTTTTGTTGCCGAATGTGAACTTTGTTTCCAGGATGTAGACGAATATCTCAATAATGTGATCGACATAATTGGTGTAAAAAAAGATTGTGCAAACGAGATGGCTCACAAAACAAGTCCGTGTAAACTGTCTCCTAGTGGAGGCAGTGGCACTGACTTAGAGGTGAAAGCTACTAGAATTACCGGGGAAGTTATCCATTCCACGAATCCGAAGGTGGTAAATGAAACCAATGTTCCACTTCGAAACCCAAGACTTCCGGATCCACAGATGTCTGCAGGGCATTCATTTACGCACGCTGAACTGAAGAAGCTTTCACGATTGAGGTACTTTTATGAATAAGAAATTTAGTGTATAGTATTAGTATAAATATATTATAAATGTTGGACATTATAGATCAAAATACTCGAAACGTCCTTCCAAGAAGCCCATCATTATTGATGCCTTGCCTGGGAGTGTTCACATTACTGCTGAAGAGGTGTTTTTTTTTGTGTCCAGTGAACTCAGAATAGGTCTTTATCTTTTATCTGAAGGAAATTTCCTAAACCTACGGTCTAAAGTGATGTTCGTTCAGAAGCATGATCACCAAAAACAAAAAGGATTAGCCACTGATCCTGTAACAGTTTGTTCAGATGTTGCGAAAACTGTTGAACATGTTGAGATATTGTTCAGGTACACATAATATCTAAGCTTGTATTTTATCTGCAGCTCTGTTCAGCAATAGTTTCTTCGTATTTTCCATTATCATTTTCTGAGCAAACTTCTTCACCCCTAAGGGAGTCTATCATAATAGCGATTATAATTAATTATTTTGTTAAACGCCTTCCACATCTAATGTTGTTTCATGGGTTGGATTACGGAGCGCACTCTTCGCCTACTGCACACGAGGAGTCTCTCTGTTTCGGATTCCACCAATACAATTATGAAGCAATTTTTCCGTCCGTTTAGTATCGACAATAATGTTGACACGGTGAGAGTACCACTTTCTTTTTCGTTTTCACACAGCCTGTTAGTAGGGTAGACAATTTGATTCCTTTCAGGCCGATATTGTCTTGCCTGATATCGACTGTATCGATGTACGTAGCAAACGTCAGCACATCTTCTTGGATGCAGTGAAAAAACCGTACGTCCCCAGTTTTGTGAATTATCATGTGTTTTTAACTATTTCGTTAAAGTTCATGGCAAATTCTGAAAATTCGAGGTGGTGTCGATAGTAAAAGGAGAAGGGATAAATCGTTGGCGTTGATCACTCTCTAAGGTACGTTTCATGTACCCGACACCCTTAACCCTTAGCGACCATACACAGCGTTGACTTCGTTACTGACGCTGTTGTACGTTTCGGAACGTACATTTTGAATTCAGTGCCCACCTCTAGTATGTTCCAATGATACACCGTCCGTTGGTCCGTTGGACCAGCCACGTGAAAATGTCCGTGGTCCTCAGGTCTTTTGTATGGTAACAACTATTTAGTTCACAGGATTGATCAAGCCTGCTTCCCTTTCAATAGTTTCACGTTTATACATCATTATCTTGGCACACACTTTCACGATCAAATAAAACAATATGGAGAGCTATTAAGATAATAGATAATGGATTTTTTTTCATCACCACAACAGCTGTCCGAGAACATGGGAACATGCACAGAAGAACACGGCGGATATATAGAAGCTAGAGAGATTTGGAAGAAATTTGAGAGAGTTGACGAGTAGAACGATAACCTGGAGAGACCAATGCCTAACACCACTTGCGCGTGTTCACAGACCGTACATTTAGATTTCAGTGCGCGTTCCGATTGTGCTTCAGCGACGCGCGGTCCATGAGCCCGACGGGAGTGATTACGGCAGGTGTAAGACAGTGGAGTGCATTTCAAGATTATGCAATGTCCTCTTACTGTAACACCAACGCACAAGTTTGGTGGCTAGCTATTCAGCAATGTTCAGAATTGCAAATGATCAATAGATCGTTAAATGATATTCAGACATTGCAGTGATTGGCATCACAATCGTGAGCGACGATCGTAAGAAAAATAAACAAATCAGAAATTGGTTAAGCATCACATAATGTTTGAGCTACTGAAAGGCTAACTAGGTGTCCAATTAAGCCATACGTTTTCGACGTTGCATTGCATCTTGATTTCAATGGATGTTCCGATTACACTCCAGCGATCCAGAGACACGCTGTCGGATGAACTCGACATTTGAAAATGGCCGCGGTCGTGAAACGGTTAGACATAGTATCCGTGACTGAAGGCGTGTCTGGAGCTGAATAGTGCCTTACGATGTCCTACTAATGTATGAAATCAGTGCTGTCATCCACTCGGACAGGTCTGGTACCAATTTGCCAACCCGGAGGGGATGGAAGGCTTGATGAACCGGGGTTGAGTGATCGGAACAAAGACCACCAAAGTGTGTGTTGGAAAGCTCCTCTAACCAGTGCACCACTAGCGCCGTAAAAAATTGTTAGTTGTAGTAATTGTTGAACGGATTGGTGTTTATATTCTTAGGTTTTTTAGATTAGCAACATATCAGCGGGAAGTAAATTGTACTTGCTCGGAGTTCAATTGGCTCTCTCGAATAGCTGCAACTTTTAAGTTGGAGTCGGATACGATTACTAACTTCGATAAAGATGTGCTCAGACTTATCTGCGCTGTGTTATTGAAATTGTACGTTCACGTATCCGTGGTTTTGTTAAGTTTTTACGTAATTAATTCAGTGATTTTAGGATCGCAATGTTGGACAGCGTTGTTGAGGATTCTTTGTTCCCTAAAAATCAAGCATCAGAAGAATTCGTATGTTCGTTGGCCAAAATGGGAATCGACATCGATGTTTTTAATACCATGGTTTCGAAAATTATTGGTGATTTGGAAGAAATACCCGCTGTTGATACTTCGAAATTAGATGTATGATGGATAGATCCGTAATCGTTGGTCTATAGTGTTTATAAATAGGTTTAAAGTGATTTTGTATTGGTTTGAAGTAAAACTGCCGCACCGGTGTTCAAATACTCTTTTATCTTTCCAACATATTTTACCAAATTTTATGCAGAGAGTGAATAGTTTTCATCGAAAATTGCGACAACCGCATGTCGAATAGTCGTTCAAGCAGAGTCTGAGAGCGTCGAGGTTGGCCTAGTGCTAGCGGTGAGGGAAAACGCTCACAGAGTGGAAAATCGAACGATGCAAAGTCACAGTTACATGTGACATGGGTGACGTCGAAGTAATATGTGCTTGGTCGAACTCATTTTGTTCTTTACAGCCTAAGAAGATGGTCTGCATAAATTTTCACATCGGTTTTTGCAATTCCCTAGCATGCACGCTATCCCTACTGGACCATGGTCCCATAGAACTTTGCACTAGTATGAGTCCTGCCTCAGAAAAACCGAAGGCAGGTCAGCTTACGGATACAGCAAGTTTTTCTGCCACTTTGTGGCAAAGTAAGCAACGACGTTCGGTGAACACGAAGAAGAAGAAGATGTGAAGTCAAGATGTCAAGAAGTGTGCGAGATCTCCAGCAACGTTTCGTCATTGCGTCATATCTGGCCATTGCCGACAGAGGTGTTTCGGCGCTAATCTGCTAGTGTTCTCAAATTTTCTCCATCAGAGACAAGCGCAAAACACGTGTTATCATCAAAGAAAGTCTGAAGATTTAAAGTGACATTCTAGAACGTTGCCCTGTTTTTCTATTAAGCCAATAGTTCTATGCTGTGACAGGAAAGGAATCTCATAACGCTGCCTGTTGCTTAATTCGGATGTGGCTTGCTCAGCGACTTTGGTTCTTCTCCACAGTATAGTTTGCTAGTTAAACTGATTGTTGTTCTTGAATAAAGGAATAAATAGGCTCATCCTCATCCATCTGTGGTTGATTAAAGACATGTTCTCCTTTTCAGATTGATTCACTGTTTTACAAGTAGTATGTTTTGCGACGTGGCGCAGTTGTCGGAGGTCTCCGGGGTCGGCAAATTGGTACCAGACTTGCCTGGGAAGATAGCAGCGCTGGCTCGATACATCGGTATGTCGCCTCGAGTCATTGTAAAGGCCAGATATGCATTCAATTACCTCCAAACAAAGTTTAGTGAAGTCGAGTGAATAGCGCATCACTTAGGGATTGATCAACGCCGAAAGCTTTTAGAGCTTTATGTCTATCTTGCAACATCTGTTAAGTTCATTAAGGAACAATTCCGCTGAAATATTCCATTTATGATAGCAGCTTTAGAGTTAAAAACAGGCTGATAAAAAGGCAAAGCAAGGGGATCGACTGGTGTGGTTGATAGCACCTGAGACCTCAGACAGGGTAACGTGGGTACGAAGCCCAACTGAGGTTCCGAGTCTTGCTCATATCTCACCATCCTTGTTGTATTTCACATAACACCGTGCCATGAAAAAAAATAATAGGCAGGTAATAAAAGTTGAGCTTAGTCCCTCTTTTTGTCGTAGAAGTTTTTAGAAATTCATCTGCTGAAGAGTGCTCACTGCGTACGTTGATGCTGTTTGCCCGTTTTAAAGTTTATGCTTTACAACGCTGTTCCTGTAGGTTAAAGCTTCCTATGGTTCTGAGTGCTTCCCTCGCTATAGGAATTTAGTGTCATTTTGTATTAATTGTTATTTAATGCTCGAACATACTTCCGCAGAAAAAATACTCAGCATCTGGTGGCAACGACCACTTGCGAACAAAGTTGAAGCCGACCGTCTAGAAACTTCTGGAAAGTTTGCAGGATATCTGAGAATTAGTCAGTTTAAAACCGTTTCTGATACCGAATAAAATGGAAAGTGGGGTCTACCCGTTTCACCAATATATTCATCTCTACAATTATTATAAGAAATCAGGTATATCGTACCTGAACTCACGCAATCACTCTTTCTGCCGTAATGGCAAATTACGCAATTTGGTGTTTCACATAGACAGTCATACAGACGGTTACGAACTAGCTGGCAGCGTAAAGTATCCAGTGGCATTTCAACTATCGCTACCAATTCCTCTAGATCTGCCCTTCTTAAGCAACGCTTTATCGCTACACATATTTCATGGCTAATAAAGGCCAGCATAAACGGGATTTTCTTTTGGCCAAGTGTTTCGTCTTAGGACTTCGCTCTCCTTTTAAACATATCTCGTCGGGTTACCATTTCGTAGCCATTACAGATGGCTATTTGCCGAGCCAAGTTGCGCGATTCTACCTTTAGTTCCCTACTTGTGCACACAGAGGTGGCTGTTCGAAACATGTTTCTCACAAACGCCCTCTTTGTGTGTGAAGGGTGGGAAGAAAGGAAACGAACGAGGATCTTCTTGTTATTTGGTTTTCGGTACCACTTTGTCATGTAACCACTACTTGACAAGTTAATTTGAACGTTTAGAAACGGGTGGCAAATTACGCAATTTGGTGTTTCACATAGACAGTCATACAGACAGTTACGAACTAGCTGACAGCGTAAAGTATCCAGTAGTGGCATTTCAACTATCGCTACCAATTCCTCTAGATCTGCCCTTCTTAAGCAACGCTTTATCGCTACACATATTTCATGGCTAATAAAGGCCAGCATAAACGGGATTTTCTTTTGGCCAAGTGTTTCGTCTTAGGACTTCGCTCTCCTTTTAAACATATCTCGTCGGGTTACCATTTCGTAGCCATTACAGATGGCTATTTGCCGAGCCAAGTTGCGCGATTCTACCTTTAGTTCCCTACTTGTGCACACAGAGGTGGCTGTTCGAAACATGTTTCTCACAAACGCCCTCTTTGTGTGTGAAGGGTGGGAAGAAAGGAAACGAACGAGGATCTTCTTGTTATTTGGTTTTCGGTACCACTTTGTCATGTAACCACTACTTGACAAGTTAATTTGAACGTTTAGAAACGGGAGCCAGTCGTCCTTCCGTTTCTCCTGGGTGAACATAATGTACTCAGACTGCTCGTTCAATAATTCGAAGCATTTGTCCATCTTCTCCTGCGTAGAGAAGACGACAAAACAATCATCTACGTACCTGCAGAAAATCGAGCAGTTCAGGCGCTCGTTTAAGAGAGCCATGTGTTGTTGGATGGACAAGCCATGCATATTTATTCTTCCTTCATGTTCAACAAAAAGTTCGAAGATGGCTTGCATTGCGGAGTCATCTGATACGATGGTGTACAACGTGGTAACCTCGAAAGACTCCATCACGTGCGCGTTATTAGGAGACGCGTTACGCAGACGTTTTAGGACGTTCCACTGGCTATACATCGCACTCTGATACCCAGGGACACCTCCTAGCCACTATTAGGCGCTAAACCGTTGGGAGGTTTAGATCATAACGCTAAAAGAAAAATCCAAATAGAGCATGAGACAACCTCCTCGTAAATTTCCGACCTTACCTAGATTACCACAGTGTTTCATAGAAAATGCGAAAATCAACGCAACAGATAACTTACGCGTGAACCCAGCAACAACCATATGCGACCAACGAACGACATTTTTAGGAGATTTCGTGGATTTGCACCTCGAATTAAAAAGGAATAGGCAACACAAAGAAGGAAACGCACCCATGGCGATTCGTAGGCGCGAAGTGAAACGTCGGAAGTTTTGACGCTTGTGCCGCCACTTGTGGACACCAAATTGTCCGTATTCAGTTTATTTTCTTTCAGAAGTTTTTTTTTTCTTTTACCGCACTATCTATACAGCACCATGTAGTTGCACATAGGAAACAGTAGCATACATATCATTCTAGGCCCTCATAGAACGACAGAGAAAAGTCTGTTCTACAATACTGTCGCATTCAGAACAGGTCTCTTCCTCCTCAAGTCCTCTTCTTATTCAAGATTTTTGTCGTCAAACAAGGAAGACGAAAGTTGAAGAAATAGGTTGATAGGTTAATTTGTGTTTTGTCATCATTACGAGTTCCATCTCACATCCACACAAGCGCAATACCAAGTACATAAATAGTCCATTCATTTCGCGCATCCAGGGCTTACCCGAAATGCCACCATCGTAGATGTATTTTAAGAGTAGACCAAACTCTATTTCTCTTCAGGTTTTATCTCATCTCCCAATTCTCATCTCCCAATCCTTCGTCTTCCCACTTCCCTCATCGTATCTATTTCAGGGGCGCGTGTAGCACAGTGGTTGGAGGCGCCACTGCGGCACGCACGTGGAATCGATTGGTGCGCCCATGGCCCACCAAGCCTTCCATCCCTCCGGGATCGGCAAATTGGTACCAGACTCGTCTGGGAGGATAGCAGCACTGGCTCGATACATCGGCAGGCCACCGGGAGTCATTGTAAAGGGCAGATATGCATTCAATCACCTCCAACGATACTTAATGAAGTCGAATGCATGGAGCATCCCTCAGAGAATGATCAACGCCGACGGCTTTATCCTTTATCTATTTCAGGCGCTCGTGTGGCGCAGTGGTGGGAAGTGCCCTGCAACATACATGTAGAATTGATCCACGCGCCCATGACCCACCAAGCCTTCCATCCCTCCGGGGTCGGTAAATTGGTATCAAACTCGTCTGGGAGATTGCAGCACTGGGTTGATAAATTGGTGGCTCACCGCTAGTCATTGTAAAGGGCAGATATGTATTCAATCATCTCCAGACCTTGCTTAGTGCAGTCCAATGCATGGCGGATCCCTTAGAGATTGATTGACGCCGAAAGCTTTATCCTTTATCTATCTATTTCGAAGCACCTCCTGTGCACTGCTTAGTTGATTTCTCTGTGTGAAGGCTTATATCACGATTTAAACACCGAAATGTGCTCTAAATACTCTACGGTATACGAATACTTCATAGTTTTGTCCTATTCTAATTTCGATTCCTAATTTTTAGAATTCAAGTAACATCAGACATTTGACTTCTTGCGGGACCAAGCCACAAAGTTTTAGCCATTCTTAAACTTGAATGCTGAAAAATTTGAAGGCCGTGCATGAAATCAAAGCTTCATATGTCTTGGGGCTTTGGGAAATTCGTGTAAATATGGTATGGAGTGAATTTCACTATGTACTTAGCTGGATACTTGGATGGCCCGTCCGCACTTGTTGTGCGGCCTACAGCATTTTCTCTATTTTCCGGAGTTTTGCTGGTAGCCGTTGTGGTTCAATGTATTGATCAGATAATTCTTTATATTCTTGTTGAAAACACGAGGCGTTACTTTATTCTTTATTCAAGAACATGCTGACGTTTCGGTAGATTTCGCCTTCCTCGGAGCCTGGGAAGGTCAAGTTAACAGCAATCTACTCCGCTAAACACTTCCATAACCAAACAGAGAAAATGCTTAACCAAGATTTCAATCAAACTGAACACAGAATAGCTTTTCACACACTCACCGCTTTTTATGAGTCTTTCACTGAATTTATCACGTGGACACCAACTGCTAAAATTAACAACACGGAAATATGAAATATTCCTTCAGATCAGCCATAAAGATATGAGTTTTTGTAGGTTGCCACATCAAACACCAGCCTGACTTCGATCCACAACGCTCCAGCCTCGTTTTGCTATTCTACGGACTCTGCCAGCAAGACCCGCCAACGCTTCTGCAACGCTTACCAGTTAATTGCATCAAGGTGGTGAGTCGTTCTCCTTTGCTGGTCCATCATGAAACTATCGAATCATTATGTAAATGGTTATTTCTGGTCCCTACAGTTATCTGTGTTGTTTTGTTGAGTCATTCATACTGCCGGTGCTTTTTCGGCTTCTGTTATGATGGAAAGCAAACCAGGTACCAAGAGCAGGTTGGTTTTGTCCTTCTGCTTTTCGTCTAATTTCTTCTTTCTCCGCCTCTTTCTTCCTTATTTAAAAATGTTTTCTCGTAGCATTATGCACACTGCGTAATTTGGAAATAGTTTTGTTTAATATAAAGACTATTGGGTTCTATCTATGCTTATGACTTCTTTAAATGCTTATTCAATTCATCCATATCTTTCACATAACTTCGACAAATAGGGAATAGATGTACCTCGAGTGAATTAAAGTGGCTTGCTCGTAGTGCCTCGTGAGCCTGCGCACTACATGTTTATAGAAACAATGTCGGCTTTACATCTTCAACTCCGTGCTTGCAATCAGTATAAGAACCACTAGAATTTACATATTTTTTGTCAACAATGCTAAACTTCTTGACGGTACTCTACTGTAGTACTCGCTCCCTGCCTTGAAAATAGTGGTTGGTCCAGTTCGTAGGCCACAAAATGGTCACTGTGCTCATAACTTGATAAAAATTTGGCCTAACGAAGTATTTCGTTGTCTCACCATTGTTCGATCTCGCACACTATGTCGTTAGTTGTCAGACGGAATCTATTTTCAGCTCTGCGACAAACGAAGTTCCAGAAACGCATCTTTCTTGTCAGGCAGAAGAAGGAAATGAACATAGGAAAGAGGATCTTATTCCTTGTACAATAATGCTTACCAATGGAAATAAAAAATAAAAAGGATAAAGCTCTCGGCGTTGATCAATCTCTGAGGGATGCGCCATGCATTCGACTTCATTAAGTATCGTTGGAGGGGACTAAATGCATATCTGGCCCTTACAAGGCCTCGCGGTGGCCTGTCGATGTATCGAGCCAGTGCTGCTATCCTCTCAGACAAGTCTGGTACCACCTTGCCGACCCCAGAGAGATGGAAGACTTAGTGGGCCATGGGCGCAGGGATCGATTCCACGTGTGTGTCGAAGTGGCGCCTCCAACCACTGCGCCACACGTGCCTTTCACCAATGGAAATACCGAAGAAGAATTGCTGGACTGGATAAGGCATAATAACCTCCTATCTGCTCAACTAGCAACAGAATATGTACTTAGGTACATATGCAAAATAACATCAAAGTTACGATCAGAGTTAAGAGAACGAATTCTACACACCACCCCAGAATTTAAGTCAACGTTGTCAGAACCTTAGATAATGGTAGCTGAATATAAAGCGGCACATGAAGTACTACTAGCCCGGAATCATCAACACGTTGACTATATGTCATTGTCAAAAAGGACTCCCTACGATGTTGGATCTTTTTAAAGAGATCAACGAAATAATTCGCTGTAGAGGACGACTAGGAGAGCAAATATCCTAGCAAAATCACAACACACCATAGTTGTCCTATTTAAAGCGAAGTCTACATTTTAAGAAAAAGAAAGAGTCTTGCTATAAAGCACGAAGTTTTGCGGAGTAGTGCTCGTTATCCGCACGATTTCTGCTAACGTCAAAAGCACGCCGTAGCCCTTTGTTCTGGTAGAGATGACTAGGCATCAAAAACAGCCTCTTCTAACCTTTCTCCCAAGGTGCTGTAGAAGAATGTGGTTACATTGAAAGGAGAAAAGACTATGATTCTTGAGAAGATGCCATCTCCGTTGGATGAAATAAAAAGGCATAGAACGGAATTGGATGAAATAAAAAGATACGGAACGAAAGTCACCGTGCAGGATTCCGAAATTCTAGATGCTGATAAGAAACACTACTGTTTCTTTATTATGTTTACTACTGTTTACTGTTACTACACTGTGTTTTTCAAGAGCAGTTGTGTACCGAACAGTAGTGTTAGTGTACGAGCAGATTCAGTCTCATTGTACATGGAAAATTGGTTACGTAGAGAAATTGCAATAATCAGGAAGTGGAGTGGTCATTCCAGACTACTAAATAAACGAATCATCAAAAGACTTCTCAAAGAAGAACGAGTAACAGATACAGGAGAGAATATGGAAGATCCTCCAAGTCAACACCCAAAAGACGCGGACCAGATCCCAAAACACCACTATAACCAGCACACACTTTATCCTCTTGATAATTAATCCCTCATACTGTTCTCGTACACTGTAATCTAATGCAACTAATCAGTTCTGCTATATTCTGCAAATCACGCTGTATTCTATTCCTAGCTGCTATATTATGTTCTTATAACTATGACAGAGACAATGCAGAAAAAGTCCAGAGGCGAAGGCCTCTAACGTTGCAGCAGACGCAGATTTTCACAGAATTGACAGTAGAAGACCGTTTCCACAAGCCGATGAACATTCCCATTTCTGTCTCCTTTCAGCGCATATTTCTTTGCCTAAGCATCTGTGCCCTCTGTTAAAAATTACTTATGGTCATCTCTCCATCAATTATTGTCTCATATACCCAAGCACTCATCTGGTTCTTTATGTTACATAGCGAAATACAGTTGTTAAGCTTAAAAAAAACATCCACCATTTTAGATTGCGGGGGCGTTTGATAACTGTTTCCTAAATAGTTCCTATTCTTTATATTATCGTGTTTCGCCCATGCTACCATGCCAACTATGCATGCTACTGTTGTACGCTTTGTACCGCTTTCACATAATCGCTTTGTAAGAGCTTTCGTTCCATTTCCACATGCGCTTTTTGTATAAGCCTTTGTACAAGTTAGCCCATTGCTTTCACATGAACTTTTTCTATTTAGCGTTTTGCCGCTTTCACGTAAAGATATTGTACAAGCTATTCCACCGCTATCGTGTGTACTTTCTATATAAGCTATTGAATAGCCTTCAGTAACTTCGTTTGCAAACTAAGACACTTTCTAGAATCCCTCTATGACTATTAAGCCTTGTTTCTTCTGTAAAATGTTACTCATTGTCAAAATATAGGGAACATTATAGATCATCCCACTGTTTTCGCTTAGTCTCAATTAGTTTGCTTAACTTGTATTCTTTGTCCTTTTCGATATGCTCAGATTGCTGATATGGTATTGCTATTATTATTTTTCTTCTTATTGCTATTGTTGCTATAAACGATAATAACCAAAGCTTGAGATTGTTCTCTCTGGCAAGTCAAAAAGTCCGGCTTGGCAAATTCGTACGAAATCCAGCATTCTTCACCGAGTTAGTGATAATTGTTCGGTGCTGAAGACCGACTCGACGACCACCGAGCAACTAATGCATACCTCCTGTTTAAATTATAACGCTGAAAAAAAAAGCGAAATGAGGCCTGAAACAGCGTTTTTGTAGATTTCCGACGTTAAGCGGATGATTAGAGTGCTATACAGAAAATGCCGAGAACGATCTATTTTTTATAAAACATTCGACAAAGGAAATGAACGCAGCTTATGCGAGAGCTCAGAAACAACCACGTGCGACCAATGAACAACGTTTCTACGAGATTTTGTATATTTGCGCCTCAAATTCTGGATAACGTAGGATAACACGAATAAGGAAAATGCTCCCAGTAAGCAAGTCACAGGCGCCTATTTAAACGTCGATTATGTTGACTCTATTTCTACATTTTTTATATCCATAGATTTCATAAAATAACGATGATTTACCACAGGAATCAGGACAAAAAAATCAATCAGTTTTCATTAACTCAAAAGACCGACTTTCCATAAACCTCGGCATAAATAGTTGATATATTTATTTGCACGATCTTGTAAACAGACCTTTTCGAGCCAATGCGAGGTTGGTATAGGTCTTCGTTGTTGTTGTTGTTGTTGTTGTTGTTGTTGTTGTTGTTGTTGGTGTTGCTGTTATTGTTGCTGTTAATGTCGTTCGTCGATGGCTCACGTTTCGACGATTTTTCCTTCCTCAGAGCCTAGACGTATTTTCTGTAACAATGGCCTTATAATTCGGTGGAATACTCATACTATTAATAAGGATCAAACTTTCAAATAAACGCCATATTAATCAAAAGGATGCCGTGGTGTTGCGAGTGGGATTGATCCACGCGTTGTTCACATGGGCTCTCGAGCGAGACGCACTCAGGGGTCAAAATATCATTTTGAAGTAAGGCGTCGGGTCACGTTTGGTCACACGACGTAATAAATGATTTGAAAAGTTTTAAAAAATTGAAGAGATTACATGAAATCACCGAATTAGTGCAAACAACTTTTTGCAACTTTATTTTCTCATGTGCCCTTAGCCGTTAGGTTAAAGCTCCGCTGGAAATTCTGAGAATACGAAACTATGTGAATGGTAAAAGGATAAAGGATAAAACGTTGGCGCTGATCTATCTTTAAAGAACAATCCGTGTAACCAACTCTGTTAACTGTCGTATCAGTGAAGGTATATCTGGGTTAAAGAATGACTTGCAGGGGCCTATCTATGTGTCACCTTAGTGCTGCCACTGTTCCAGGCATTGACCCTGGTTTCAATTTGCCGACCCTGAAAAGACGAAAGCCCGGAGCGTGGGAGCGAACCAAAGACTACGTGTGTTTTGCAGGAGACTTCTAACCACTGTGTACGAGTGTTGTCTCAGTAAAACTAAAATCTGGTCGGCTTATGAGGACAATAGTTCTTCTGTGACCATGTGGTAAAGCAAGCAACCTTGATGTACGGTGAATGGGCACATCAAGAACTGTGTGAGAGCGCTACGAGCGAATGGAAAAGTTATCTGGTGTTTGTGCTAAGTGCTTTCCTCAGTGTCTCATAGCTCATTGCTGTCGACAAAGGATTTTCGGCTCTGGTCTTCTAGGGCTTTCAAGCCGTTGCCATCAGTGACAAGCGTGAGGACAAATGTCATCACCAAAATGAGTTTGAGAATTTAAAGGGGAATTCTAAAACATTGCATTAGTTTTCTGCTAAGACAGTAATTCTATGCTGCGATGAAAAAGGATAAAGCTGTCGACATTGATCAATCCGTGAGGAATTCGACATCATTAAGCATCGTTTGGACGTGATTAAATGCATATTTGACCTTCACAATGATTCGCGGTGGCCTATCGATTTATCGAGCCAGTCCTGCATCCACACACATAAGTCTGGTAGCAATTTCCGGAACAAGGGGGGAGAGAGCTTGGCGAGCCAGGAGCGCGAGGATCGATCCCATGTGTGTGTTGCAGGGAGCCTCGGACCACTGCTCGACACACGCCCTGTGTGCTGTGATAAGAAAGTGCACTTGTCAGAATTGCTGCGCGTTGTTTTTTCTGAATGTGGTATCCTCACTGACTTTGGTTATCCTTTGCGGTATAGTATGGTAGTTGAACAGGTTTTTGTTCATGAATAAAGGAATAAATAGGCTCACCTTTGTGATAGCTCAAAGATGATTTCTCTTTCTCTAATTAATTCACGGTTTTTCAAGTAATACGTCTTACGGAATCTGCTAAATCCACGTGAAAAATGCCGCTGGTAGCACCGTTAGAGTACAATGGTGAATATCACGTTAACTTTCAGAAAGAGTATTTGCGGGCTCGAAGCTCAAGTAAGATTACGAGTTTTGCTCAATCTTACCATCCTTGTGGCTGTATTTCACATAATAACCTACCGTGAAGAACGAATAGGCAGCCACTAAAAGTGAACCCTATTGTCCCTTTTCTTCTTTACAATTTCTGGAAATTCATATTCTATAGAGTGCTTTAAGGGCGCATGTGGCGCAGTGGTTGGAGGCGCCACTGCGACACGCATGTGGAATCGATCCATGCGCCCATGGCCCACCCAGCCTTCCATCCCTCCGGGGTCGACAAATTGGTACCAGACTTGTCTGGGAGGATAGCAGCGCTGGCTCGATACATCGGCAGGCCACCCCGAGTCATTGTAAAGGCCAGATATGCATTCAATCCCCTCCAACGATACTTAATGAAGTCGAATGCATGGCGCATCCCTCAGGGATTGATCAACGTCGAGAGCTTTATCTTTATCTTTATCTTTATCTTTATAGAGTAGTATAGAGTATAGAATGCTTTCTTTGTACATTGATGCTGTTTGCCCGTTTTAAAGCTTATACTTTAAAAAGGCGTTTGCGATAGCTTAAAATTTGCTACGATTTTCAATGCTTCGTTCACGGTAGAAATGTAGAGTTAATTTGTCCTAAGTGTTAGCTCAAGCTTCAACATGCTTTCGTAGAAGTAACACTCAGCTTTTGCTGACAACGACTTGTAAACAGGGGTAAAGTGGAACCTCTAGAAACTACTTGAAAGTTCGCAGAACAGTTGAGATCTCATCAGTACGCAATCGTTTCGGATATCGAAGATGATGAAAAAGGGGAACAGTTTAATAAATTGGTATCACACGGATTGAACGAAGAACAAATAGGTCTTCGTTGTCCACTCTACCCTGCAATTATTCCACGAAACTGCAATGTAACCTTTTTCTTCACCGCTTTCTGACTTGTGATAAAAAGACCCCGTGTTCTAATAACGACGCTCAATGTCGTGGTTCTACTAATACGAAGCTCCTATAAAAACCCTAGTGTTAAATTTACTCCACATGAATTTTGTAACGGCTATTGATTACTGTAGTAGTCCGAAGATAGATTTCTTCAATTTCTGAATTATGTCTATAATATAGGCCTGGAAATATTTTTTCGAAATTAATGAAATACCCTAACAACTGGTTAATTCTTACTGCCTATTGCCTTATAGGAGACGTCTAACCGTTTTGTGCCATGATAATCCACCATATGATGTACAACTAATGCGTTAGAACTTTAATCACCTAATCTAGAAGCCCTTTGTCGTTCAGCTACGTCTTCAGACCCATGGCAGATCGAGCCCTTCAGAGATTCTTTATAACAGTTGAAAGATGATGTTTGACCAAGAGAGGATGTTCGATCGAATGTGGCATGGGATTTGAGTTGCGTAAATATCTCAGGTTCCTTTTTTATTTCAGGTTTTTCAAATATTACGGTTGAAAGAGGAACTGTTTTGATACGAGTTTCTTTATCAGTTTTGATACACCTCCGTTGCTGGAAAGATACGATTCCAGTTCCGTGATTTCGTTGAGTCACTAACAGTACATTTCTGTTTTTCCTTAAACAAGAAGTTTTTTTCCCACAGTAGCAGTTGCCGTATTCCACAAACAAGATGCTTCATGAGGAAATTTATACGGTAGAAAAAAATGGAAAGAACTCACATCTCACTTTGACTTTCTATAAAACATGATGGTGTAGGTTTATAAGAGTTAGCGCTTATTTATATCCGCTTAATATTAATATTTAGGGCGCGTGTGGCGAAGTGGTTGGAGGCGGCACTGCGACACACACGTGGTATATATATATGTCCTTAAGAGCTGTCCCTTTTCTAGCCGACGCGAGGTCGATATAGATAATTTTATTGTTGTTGCTGTCTCCGCTCAATAACTGACGTTTTGCGACTCTGCCTTCCTGAGAACCTCGCTGTCAGACCACCCACGTGTTCTTCGCAACCGCTGATGAGCGCGCGGAGGCTGTTCTAGTGACTCTATTATTTAACAAAACAACAAGCAATGTATGCACTGTGACGCGTGTTGCGATGGTTTAATCCCGTGTAGGATTTTGGGACCACAGCGACATCGATTAGGCAAAACCTTCTATTTACTATGATATAGTCTATTTCGTTATGTCTTCTGGAATTGCGAGTTACCATGGTCGCCATGATAAACTCGGACAACTGCTCACCCTGTTCGTTCCACTCTAATCCGTGTGTCCCAATGTGAAGTTCTTCAGACGTTCTTCTTGGCCCAATTATGGAAAGAACTCACATCTCACTTTGACTTTCTATAAAACATGATGGTGTAGGTTTATAAGAGTTAGCGCTTATTTATATCCGCTTAATATTAATATTTAGGGCGCGTGTGGCGAAGTGGTTGGAGGCGGCACTGCGACACACACGTGGAGTCGATCCCAGCGCCCATGGCCCACCAAACCTTTCATCACTCCGGGCTCGGCAGATTGGTAGCAGACTTGTCTGGGAGTGGCCCTATACATCAGTAGGCCACGGCGAGTCACTGTAAAGGCCAGATATGCATCCAATCACCTCTGAACGATGCTTAATAATGTTGAATGCGTGGCGCCTCCCTCAAGGATTGATCAACGCCGAGAGCCTTATTTTTTTATTATCCTTGCTCCTTGTATCCTTGATAGGATGGCTGAATATCAGATGAGTGCTGAGTTAACGTGACGGCTGTTGATACACTCTAATTGTATATGCATAGAATAGTATGCGTTGTTGGTTTATCACATGTAGAAAGAGGATGCGTGCGAGGACATCTGCTAGTGGATTCAATATTCACTTGAATATTATCAATGCTAAACGTGGACCAAAAGTGACTATTTACAGGTCCTGTTCGTTCCACTCTAATCCGTGTGTCCCAATGTGAAGTTCTTCAGACGTTCTTCTTGGCCCAATTTTGGCGTTGAAATCTCCAATGATGCCCTTGAAGAATGTATGGTCTTCTCCGCAAAACTACTCCAAGTTTATATAGAACGCGTGAACTTTTTCTTCCTTGTAGTTTGATATCGGCGCGTAAACAACGAGGATTGTCAAAGCCGGTATTGATCCACATGTCTTCGTAAACGTCCGATTCAGGTTGTAAGCTGTTCGAATGAATCGATGTTCATGGACAAACTCGTGTTGACGAGAACGCCGACACCGCCTACGCCTCTACTGTCGCATGTTCCGAGGAACAGTTCTTCTCTAGTGTCATAGACAACGTTGAATGGGTGACGTCGTCTCGTCTCGGCCAGGCCGATGACGTCGTACCTTATTCTTCTTGCTTGCATGAGCAAGTCCTCTATCGAGGACTCGGATGCAAGTGTACGTGCGTTGTAGGTACAGATCGTCACCATAGTTCTTGATCCAGGCAGCTTCCATTGGCCCTGAGATTTTAGCAGCTTCTCCGTACTCGTCCTACTCAACGCTGCCGAATCGGGTGCTCTTTCGGGGTCAGGGGAATGAGGCCCTATCTTCTACTGTGTTTAGCTTTTTGATACCCACGTATAGCTTGCTGAACTTGGGGAGTGGGTACTGTCACATTTAGCTTGTCAGACTCTGTCAGAGTAGGCGGAATGCTTATTTGTTAGAAATGACTCCTTACCGCCTTCCATATACTTCCCTGTCACTTGAATTCACGCTTTTAGTCAAATTCACTAGCAGAATACAATGCATTTAACTAGAACGCATTCTTGCAGGCACAGAAGCTTTATGTCAAATCGGCGCGGCAGAAACAGGGAGCCCATCCCGTGGCTCCACCTGTCGACGCGCTGCCTTGCCTTGAGACTAGCTGGTAGGAGAGTAGCCTGCATAGGAGATCCGTGGCCATTTTCGTATATGCGCTAAGACCATTGATATTCCATCGTTATATTTTGTGTTAATTAGAAACCGATATTGTGAAGTTTTTTCAGACCTTATTGTGGTTTTCTTATGAAATATAGTAGCCATTAGGAAATCTAAGCTTACCTTTCAACAATTCCATTAATGGAAGATAGAATTAGTTGGGAGACAGGCGAAACGAAGGACCTGCATGGTGTGGTGGTGAACGCGTTACACCCCGGAAAGGACAATAGCGCGTTGGTTCCCCACCGCATACACATGCGGACCGGAGTTTTGCAATTATCTCAGCACCATAGAAGTTATACATCCCATTAATGGTCTTGGCAAAACTCTGTCGTCTGGTTTTCATAAGTAATCGTAGTGAAAAAGCAGCCTCTTTAGTACTACTCGCTATCAAACTGTTTATGAAACGAAAGCGACTACTCGCTCTAGATATTTCAAAGCAGACACTAGTGCGAACCTTTCTCAAAGTGTAAATTTCTGGATACGAAGTAGTTCATGCGCCTAAATTAGGCATCTTTTTCCAAGTATGACGGTCAAGGCAATTCCTTCTGACTCCGCCTTACCACATGCAGAGGTGGAATTGCAGCATTGTTTAATGCGAATCGATAGTAATGAAGCGGATCCTCATCTATCGCTCTTGGTCATATAGAGATATAGAGTTCACTTAAACGTGAACTGAGTCATTTAGGAGATAACACTGTAGCTGCATGCCTTACCAAAGGCTTTCACTTAACCTCAGCGTGAACAATGAATACCTTCGGATTGTTCAGCTTACGCTACTTACACAGCATTAGAACAGCCCGTGGAAGTCAAACAATCTAAAGATATTTACAGAAGCTACAATTGCTGGAACTTTTCTAGAATAATTCGTTTCGCAAGCATGCCAACATTATCTGAGGTTGCTAAAAGTGCAGAAAAGGTCCATGCAAGACACAAAGATCCACGTAGGCTGTCGAAGACTCCAGTGTGACCTGCTCATATGTTGACAGTTTTAGTCATTTTTAGATGTCTATAGTTTTACTGTGCACTGTGAAACTTTAGTCTCCCTAAGATTAAGTGACAGGCCAGGTCTACCACTCTACCCTTCGAAGTAGTTGCTACAAATCAAGACAATAAAATGCTATTTAAAGGAGAAAAACGAATTTATTATGGTCTAAATCTCGCTTATAAGCACTGTTTAGAAGGGAAAAAAGGATAAAATAAAGAATAAAGCTCTCGGTGTTGGTAAATCGCTGAGGGATGCGCCGTGCATTCGACTTCATTAAGCATCGTTTAGAGGTGATCGAATGCATATCTGGCCTTTGCAATGACTCGCGGTGGCCTGTCGATGTATCGAGTCAGTGCTGCTACCCTCGCAGACAAATATGGTACCAATTTTTCGACTCCGCAGGAAATGAAAGTTTAGTGAGCCACGAGCGCGGTTTTCGATCCTATGTGTGTATCCCGGGGTGCCTCCGACCACTGCGCCACACGCGCACTTTCTGGAACGGATGCAGAAATGAAAAGAGGACAATACTTCAATGAGAGTAGGAAGCTTTGTGATAATAAGAATGAAGATGAAATAATATCACTTTATCATAGTCCAATTCGGCCTCTCGAGCGGGGCTGCCTTGGATTGTCCAGCACACTAATTGCCGAAATTGTTGCCATTCTGGCATGTTCCTATTCCAAAGCTAGCAAACTTCTCATAATTGTTTCCGTTTTATTGATGTTAGTGTTGAAGTTGGGTCGATTCGGAAGGTAAGTGATTCATCGTCCAATGAAAACGACGAGTATTAAACGATAGGATGCTCATAGCTGTTACGGTGGGTAAGTTACCGTACAATTAGCCTACTTAGGTCGTTTTTCAAGTCAAACTAACCTTGTCTATGATCTTACTGTCTCGTGTTCTGCCACTTAAATTAGGAGGATCAGGTTTATAATACAGATCGTTGGTGCTACAAACAATACCAGGTACCGCAAGGATTTGCTTGGTATGGTAATACATTTCTAGTCCATTCAGTACGCATTCTTCGAGCACCTTTTCCATTCATTTAGCCCTACTGTGCCGATTATTCTGCTGGTCTGGCACTTCTTTTCCGTAGATACCTATCTCTCATTGGCACTGCCTGGATAACGATATGCCTGTAATGAATATTTAAGAAGAGATATCATTGATATTGATATTTAGGAAGAGAAAAGGATATCATTGAAGGAGCGCGTGTGGCGCAGTGGTTGGAGGCACCACTGCGACACGCACGTGGAATTGACCCTTGCGCCCATGGCCCACCAAGCCTTCCATCCCTCCGGGTCGGCAAATTGGTACCAGACTTGTCTGGGTGGATAGCAGCACTGGCTCGATACATCGGCAGGCCACCGCGAGTCATTGTAAAGGCCAGATATGCATTCAATAACCTCCAACGATACTTAATGAAGTCGAATGCATGGCTCATTCCTCAGGGATTGATCAACGCCGACGACTTTATCCTTTATCCTTTATCAATGATTCGTAAAACACAAGTTCTAATGGGATTTTCAGAATTGGGGTTTGTCATGTAGACATCATAAACAACCTATAAATTGAAACTGATGAGCAGTGTGAATTCTAATCCAAGATCGAAATATTGATTGCTTTTGCTGTAGCCAAATAAAACGTGGTTTTTTAGAATTATTACCACGCAACGTTCCGACTGTTTGTATCGCCGCTTTCAGCAGGATGTACTAACATCATAAAAGGAGATCAGCTGATCATAGTGGGTGACAGTAGATAAAGGACAGTCCTGTGCTAAATGGTACTGCCAAGTGAAGATATTTGATTCGAACGGTGTTCCACTTCATTGGATTCGCCGAATCAACCCGGCTCTGAAGAAAGAGAAGACGTCGTAACGCTTGCTCCCTACTAAAACCTTTCACCAGCTTCAGGTTAACCTAGTAACAGAGGAACAGAGGAAAATATTGCGTCTGAATTATGGACAACAACTCGGCCAGGCTTCAAAAACAACGAATATCTCACTCATATGTATTCGTTGACATGAAGTCCGATCGAGATGTGATATTATTTATGGTTTAGGACAGATATGCCATAGATCTTCTTGAAGGATCCCGAGGCGGCTAGCGATGATACTACGAGACTGGTATATTCCGAAAATCTAGGGGCAATTGGATGCAGATGAAATTGACAAAAAAGTTTTCGGTTTTAGAGGAAAGGCGGATTCGAATAGTACTATGCCGATTGCATTCTGCTCATCGATGCAGCTAGATTCTTGCAATTAAGTGGCGTAGAAGTAAATGGTAGGTGCTTCAAGATTGCTCTCCAACAAATAAGCCTTACGTCTGCCTAAGTATAACGTGTAAGTATAACGTAAAAAGTTGCCCGTGTCTACATTCCTTATCAGCACCGCCAAACAGCGATAATAGAGGTCCATCCACAGAAAGTGGACTGTTCTTCATCTTCTTTAAGTGAGCAGAGCTTACAGGGCAGTTCCAGCCAACAAAATGGACTAGTGACGACTTTACTAATCTCGCTGGAGTTAGTCAGTGATTAAAAGATAGTAGGTGATACATCTGGTATAGGTGATGGATACAGAGAGGAATGCATACGTTATCAACAATCCTGTCGCCGTCGTTACCATTATGATCATCAACACCATCGCTTTCATGGAGGGATAAATCACTCTGCCCAGGAATAAATTCGACTGAACCTATCCGTAGAACAAAACATGTGGTCTCACTGAAACCTTGGAATGTTCAACAAGGAATATAGAGAAGCATTATCCATGAGTTCAGGTCGGTGTAGAGGCATTACCGTATTGTGGCGGAAAGCTGATGAACGTCGTAAATAGAACACAATGCTTCCCAGCAGTATTGCAGAATCGTCATCCTGGAAGGGCAGCTGTAATGCGACTAACTCAATGTGCATTAGAAATGCACCATCGTTTGTAATCTGATACTGTTTGCCCTCAAGGCGGGAAAGGAACGGGTATGGAAGAGGGCGTGGCGGCAGAGCGCAGAGAAGCAGAGCGCGCGAGGTGAGGCACGCAGAGACGCCCTTCGGGGGATTGTCGGTTGAGCGGGGGGCTCATTCACCATCTTCGGACGAGTGCGAGGCGGTCGACTGAACTCAGCCATGGTGAGTAACAGTTACTTTTTGTTCTTGTTTTAATCTCTTTGCAACCTTTGTTACACATCTCTTTGAAAAAACCCTGGCGATGTTGTATTGATCTCCCATTGAAACTCTTGAAAAGAAGAGGGACGAAAGACGGCCTAAGAGGTAACCTGGCAACTGTGGTTCTGCCCAATTAAAATTCTTATGTTTAAAGATCCTAGGATTCAGTTGTTTTAGGAAAATTACATTCTTTAAACCGTTCTATTCCTATCTCACTAGCTACGTACAAGAAATTTTCCTTCCTGTCCTGTTTACGACATTGAATTCACTCTGAACTTGCCATAAGACGATTCTCTCAACTGTTCTTAAATCACCATGGGATGTTACCCCACTATATTGTTCAGCCAGGAGCTAAGCCAGCCGACTTTGGCTGCTCGCTATTCCGCTCGATAGTGCGCGCCTTTGGGCCTTTGGGAACTCAGCTCGTAATGACCGGTCTTTCGCTTTATTCATTCTTTCCGCTGAAGCCATTTACGCCAGGTGTTTTGAACGAAAGGTATTTTCAGCTGATGTAGCTAGCAGTCCACTCTTTTTAGATGTACTTCTAAGCTTTTATTTCATGTTCTTCATGTTACTGATTAAATATACCGAGTATTAGAATTTAGAAAGGATAAACATATGGTCCTTCCAACGGTTTTCCGCCTCATCGTGACTGGGAAGTGTTCTTGGGTGTCGAACTGCGATTTACAGCGAAGGATTGATCCCCTGGCAGGGTCCTCCAAGCTAAGAAGGAGTTCGGCGTTTCCATCAGGGAGCCTAGCTGAGAGTAAACCAATAGCATGCTTCACTATAGTCCTGGTATCAAAGTCGCATGGTGGCAATCTCGCTCTGATCCACAAGGGCTGCGACCACCCGTAGTGATGAAAACCTGGTGCAGACTTTGGCAAGATTGACTTCGAGATTCCAGGGAACCACAATGGCTTAGCCAGCAAATCTCCGAAAAATGGTGGTTATGCTGGGACCCGCACAACCAGTGAGAACGGATCATTTAAGTATGTTTATACTTCAAGTATAAGTATAAACAGATGCAGTTCCCAGGTTCAACTTTCTATTAATCTCGGCATTGGAATATGAATGCGTAGTTTTCTTGTTCAGCAATCACGAGGTTGTTATACAGCATACATTTACTTCCATAGAAAAACACACAATACAGTACAACACAACAGTAGCTGACGTTTCGGCAGTATCGCCTTCAGAGCCTGGAAGGATATACTGATATACAATTTATTAGGCCAAACACTTCAATAACACTTACAGTAAGACGAAAAACTTCATGGCAATTACATGATCAACAGCTTCTCGAAAAACTCACCGCTTTTTTACATGACTTCCAATGAGGAAGGTTAGAACAGCTGATTATAGTCGCATATGGTTTTTTGGCGTTTTGGATAAATGCCAAAAATCCAGCAATGAATAGCAGGGAGGAATACCCAGAGGTTACACGCGACCTGGCCCTGTATCTTTATATCAGTTTCTGATGTGGGGTGGCGCAGTCATCAACCATATGCGACTATAATCAGCTGTTCTAACCTTCCTCATTGGAAGTCATGTAAAAAAGCGATGAGTTTTTCGAGAAGCTGTTGATCATGTAACTGCCGTAGAGTTTCTCGTCTTTTTGTAAGTGTTATTGGAGCGTTTGGCCTAGTAATCTGTATATCAGCATACACTCCCAGGATCTGAAGAAGGCGATACTGCCGAAACGTCAGCTACTGTTGTATTGTACTGTGTGTTCTTCTTTGGAAGTAAATGTATGCTGTATAACAACCTCGCGATTGCTGAGCAAGAAAACTACGCATTCATATAAACAGATGGTCGAAAGCTGGTATACCACATTGAGAAGTGTTCTTGCTGGTGCATGGGCTAGAAGAGAACAGTTCTGACAAAAGGGTTTAGCTCGTTGTGTATGGTTGAATCCTTACGTATGAGCTATGCTTCATGATAACCTTTCCATAAGTGTAATGTTGACCAGACATTGATGCTGACTTTCTTTTTGGGGAATCACCCTAACAATTTCTCTAAGGGTTCTAGTGCTAAAACAAACTGCGTCCAGATTTCACTTCTGAAAGTCTTTTTTTTACAGCGTGAAGTGATCTCAATTCACATTGGACAGGCTGGCGTGCAGATTGGAAATGCATGCTGGGAGCTGTACTGTCTCGAACATGGTATCGTTTATTGGTGGCAGTTTAAAAACTATCATATTACTCTCTTATCAGGGTATTTGCTTCATGATTTTAAATCGAAGGTACCACTTGTTACACTTTATCCTACATCTAGTCACAGAACTTAGTCGTTCCTTTATTTTATCCTAAAATATGCATAGGATTTTTTCTGAATGGTATACCAGATTGAACGATTCTACGTTTCTGGTCTGGGGTCTGCGAATAACGTCAGTCTTAGGTCTAATTAGTCACCAATTCTGCTCCAGGCCTTACTGTCATCCAACGCCTTCAAAAATCTAATGATATTGTTATTGATATTCGGCCTAAAAAGAACATTGGAAAGCTGGAAACGAGATTCTGATCGTAGATATGGGTTTGAGGCATATTTCATACTCGGAATTTCTGTGTGAAACCATTTTGTACTTTTTGTTAGGACCCCTTATTGAAGTACAAACAGAATGTTTTTAGCTTCGCTTTCCAGTGAACCTTGGAAGTTCTTAAATGAATAGTATTTTTAGGAATCCAGCCCGATGGTCAAATGCCGTCAGACAAATCCCTAGGTGGCTGTGATGACTCTTTCTCAACGTTTTTCTCTGAGACCGGCAGCGGCCGCCATGTTCCTAGGGCGGTGATGATCGATCTGGAGCCGACTGTCATCGGTCAGTGGTCTCTGGATTAATTCCGACTTTGAAAAAAAAGCTTTGAATTGAGACTTCGTTATTAAGACGCGTAGTGAAACATCATTAACCGCTTTTATTTGCCCTTTCAATACTGCAAAATGTACTACCCAACGTTGTGTTTTGTGGTATTTGTGGTGACCTCAAACAATATAGCTAGTAGTGTCTATACTATTATCATAGTCATATTGTTGTTTGTGAAATCTAGTTGAAAGTGTTGAAAGTGTCCCTATGCTTCTCGGTTGGGGATAGCCAGTTGTTCAGAAATTCTCGGCGTTATGGTTTTGTCCGACAGAACCTCCATGCCTGCTTAGGTCATCAGCGCATGAGAGATTAGCATTTGTGCTATTACTTCTGTGGCATGACAGATTGTTGTTTCGTTGTCGGCGATCGTCTCTGTCATCTGCCTTATTGGCAATTATTTGATGTGGCTACGTATATGTGAATGAACGACAGATGGTGGAGATAGTTACGGGCGCTGTAACCCAAATCAATCCGCTTGTTTAATATGAATCATAAGCCAATACAGTAACTAGATAGGTTTGTTTTCTGGCACTCTGACAGCATTGTTTCCAAATGTTTAAAGAAGCTAAAACCCAAATACAGCATGATACATGTCGTTTAAAATAATAGACCATATTCTTCTGCTAGCGATTAAAATTTGGTAACGGTTTTTTGATCGACGAGGATTTCGTTGGATTTGATACTTATGAAGAGAGAATGTTCGACAGCTCCAAGGACTCGCACGATTTTAGACACTAGTGGCAACGGAATTGGGTTGCAATGAACGTTTTGATGAATGTCTGAAAAGTACATCGTTAGTCTTATTGCTTCAATATCGCCTCGACAGACATATTTCCTCCCACTGCCATATGGCTGCCATTTCCGGAAGAGGGCAGTCTATTCTTATAAACAACCATGAACGAATGGGCATGAACCCATTTTTGCCTATTGTTTACATACAATTCAACGACGCTTTAAATGAAGAACCAAGTGAGAGTAAGAATCGCAAGTGACTGCAATCCTGCGACTTCTAGGAAGAAAGGGGTTTCTTAGATAGTGGCCATTCTGTACTTTTGCTCTGCACTATCGTTTTACGCAGCTGACGACTCTTGTCGCTGCTGGTTTTCTGTCCTCGGCCCTCATTTGGTGATGCATTACATCGATTTGCTCGGCTCCAGAGCGTTGGGAATTGGGAGAACTAATGCAGTCGGCCAGGAAAGGAACACGAGGACAAAATTACGAAATAGGGCTATACTCTTTGAACTCGTGACATTTGTGCGAAGTAATAAGTGCTTCAGGCGTTAAGTACAGTGGTGAATAGGTGTTCTAAAGGAGGTATAATAAAAGTACGCCTTTCATGGTTTCGTGGAATAATTTACACTTCTTATAACTGAATGAACTCTGTGTTTTCCGTTTGCATAGCACAAAATACTGCTTCTGAGGCGCACTCGAGAGTGGTCGCATCTTTCGAGTGTTGTGATCACAAAGTGAAAAATACTGCTACTAAGGGAAGACTCACATATCCTTTAGATGTATGAATGAGTCGCTTCTTATCTGATTTTATTTTACCATTTCTTTCGTTTTTACGCCGTCACAGTTTGCTCCCAGGCCAAAATTATTCTACTCATTTTGAGAACAAGTAGAGTAAAGGATGTTTGTGATACGGAATGAAGTGTACATCAACACGTATTTCTTCTTAGTTTTTCGACGTATCCGTGTTATTCAGTGGATTGCCGCTTTGGAAAGTTGACATCAAGAAAGGCCATGCAGAAATATGTTTAGGATATTAGGAACTCAATGCCTCCATTTCGCCCTGCAATACACATGGGATCAAATTGCAAGCTACCGCGAGTCATTGTATAGGCCGGATATGCATTCAATCACCTCCAAAACATGCTTAATGAAGTTGAGTGCATGGTGCATCTCTAAGGGATTGATGAACGCTAAGAGCTTTATCCTTTAGCCTTTTAAGCCTCCAGTTCTACTATCCATAATATAATAAGAAACAGTGTATGGGAGATTTTGCAAACTCCAGAAGATTCGTTCGGATTTCATGCATAGTATGACTGTATGTTTAGATATAAAGATGATTGGTGACCGTTCGTTTGGATGTTTTGGTTTTTAGTTTTTAAACAGAGTGCGTTCTGTCTGAAGACATGTATTGCTGAGTCCATTGAAATTCCTTCGATTGCGGAAGCAGTAACCAATCGAATATCAAACGTATTCGCATTGTTAATATTCAGAATGATTCGATGTTTTTCTGTTTTGTTCCTCGTCTCTCTTTAATACTTCCTTCCTAGATATGAATGTTGAATATTGCTGCCATTTCCAAACTAATAATTTCAGATGAGATTCGGACCGGTACGTATCGCTCACTTTTCCACCCAGAGCAACTTATCACTGGCAAAGAGGATGCGGCAAACAATTACGCTCGTGGGCATTATACTATTGGCAAAGTGAGCATCTTAGGCCTTGGAAGTTGTTGTGCGAAGCATCGTGAATAACTTTGTCCCTTTTTCAGGAAATCATCGACCTGACTCTGGACCGTATTCGTCGTCTCGCTGACAATTGTACTGGACTACAGGTCTGGATTTTAATAAATGACTGGCTAAACGTTGCTCCTTGTTCGTATTTTTGTAGGTTCCGTTATAGTAAGGGTTAAAAGTCTTTTGTGAATTTCCAGTTCCTACTATAGATTACATTCATTGCAATTAACATTCTGTTGCCACCAACATGTTAAGGCTGTCATAATCAGATCTAAAAGATATGTAACTCCTGAAGTGCATCGACTATTTGAAGCAGTACGCTTTAGGTTAACTGGTTATTTGATTTGTCAAATATTTTTTCACAACCATGTGGTACGTCATGGCAGTTTTTTGTCAAATTTATAATCTGATGTGAACGGTCGTTCCAATGGTTTACCACCTCATTGTAGCTGGGAGGTATTCTTGAGTTTCGGGCTGCGATGTACATCGCGGGATTTATCCCTTGGCAGGGCTCACGAGCAGAGAAGGAGTTCGGTGTTTCCATCAGGAAGCCCAGCTAAAAATAAATCAATATTAGGATCCGTCACCGTCTCGGTACTAAGCTAGTCGCATGGTGGCAAATCTTCCTTTGATCCACAGGGACGGAGACTGCCTATGGTGGTGACGACCTGGGGCAGACTTTGGCCTGGCTGACCTCCAGGGAACCACATTGGCTAAATCAGTAGAACTCCGAAAAAAATTGGAGATTATGCTGGGGTCCGCACGACTAATGAGGACGGGCCATCGAAGTAATGTGGATGATTGTTGTTTCTACATTGTGGAAGCGTAATGAATTGATTAGAACTTAATCAGACGCAATTCTTTTTCAGTATGTTTATCAAAGGTGTGTTATTTGTTTTACGCGATTTCGTACCACCCCATAATTTTCGTTTAGACTTCTATTTATTTTAGCATTTTTATAGGTTCCTCCACCACCTAGTATTTAACACGTAAAACTTCTTTGAAGGGCCAGTATTTCTTCAACCGGTGTTTTGCTAACAATCCGCCGATCCTTAACGAGCGCAATTTCCCATTGTCCTCTCGGGCCGATGTATTTCAAGGCTAATCGGTTTTCACGGAAGCGCTGAAAAAGTACTGAAGAGAATCATAAACAGAAAAAATCAGGCGTTCCAAACGAGCATCGCTGTCGATCTTTTCATCATCGGGGATATTTTCACAATAATTTACGATCACAGTTATATTGAATCGATTCTGTGTCTTAGACGATGCTTAGAGGTGAATTTTAGCGTTTGTATCTTCGGAAGGTTCAACGTAATTGAAGTTAAAGCTAATGAGGCAAAATTTGGAAGATTTTTGTGCCTACATGTCCAGTTTGGACTTTTTAGTCTTGAAGCTTGAGAGGGTTTGAATTAATGGTTGTAGCGGTAATATATTTCTCTACTCATGGTCATGTGCTGGTAGCGAAAAGAAAGACTCGAAACACTGCAGGGTTTTCTCGTGTTCCATTCGTTTGGTGGTGGTACGGGCTCCGGATTCACTTCGCTTCTCATGGAACGACTCTCGGTTGACTACGGAAAGAAGGCCAAGCTCGAGTTCTCCGTTTATCCGGCTCCACAGGTCAGTTTAATCAGTCTCAACTAAATTACTTGTGATTGAGTCGTACAATTAATACAACCATTACGCTATTAGTAGATTACCATCAGTACACATTTTCGGCTCTTTAAAACTCAATTCTGGAAGTTTTGATCTAATGGAAGTATTTGCAATATTTTAGAAGTGTTAGGAAATTCCACCAGCTGTTAATAACTTGGGAAAAGTTGGTGTTAAATTTGTTCTATCTAAAACATCTCCACTACACTATCTGTTTACAACTTTTTTCCAAGCCAGCAATTTATTTTTTGTTATTCCTAAGTAGCGTTTGAAATTTGGTAGAGGATCATATACAACCGTATGAGTTTTTCGCTTCTCCGAATATAAATTGCTAGTCTTTTTGTCATAAAAACACTATTGTCTTTCGATTCGATGATTGCGAATCCGCCACTGTATGTGGAAAATCCGAAAATCAATTTTTTTCGAACCTAAAAGTAAAACACAAACATAGTGGTGTCTTTTAATCCCGTGATAAGATAAAGCTCTCGGCGTTAATCAATTCTTGAGGGATGCGCAATGCACTCAACATCATTAAGCATCGTTAAAGGTGTTTGAATGCATATCTGGCCTTTACAATGACTCGCGGTGGTCTACCGATGTATCGAGTCGGTGCTGCTATCCTCCCAGACAGGTCTGATATCAATTATCCGACCCCGGAAGGATGGAAGGCTTGGTGAATCTAGGGCGCGGGGATCGATCCCATTTGTGTTGCAGGGCTCTTCCGACCACAGCGCTACAAGCGCTCTTTTCATTCCCGTATTTAGCAAAAAAAAAATGCGCAAAGCAAAACTTCCAATAGAATGTGGTATTCTCAGCGAAGTGAGCCAGCGTATCAATAAGTTTTAACTGTTGTAGGTGTCCACTGCGGTAGTTGAGCCATACAACTCAATTTTGACTACGCATACCACTTTGGAGCACTCGGACTGTTCGTTCATGGTGGACAATGAAGCCATTTACGATATTTGCAGAAGAAATCTCGACATCGAACGACCCAGCTACACGAATCTGAATCGGCTCATAGGTAACAATTGGTTCTCTGATTTCTCTTATTTGTCTTCGAGTGAGTCTTTCCACTTCGGTTTATCTCCAGGTCAAATTGTATCCTCCATTACCGCTTCCCTTCGTTTCGACGGTGCTCTTAACGTCGATTTGACAGAATTCCAGGTAATTCTTTTTTATTCCGTTGATGTTTTGTTAGTGATTACGGCCAATCTGTAGCGAAAGGTGATAAATACGTAGATGAACGCTAGACAAGTAGATTTATTATGGATTCTATAGTTCCTAAGCATTATAGGAATGTAAGCAGTTCATCCTAATTCTTTCATCGTAATTTTCGTAGTCGCTTTCTAACATTGGCACCTTCCTGCAGAAATGAATTAGTATTACCGGTATCAAGTAGTCGATTTTTGCCTTCCACTCAGGAGAAACAGCTGAATAGACTCGCATATGGTCGTTGAATGCCTCTAAACGGCTCTGAAGAAGGGCGATACTGCCTAAACGTCAGCTTTAACGCTATAAGAAATAAAGTAACACCTCGTGTTTCCTCAATAAGAATATCAAGAACTATAACCATAATGATGCTGAGGTATTTGCAAAACTCCGGACCACTGGTGTCTGCGGTTGGGACAAACAGCGGTCCGGAGTTTTGGAAATATCTCGGTATCGTTATGGTCACATAATTACGATTTGTATGTAATACCATCAAGAAATAATCACTAATTGCAGACCAATCTGGTTCCGTACCCTCGTATACACTTCCCACTGGCCACCTTTTCGCCCGTGATCTCAGCCGAAAAAGCCTATCATGAACAACTTTCTGTCGCCGAAATTACAAACATGTAAGAATTACACTGTTTTCGCATTGATTTTAACGGAATGCAATTTTGTTGCCGTGTAAATGAGGGTCGGAAAGTGAGCTTTTACGGTGCAAAGCGAGTGAGATAGGGTAGGTCCGAAAGCTATCTGCTTTAACTGCGAAAGTTTAGCCAATATCAAAAGTGGGATGTGTAAAGGAGATCTTTTATACATTCATATGCCTTAATGCGAACAATGTAATCACGTGTTTATAGGTGCTCTTAAATATATACATGGTTATTGGTTCGATCCCATGCATCTGGTTTGGCTTTCATCCGCTTGGGGTCAGTAAATACTAGACTTGCTTGGGAGGCTATCAACACTGACTCGATACATCGTATAGGCCAGATATGCATTCACTCAAACGGTGCTTGGCGAAGTCGAATGGATAGCGCATCGCTCAGGAATTGATCAACGCCGAGGATTCTATGCTTTATTTTTCATTTTTAAGTGCGAATAAGTATTGCGGTTGGCAACAATACACAATTTATCTTGTTTTATTGCGTAGTAAATATATGAAGTATTAAAGAATATATTGCGTCTTGAAATAGATCTGCTGTTTTTATAGGTGCTTTGAACCACACAATCAAATGGTGAAATGTGATCCGAGACACGGTAAATACATGGCCGTCTGTCTTCTCTTCCGAGGAGATGTTGTACCGAAAGATGTGAACGCTGCCATTGCTACTATTAAGACGAAACGCTCCATCCAGTTCGTCGACTGGTGTCCTACTGGTTTCAAGGTGAACTAATTCTTGTTAGCTGCAAGGAATGTATTCCTCAAAGGTACCGTGAAATGCCTAAATTGAGATCGTGTTAGATTATTATCTTTGCTGTTCTTTCCATCAAACCGTAATTGCAGTCGTCAATCATTGGTGTTTGAATGAGTTACAGAATCGCACCCTTTTTTTGTGGTTTACACTTTACGACCGCGTCAGTCAAGTAGTGTCATCATAAAGAAATTTCGCGGGTTTTGTTATTTATAGTTTCTTGTTCTAACGAGTCCATTAACCTATATGAAACCTAAATCGACGCAGGAAACCAATTGTAAGAGGTTTTTATTCAGTAATCAGAGAAAGATCTCTACCATAAGGGAGATATCGTGCTCTTAGGATTTTGGTGACATAGTTTCTTTCTTATCCACATTAATAGGTTTCATACAATACACTCCCTTCGGAAAGTTTGACGATTACATGGTAAAGATTGTAGCAAAGTGGGATTTGCAGTTTGAAAAAGTTTGACTTATTGAGTTTATTATTACAAAGGATATTTAGTGTGTCCTGTTTGTGGCACATAAAAAGATAAAACAGTTATGAATATGTGACTTAACATAGCCAATTTGTGGATGTTGCATAGTACATGTACTAGAAAAACGGAGTGAAAGAAGGGTGTCTGGTGACGTCGTAACACCTTTCTCTTGTTCATAGCCCTGGCCTGCAATTGTGGCCGATTTCCGATGGTGTTCCTTTGCTATTCGCTTCACTAGTTTCTTCTACAGAATATTTTAAAAAATCATTTTAGACTTTGATGGTCTGTAATTTGATGTCAAGTATAAAATTCATTTTAGGTTGGAATTAACTACCAACCACCGACAGTAGTGCCAGGCGGAGATCTGGCCAAGGTTCCAAGAGCTGTCTGCATGCTGTCGAACACGACAGCTATCGCAGAAGCGTGGGCTAGACTTGACCACAAATTCGACCTTATGTACGCTAAGAGAGCGTTCGTGCACTGGTAAGTGATGTCACCCTGCGATTTTTACGATTTTATAAAGGAGAGGAGTTTGTGAAATTTTCATTGAAAAGTGAGATCGGGTTTCTCAAATCGAATCCATTTGTTTGCCATCCGTTAGTGCTGGCTATGGATGTCCGTCGTTTGAAAATAAGACGTTTCCTTCATTAACTGTCATTTAGGCTTTGGTTAACACAACTCTTTTTGCCTTGGTTTCGTTCATTTTCTGGTGATTTGTTTTTTATCAAATGACTTATTTATATACCTGTTATTTGTTAAAAGGATAAAGCTTTCGACGTTGATCAATCCTTGAGGGATGCGCCATGCATTCGTCTTCATTAAACATCGTTCGGAGGTGATTGAATGCATATCTGGCATTTACAATGACTCGCGGTGGCACCGATGTATCGAACCAGTGTTGCTGTCCTCCTAGACAAGTCTGGTATCAATTCGCCGACCCCGTAGGGATAGAAGGCTTGGTGAGCCATGGGTGCGGGAATCGATTCCACATGTGTGTTGCAGGGCACCTCCAACCACTGCGTTACATGCTCCACATATTATTTGTTATATTCGTAGATTTCTAACAATGACGATATTTTAGGTACGTTGGTGAGGGGATGGAAGAAGGGGAATTCTCTGAAGCCCGTGAAGATCTTGCCGCCTTAGAGAAGGACTATGAAGAGGTATGAGTTAAGTGATTCCGTGAAATTTCTAGATGCGAATATAGTTTGCTTCTCTGCAACAAATTATGAAGAGGTCACTGAAGTGTTTAGAAGCGAAAGTGTATCCCAACAATCTTAAATTTACTGAGACAAAAGGAGGCTTAGCTATTAGAATTTTGAGTACTTGATAGTTCACTTGCATGGTAAATTACTGAGATCGTTCAGGTGGGCGTAGACTCTCTCGAGGATAACGGCGAAGAAGGAGATGAGTATTGAGCTGCGCGTGAAACCTATCGCTTCCATATCTACTTTTGGCACTCGATTAATCCGCCAAAAATTTTATTCCCCTCATTCCTTTATAGCATGTTACGTGATCTTGGACTCAGCTGCTTCGAACGCGCTGCCCAGCTTCGCTTTTTGCCTTTCGTGTCACATGTTTCTTTGACAACGATCGATAAACAGTTACTGGCTGGTGTTCCTTATTTCGTCCAGGTCAACCATGATTTTTTATTTGAAAAGAAAATATGAAATCTGGAAAGAAAAACGATGTCCGTATACATATGGAATTTTATGCAGTGATATAAGAGCCGTTGAAATACATTGATGAACAGAATTGCAGCACAAATAAATGTCCGCATATAATTTTTTGTCATGTGGCTTATTTGTTAAACATTGTAATTGCTACCCTCTCAACAGTTTAGCGCCTCGTCGTAGCTGGGAGGTGTTCCTGGATGTCGGGCTGCGATATACATCGGGGGATTCGTCTCCTTGTTTGGGTCTCCCAAGCTTAGAAGTCCGGCGTTTCAATCAGGAAGCCTAGCTATGAGCAAAGAGATACCAGGATTCACCACTGTCCCGATGTCAAATTAGTCGCATGGTGACAATCCTTCTCTGGTCCACAAGGATGGCGACTGCTTGTGGTGGTGGCGGCCTATGGTAGACTTTGGCGAGTCTGATCTCCGGATTCCAGGGAACCACAATAGCTTAACCAAGAAATCTTTAAAAAATGGAGATTATACTGGGGCCGTACAACCAGTGAGGACGGGTCATTCAAGTATCGATTAATTGCTACTCCACAGATCTATCTTCTGTAAGAAAGTCTCCTGTTAATAAGTAGGAAATTATGGATGGCGTTTTTGTGCTAACCAAAATGAAGAGAAACTATGTAGTACTGTTCATGGTACAGAGGAGGAAGCGTTCTTCTAGGTGCAATAGAGGGTATGGCGAGATCTACACACTTGACAGCTTCAACAAGGATGAAGCGCTCGATTCAGCCCGTATTCATGAGTAGCACGGATTCAGCAGATCTTATATTCATGGCGGTAGTATGATAACGTATGCATTTATCATTGAATAGTCTACAACTCCCAAAAGCAAATACGGCTGCTTGACGTGAGATTGTAGTGGACTCGAGTATACCCTCGTTAGTCGAGCTAATGGACATTTGTATCCAGCTGTTGGGAATCCATCTATGTACTGTCCTCATTTCTTCGCATCGTTTGGCTGGCCCGCCTATTTCATATTTCGCTTCCGATGTTTCTGTATATATCTAAATTTTATGAATGATCATTTGCTCATTTCCATTGTTCCATTGTTTGCAAAACTGTAGAACTCCTTCCGCTTCAATGGAGCCTTGAAGCGTGCATATCTGCACAACAGTTACTCGAAGAGACGACGACATTATTGGCTTAGTACACGCGAAAGTGACCTCTATAGGTGTCATATTGATATTGCAGGAGTGGCTGATATGGCCTCTATTGGTTTCATTTCCTATTCGATACTTTATTTCGTCACCTTCTTGAAATCAATTGGTGGCTTACCCAGCGCAGATGTTTTGATGAGCATCGTTCTTGAGAGGGTATCCTCGTAATACATTTTCAATTAATTTCTCATTTTGCACCGAGAGACCATGATTGTCAGGGAGAGTGTGGCCAGTGATGAGGCGTGGAAATGCCTCTGCCTCCAAGAAATGGCATCGCAAGCAGTGTGCACCATCACTTCTGACGGTATTGCACGGAAGTAGGGAATATCAAAACTATACGGTAAACGTCGCAATATTCTTTACATAAGTTGTATATGCACCAAAAACACGAGAATGTGAGTCATACATAGGATGCGATAGGCGCAGAAGTTCTTTAAAAACGGAGGAAAAAGCCGATTTATAGGACGGAAATCACAGCAAAGGTGGGCAGAGTGAACTAAAAGCTGCGGAAGTGGCCGGTGTGACCCCGTTATTTGGCACAGTGAGCACGGCGATAAATTGGCCTCCGTCTATCGACTCTGCAGAAAAGTGAAATTAGAATGTTTTGCCTTTTATTTTCTGACTACTACAATTTTTACGGCAGGGTACTAAGCGAAATACAGCCACGACGTTGCTAAGATATTTGCAAAACTGATGAGAATTGTAGTAGGAACAAAATAAAAGGTAAAACATTGTGATTTCAACTACAGCCTCAGCTTAACGGGGTTCAATGCCATGGGCTTCACAGATCAATCCCGGTGATTCCTGATGGCGCTGATCGATAGAACTAGCTGAGAGACAGACGAAACGAAGGATCCGCATGGTGTGGTGGTGAACGCATTACTCCCCGGAAAAGACCGTAAAGCGTTCGCGTTCGTTTCCCACCATAGATACCTGCGGTCGAGAGTGAAATCAGAGTTACTTCATCGCGAGAGCATTAAGGAAGATTTGATGGGAATTTTCTATTAATGCGCCGGATTTTCCGTCCAAGTTGCGCGACTTAGTTGTCCACTGCAGTTCGACGGTGAGTAGCTTTAGAGAGGATGTCCCTATATCGAATATCCTTGTCTATACGAATAAAAAAACGATTGATGAAAGTGGTTGAGGGCAAAGCCGAGTTTTCGTAGTGTAGTTACAACAATAGTCGGATTGGGTTCTCATACAAAACGAATCCACGTCCACTGAATGGCAAGCGCTGCCAGCGATGATTAGAACAAAAGACTGGTGGTATTACCGAAACACTTCGATATATCTATAGCTATAATCTTGTGATCAATGTAGCAGAATCCCCGTAGGGATGTGGTTTGGTCCAGGTTCTTTTTGAAGACAAATTAAGAATCCCTCGTTATTTGACAGGAATGAGGCCAGAACATTATAACAACGAAAGTTTTAAAGTATTTTATTTTACTGCTTCTTTTTGGAGTTCTGGAGTCCTCTGATGAGCGAGCTGCCAATCCGAAGTCGCACTTTCTTGATAATTCAGTGATGTACGGTAAGGATTCCGTGGACATTGCTTTTGTCATACGAGTTCTCTCATTCGGCAATAACTCAAATCTTCTCATTTTATATTCAGTTTCAGGTATCTTTAATATACAGGTATTAAAGTCTCCGACAATAAATACAAAGACTTTTCTATGCTAATCTCTTCTTCAAGCTGATTGTAGACAACGCAAGAGGGGGATGTACTGCCTACTAATCACCATTTATGTACTGCAGAGGTGCTGTTCTCGGTTCATGTGACAGTAGACTACCAAATAGGCTTAGATCGCTGGGTAGGACGAGTACGGAGAGGCTGCTAAAATCTCAGGGCCAATGGAGGCTGCCTGGATTACAATGAACTGTGGTGGCAATCTGTACCTACAATTCGAGCACATTTGCATCCGAGACCTCGATAGAAGACTAGCTCATGCAACCAAGAAGGCTAAGGTATGACTTCAGCGGCCTTACTCAGACGAGAAGACGCCACCCATTCAACGCCATCTGTGACACCAGAGAAGAACTGTTCATCGGAACATCCAACACTAGAGAGTTGGCGGCGTCGCCGTTTTCGTCAGCACGGGTTTGTCCATGAACATCGATTCATTCAAACAGCTTACATCCCGAATCGGACGTTTACGATTAAGAAGATGTGGATCAACACCGGCTTTGACAATCTTCGTCGTTTACGCGCCAACATAAAACTATGACGAAGAAGAAGTCGAAGCGTTCTACATAGACTTGGGGAAGTTCTATTGAGAAGGCCGTACATTCTTCAAGGGCATCATTGGAGATTTCAACGCCAAGATTGGACCAAGAAGAACGTCTGAAGAATTTCACATTTGGACACACGGATTAGAACGAAACGAACAGGGTGAGCGGCTGTCTGACCTTATCATGACGACCAAGACCATCCATGATAACTCGCAATTCCAGAAGCCCAACTCTCAACACTGGATGTGGGAGAGTAGCATAACGAAATAGACCACATCATAGTAAATAGAAGGTATTGCCCAACCGATGTCATTGTTGTTTTAAAATTCTAAACGGGATGATACCGTTACTTCTTTCGGGCAAGACTCTATTTCTGGTTGTAAGAAGAAAAAGCCGTTAAATTCAAAAACCGAAGCCCCAGAACCATCATAAACTGGGACTTATTTAATCATTAATCGGCTGCTGGGAAGATGCCGGTGTCGCTAACATCGACGAAGAATACGATCGGCTCATTCAACATCATCACGTTAGCGCTATGAAAGCTGAGAGTTCGAAAGTCACCAGGAGACGTCTGTCTTCTCTCAGAAACACTCGAGCTAATACGCCAACGGAGAATCGCACGAGCTGTAAGCAACAGCGAACTAACGTCCGAAGTTCCTAAACAATGCAGAAAGGTGATGAAAGAAGATCTTAAAGAGAGAGGAGCAGCAGTAATGGTTGAAGCTGCAGAGGATGGGAAAAGCATTCGCAAACCACAACGAAGCCTCGCCAATTACAAGACCAAGGTGATTGCACTCCGACGCACGAACGGAACAATGACAGCGTCCAGAAAGGCAATGAAGAAAATCATTCACGAATATTACTCAGATCTCTTCGATAACTACGTCCACCTCCCGTCATATGAAATAAAGGAAAATGGATGTGTTTTACCATCTGTTCCCCTTTTCGAAATCCGACGTGCCCTTTCGTCTGTGAAAAATCGAACAGCACCAGCTCCGGATAGGACAAGACCAGAACATTTGAAGAACCTTCCGCCAGTCCTCGTAAACACACTTTATCGGCTCTTCACACGTTACCTGCCTGAATACAAGGTCCCTACTCAGTGGAAGACCAGCAAGACCATGTTGTTGTTCAAGAAGGGTGACCTACACGATATAGGCAACTATCGCCCAATCTGCTTGCTGTCTGTCCTCTACAAACTTTCCACTCGAGTCATCCTAAACAAGATTGACAGAACACTGGACGAAGGACAGCCATGTGAGCAAGCAGGGTTTCGAAAAGGATTTAGTACGATGGACCACATCCACACGATAACAAGACTCATTGAAGAGTCGCGAGAGTACAAAAGACCGCTCTGTCTCACTTTCATCGACTTAGAGAAGGCCTTTGGTTCAATTGAGATAGAAGCAATAGCCCTTGATCGTTAAGGAGTCCCTGCTCAATTTTTTCTTTTCTTAATAAAGATTTTTCGAGAACCGTGCAAAAATTTCACATCCAAAAATTTCACAACTATAATTTCACGATATTAACGATGACGTCAAAAGAGGAGTTAGGCAAGGCGATACAATCTCGCCAAAATTATTTACAGCCACCTTCCAGAACGTCATGCCAACATTGTAATGGGATAATATGGAAGTGAAAATCGATGGTCGGCAGATACATCACCTTCGCTTTGCCGATGATGTCGTTCTTATAACACCAGACATTAGCCAAGCGGAACGTATGTTTGCGGACTTTGATAAAGCGTGTGGAAAGATTGGTCTTCGACTAAATCTCAGGAAAACGATGTTCATGAAGAACGGATTGGTTTCTTTTGCCCCATTCACGCTCAACAGAACGAATTTCTCTGAATGCTCCAGTTATGTCTATCTAGGTCGGGAAATCAACATGATGAACGACTTAGCTCCATAGCCGAGCAGAAGGAAACGAGCGGTTTGGGGAGCTTTTAAGAGCATCGAGGATGTAGTGAAGAGAACAAAGAACACCCGATTCTGTGTCCACCCTTTCGACCCAACAGTGCTTCTTGCACTAACGTATGAGTCAGAAACCTGGTCGCTGCGTAAACAGTATGAAAGATTTTCCATCGTTATCGAACGCGCAGTCGAAAGGACGGATGCTAGGAGTATCTCGTTTCACACAAGTAAGGGATGGGATCCGAAGCTCCGATCTACGTCAACGATCAAAAGTCAGAGATGCCGTATGCTAAATAGTCGAAGATAAGGTTGGCCGGATACATAATGACAACCGAAAGCCGTTAGTGACTGAATTTCTTGGGGTGTCGAACGTACTGCATGAAGACCACCGACCTGATGATCAGAGTTCTTCACGAAGAGCCTAGAAGAAAGATATGATGCTCGACGAGTGCCTAGAGCGGGCAGAGCCCACATAGCTACTCTTGCACGTGACAGGGAAAAATGAAACATTACTGGAGCCTGCTTGAATCACTCGACGATCAAAGGGACTACAGGTGATACAGGTGATGCAGGTTATGGTGTTATGGGAAATACAGCCACAACTATGCTTAGATGTTTGCAAAACTCTGGACCGCAGGTGTCTGTGGTGGGAAAAAAACTAAACCCTGTTAAGCTATGTAAGCTGCCGATGTGAGCTTCCCACATCAATTCCGTTGTCGGGTAATTACTAATGGGACTGATCCTGTTAGCTGAGAAACAGGCGAAACGAACGATCCGCATTGTGTGGTGGTGAGCACGTCATTCCCGTTAAGGGGTTCGTTCTCCACCACGGACAGCTCCGTTTCGGAGTTTTGCAAATATCTCTGCATCGTGGCGGTTGTAAGTCATATAATTTCATCATAGACAAGATGGAAATACTTGGGCCGAAAAACGAATCTTGTGCGAAATACGAATAAGACTCAGCAATCATACTATAGATAGAGATAAACGATGTTCTATATATGTGAACCAATATAGTTCCTGACCATTATCATCACCTACGCCTCAGTACCACGTCACCACAAACGTCTTATAGGCAACTTCGATAGCACGATTGATCCCAAGAATGGATAGAAAAAAAAGAATGAAGAACTTCACATTGGAATGGACTAAAATAAGGAGGCAAGAAGTTATCTAGTTTAAGAATAGCGACCAGGGCCATTTATGTTATTATATTATTCAAGGAGCCCGTTTCGAAATATTGGACATTAGGTTCCTCCAGTATGTACGATATAAAAAAGCATATATAGCGAAATTGATCACATCATAGTAAGCTGGATGTTTTGCACAGCAGCCATCCATCGCTAGGATCTGCATGGATCATCATGCAAGTTTCTTATTTTTGTAGCGAACTGAGGAAGCGGCAAAGTACAAGAAAGGAAATGTCTCATGCTAATGCTAAGAAGACTAAAAGTTTAGAAATAACACTGGAACGACTGTTTCTAGAAAATCTTGTACTAAAAAACATCAAGCAAACTGCCAACGTACGTCCACATGCATGGATTTGTAGGCAAATGATAAGAAATGTTTCAAGAAGTAAACATCAATAGCAACTACAGAAGCTTCTGGAACCGGTGAAAGCGTCCTAGGTGATTGCTGAGACGTCGTCGACTGATTGATCGAACTTAGTATTTAGTTCTCCGTGTGGAACAATCACTGAATCCAGAAAAGTAGTAAAGACGGTTGCCCATTATTTCCTCCTCGATCTCATAATGTGCATGTTTCCACACAGGAGATAAGATGTTGGTCATGTGGCCCGGAAGCTCACCGTCTAAAAGTCCAACATACTACATCGTTAGTGAATAACTGGTCCCGACAATTTAGACACGAATATCTCAATAATTCAGTGTCAATTCTCATTACCACACCAGTTCCGCCTCCAATACGATTCTATGTAAGAACGTAAAGAAACTTTAATGGACAAAACAGACGGACTGTGTGCTTGAAGACAATGGAAGATTCGCTATCTTTAGTTATCACCCAATCCTCGAATCATTTGGTGTTTGCAAGCTTTTTAGTCCAGCTATCCCTACCACGACTGGCAGGACATCGAAAGCCACGCAAGTAATTCCCCGAAAGGGGTTCAGTGTATTGTGTCGTGTACGAACAGTAACAAAAAGACTAGTTAAAGTACTTGCGCAATACAAGACAGTCCCGCGTTTTAGCACCGGGTAATTAAAAACAAACCCTATACATTTAATAAAAGAACAACAATGGAAGTTTAAGGAGACCAGGACATCTCCATTAGATGCAAAAGATTTCTTCACAAAGTTCACAAGTAGAATAGCGTGGCCATTCTATAAGGATGTAATCATTGATGTAAAGGGATACGTCGGACACAGCGATAACATCTCGCCGACATTAATTGATGCCACGCTCCAAAATGTCATGCGACGGCTTAAGATATAAATGGGCACCAAGGGAATGAATGTCGATGGCCGGATCTTGGGCATTTCTCTTTGGGTATGACATTACCGTTGTGAGATCAAGCATTAACCAAGCACGATGAATGTTGGCCTACTTTTGGTCTTCGGTTAGAGCAAATGAAAACAATACTATAACAAATAGATTTTTTCAAATAGGAAAAAAAATACAAATAGATTTGTTCGTCGTGATATAACACCCGTACTCAATGGCACCAAGTGTTTCCCAATGCTTCTGCTACTTATATCTTGCTTACTTCAATAGATTGATGCCCCATCTTCACCGGTTGTGCGGACCTCAGAGTAATTACCATTCTCCAAAGTTTTTCTTATTTAGCTATTGTGATTCCTTGGATCCTGAGGTCAGTCTGGCCTAACCCCACCTCTGGTAAGCACCGCCCTAGGCAGTCGCCTCCCTTATGGAACAGAGATTTGTTACCATGCGAATAGTTTGGTACCAGAACGGTGATGATTTCTCCTAATGTTTCACTCTTGGGTGCACTTCCAGATGGAAGCTCACCATATCGCTAAGTGGACCACTTATACGTGGACCTGTAATCCATCCTTATGAGTGATGTGCTTTTAGAGCTAAGCAGGGCGAATAGAGCGGTTTGGAGAGCTACAAGAGTATCAATAATGTAGTGTGACTGATAAAATTTTCAAGTTTTTATGCCACGTATTGACTGCTCGTTTCTTTCAGCTTTAACTGTTACCCGAACTCGTTGCTTTCTCTCTCAGCAATCGCGAGGTTGTTAAACAGCATACGTTTACTTCCATACAATAACACACATACAACACAATCGTAGCTAACGTTTCGGCAGAATCGCCTTCTTCAGAGCCCTTTTTTTTTTACCTGCCTTCCACCGAGGAAGAACAGCGGCTTGGAGTCGCATATGGTTCAGTTAGGAGTCGCTTCCAACAAATAACGGATCTTCCTCACAACATGCTAACATGCTAGTTCACTACTTTTCCTCTCATCCTTCACACATGAAAAAGCACTTATCAAAAAAATGTACCGTACGGATAAAAATATGTGCACAGGAGAAGAGGAAAGGAAGGAATCGCAAAACCTGGCACGAAAAATAGCCATTTCCAATGGCTACAAAGTAGAAGCCACTCGGGTTAGACAAAAGCGTAAGGTGGTTTGCCAAAATAATGTTTCGAACGTAAATAAGATTCCCTTTAAGCTACCCTTCATATCAAATGAAGTAAGTTACGCCATTAAGAGATGCTTAAGAAAAAGTGGTCTCGAAAATTATGTCACTATTATTGGCATCCCACTCAATACCCTACGCCATCAGTTTGTTCGCAACCGTCTCTATGATCGTTTGTGCAGCTCAGAAAACTGTTTAATCTGTCCTAACGGGGCAGACGGGGATTGCATGAGTTCAAGTATAATATGCTTGATCTCATGTAACGCATACAGTGAGGAACATATTGGGGAAACGGGTAGACCACTTTGTGTCCGCATAAAAGAACATCTGGATTTGAAAGTTAGAATACACCAAACACTCCTCTAGTAATGCATAGGGCACAAAAGTACAACGGCGATGATTTTGAAATGACTGTGCGGATCCTAGCGTAGAAATCGAAAACATCAACGCGCAAAACTCTTGAGGCGTTTTGGATAAATTTCAAAAATCCGAAGATGAACCGGAAAGGCGAATGCCTCACCATCACACGTGACCTGGCGCCCTATTTCAAAATGATATTTTGACCCCGGGGTGTGTCTTGCTCGCGACCCCACGTGAACAACGCGTGGACCAGTCCCACTCGTAACATCAGTAGCCTTTCTCTTCAATATGGTGCAGACCTGCAATTGACCGTAGCATCCTAACCTACCATCTATTTAAAAGTTTGATCTTCATTAACACTTTAGCCTTTTCCACCGAATAATTAAAGTATTGTAATATAAAATACGTCCAGGCCCTGCGCCGAAACGTCAGCCATAGACCAACAACACCAAGAAAAACAACAACGACAACGAAGACCTATACCAACCTTGCATCAGCTAAAGAAGATCAGTTTATAAGATCATAAAACAATAAGGCTGTAGTGTATAAGTGTATGGATGCGGTCAAGAAGTCCACATAGTCATCCATTTCTCCCACCACTCATGATAAAGCTCAAAAGATAAAGCTCTCGGCGTTGATAAATCCCTGAGGGATCCGCCATGAATTCGACTTCATTGAGTATCGTTGGAGGTGATTGGGTGCATATCTGGCCTTTACAATGACTCGCGGTGGCCAGCCGATGTATCGAGCCAGTGCTGTTATCCTCCCAGACAAGTCTGGTACCAATTTGCCGACCTCGGAGGGATGGAAGATTTGGTGGGCCATGGGCGCAGGGATCGACTCCACATGCGGGTCGCAGTGGCGCCTCCAACCACTGCGCCACACGCGCCCTTATAAGACCATATAAATAAATATATACGCTGGTGAATTTGCGTACGATTCCATAATACTTCCTTATAAAATTAATGTGATCTGATAGCAGCTGCGAAAGTGTGTAGCTACAACCTACTAGCTCAAAGGAAAAGAAATCAAATCATCTCACAGTGTTGATTGAGGAACATTGTATTTTCCTTCATGCCGATGGTACCCCTTCAAAATGCTTCATTGCTGAGCCAGTTCAGGATCCACTTTTTCCTTTAGCGATGCTTCTTCTTCACGCAATCTTCTATCGTTGTCGCTGATACCAGCTGATGGAAATTACGTTACAACTGAATCGAGCCAGAAGTTTTTCTCTTTTAGAGCAACTTTTTGAAACTTTTTCAGTTACAACCCAAATTTCGTCTTTCGAGAACTGCAGAATCCTTTCAGAATATGAAGAAGCGATGTAGAGTGTTGTTGCACTGTTTTTTTTCGGAAACAATGCAAGTAGAACGGTTCTTCCATTGCCGCCTCATAGTGGCTGGGAGGGGTTCCTGGGGGTCGGGCTGCGATATACAGCGATGGGATTCATACCGCTGGCAGGATCTCCCAAGCCGAGAAGAAATCCGGCGTTTCCATAGGAAGCCTAGCTAAGAGTAAACCAATACCAGGATCCACCACCTTCCTGGGATCAAACTAGTCACATGGTGGCAAGTCTCCCTCTGATCCACATTTGCTGCGACTGTCTGTCGTGGTGACGACCTGGTGCAGACTTTGGCCAGGCTGACCTTGGGAGTCCAGAGAACCACAATGACTCCACCAGCAATTCTTCGAAAAATGGAGATTATGCTGGGACCCGCACGGCCAGTGAGGACACACCGTCAAGGTATCAAGTAACAAGTAAGTAATGTAAGTGGAGAAGCCGTCTATTTAAGAATCCAGGACTAGACCTTCACCTTTTGACTTGGTGGCCTTTCTTAAAATCTGCTATGCAGTTGAGAAGTGAGTTGATACCTTAAACATGTAGAAGATATTGAGCAGCACTTTGTAGAGCTTAAAAGATGCCATTTGATGACTGGTGCACGCAATACTAGTGAATTGATCAGATGTTTGAAGTACTTCTTTCTTTGATATTCAGAAAAATTTACTCTAAAAGCGCTATGGATGGGACAGATGTCTAAAGAGAAAAGTCGAAGCCCCATGAATCAGAAAAATTGACCATCTACAGTATACGCAGACTCGTTTGCAATTCATATCAATTACAAAACCTGCAGCAAAAAGCTCTCTGAGTAAAATAAACGGCTGGAAAAGAAATGTATTAGAAAAGATGCACCTCGACCAGTTTGCCTCATGTATCCATTCATGACGCACCGCTGCACTAAAAGGTAGAGCTGAACAAGTTGCAGTGCAAGGAGCAACTTCAGCAACTTCACGGGTTCGCTAAAACCGTGACATCACATCTTAGTCTAATTCCAAGATTTTTATGTTCCTATACAGATTCCTATCCACGGATCTCCCTCATATGAGGGATCTGTAAAAAAACAAAGCGGATTTATCGTATGGACCAGATTCCTGGAACGATTTTTTATCGAAACAGTTTATAGGTGAAAAAATACGAGTAATTTAGTATGTAATTCTTTCATCAATAACTCTTTCCAGCGGCAAAATGACAAGTTGAAGTCCTTCTTTTGGAAGAAGGCTCTTTTAAAAGAGTTCTATGTGTCACTAAATTCGCGTGGGTTATAGGATATTGAAGAAAGTCTCTAGTTCCACTCGAATATGAGAGGTTACGGACTAGTTAGGGAGCGATCTTATGTTAGCCATGAAATAATGTCTCGTTCCAATCTGTATTTTTAAAGTGGGTACTTCAGCTCAGAATAGGCCTTATCGATTGAAATAGAAGCCCTAGAGAAGATACATTTTTGCCTGTGAGAAGAAAAATTATTCATGGAAGCTTGTAAGATTCCTGGAGGCGACAAAGTCGTTGAAGGCAGGTTTGGTCTCGACTTGGTTTCTGAAGCATTTCTCTTACAGGAATTCATCGAAGCGATTATTGAAGCAGTAACCAATGGGCGAGAGTTCTGATGAGTTTGATTGATGAGACCGAGTGTCGTAGCCCAACTCAGTTTTCCTAACTTTTGCAGCACCAGTAGTAGTTTGACGCGTCCGTAGATACACGTATGGTGGAGGATTGGCGTTGAAGAATGCCAGATGCAAACAGTGAAGTTTTTGGTGTATTTCATCGATATACTGGATGTGTTGTAACAGTTCCCAGGATCGACTTTCTATTAGCCTCGGCACTGGAATATGAATGCGTCGTTCTCTTGTTCAGCAATCGCGAGGTTATTAAACAGCATGTATTCACTTCCATAGAAAACACAATACAAGGTAACAGCAGCTGAGGTTTCGGCAAGATCGTCTTCTTCAGAGCCTGGAACGATATACTGATGTACAATTTACTAGGCCAAACGTTTCAATAACACTTACAAAAAGACGAAAACTCTGTGATAATTACATGATCAACAGCTTCTCGAAACACTCACTGCTTTTACGTGACTTCCAATAAGGAAAATTAGAACGGCTGATTATAGTCTTATATGGTTGATGACTGCACCACCTCACATCAGAAATTGACGCGAACATAAGGGTCACGTCGCTATGGCTTCTGGGCGTTCATCCCGGCTACTCATTGTAGGGTTTTTGGCATTTATCTAAAAAGCCTCATGAAGTTTTCGCGCTGGTTTTTGTCACCTGTGCAAGGACATTGACTTTAACTTCAAAATCGTTTTCGCTATGCTTTTGTATCCTATACGTCACTAGTGGGGTGCCTTGTTTTGCTTTTCGTTTGTCATCTAGGTACTCTTGTGTGCGGATACACAAGGGTCGGTCCGTTTCGCCAATATATTCATCTCTGCAATCCTTGCAAGAGATCAGGTATATCGTACCTGAACTCATGCAATCACCGTCTCTGACTTAAGGGCAATTTATGCAATTTGTTGTTTAACATAGACGGTTACATAGGCGGTTACGAACTAAATGACGATGTCGTTCACAATACGGTCGAGAAATGGTTTCTTCTGGTTGACTCCACGACAATACACCTTTGACAATTTCTTTGATTGCAATTCAATTCGTGTAACATCAATCCGTCGAGCTACTTCAATTTAAAAATTTTTTTTTATTGCTCTAAAACTACTGCAATGACTTCACTGAATTCTTTTACATGAACTTGAACAATTGTGAATGTATTTGCTTCCGCCGAAGCCTTCAATTCATCGTCGTCAGTAATAAAAGGAAGTTTACGACCTCTCATCTTCAAGGTTCAATTCGCTACGACGGAATATCTCTGGGCCAACTTTATATTTGCGTGTCGTTAGCAATTCCTTGGCCTCATACACTCTATCAATGCTTCGATCCATTTGCATGGCACTCCATCCGAGTTTCAAGTCGTAGAACTAGACTTAGCGAAGTTACTGTTCGACGTTTAGGATTCTAACCTTAAAATTTGCGAAGAACAGAAGTTATATTATATTTCAGTTAAACAAAGTGGAAGTGCATAAAATGGGTTTTCAATTATGTACGTAGATCACAATACTGTATTGTGATTATAATATTGTGATTATAACTATAGCCTCAGCTTAACTGGGTTCAATGTCGATTTAGACTCCCCAGATCAATCCCGTTGGCGGGTGATTGCTGATGGCATGTGGTCGATGGAAATAGCTGAGAGAAAGAGAGACAGAGAGAGAGGGAGAGGGAGTGGGGAAACGAAGGACGCGCATGGTGTGGTGGTGCACGTGTTACCCCTCGGAAAGGACAATAGCGCGTTCATTCCCCACCGCAGGCACTTGCGGTTCGGAGTTTTGTACTATCTCACCATTATAGATGTACGTAGAGTTGGACAATACTCAAAAAAAATCTATTGCTAAAATATATACATGAAGAATTAAATTGCAAATCGTACATTAATTTTCTAGCAACAAAATACAAAAACGAAATGGATAAATATCAAATACCAGTAGTCGTTTGGGATGTGCACCACTGTCTTAATCTAGTCAGCAGCAGGAACTTCTTGATACAAGCTCTTTTCTAAATCTTTAGCTTACAGGGCTTAAATCTTGTTCAGCTTACATAAGGGTGGTAGAAAATATTATACTCATTTTACATTATACAGAACACTTCTTCTTAGTTTAGAAAAGGATTTTATTAAATGTTTGTTGTTGTTGTTGTTGCTGCTGTTGTTGTTGTTGTTATTGTTATTGTTATTATTACTACAATTTGTTCTATTTCATTTTTGGAGTACGTCTTTTTTTCTTAGCGGAGTGCTAAATCCCTGTAATGACGTCACTTTTCTTTTGCATTGCCTTCATTGGTATAAGTGTCGAAACAAACGAGGATGTAGAGAATATCATCTAGCTTGTAGAGAATATCCTCAATTTCTTCATACTTTGTTAACAATCTCTTTTTCTTTTTTGAAAGTCGACCTTCAGTAAGGATCGAAATGGGCAATCAATGGCTTGTTTCATGAATAAGCAGGTACGAGATTGTTACAAAAGGTTTATCCTGCTAACGCTTCTGCATCTTTACCATCATGTGAGCCAAAAAATTCCGAAATTCTCCTTTCAGCTTTCATTTTTCTCAGAACTAGAGATAAAGTAACGAAGAGTGGACCCACGTGATGGCTGCACTACAGTGACATTGACAGCACTTTTTGATTCATAGTGATAAGCAGATACCAACTTGTCTTCTTGTATTACCAGTCTTTCTTTTCTACTTCACGTGACCCGTCGTCACATCTGCTGTGTGATTCCTAACCCCTTCTTGCACTCGAGCCGTTTTCTTCGCATTCATTGTCCACAAAGGTCATGAAGAATTTGTGTGTTGCTTCGGTTGTTGATTAAGGATTCCTTATTTGTTTATGAACACTGTAGAATGGTGGTCGAGTAAATTATCCTTGCAAATCTTGAAGACATCCGGTTTGAGAACAGAGGTCTTGGGGAGAGAGCTGGGCCAGCACCTTGCTTCTGATAAACCGCATTAACCATATTACTAACTACTCTCTGCTTGCTTCCTTCCTCCAACAAGTTTAGTTGCATTCTAAAAAGAAGACCAATCCTCTTCTGAAGAGAGGGCTCGGAACGTGGCCACATGCTGCGTCTCAGAAAGGAGATTGGGTTGAACATTATCGGGAGCATGACGTGCTTGATCTGAAAGAAAGATTTATAGTTAAATGAAGTCCTTGCCTTTGCTGTATCGCACTGACCAACAATTTCTGTATACACGTAGTAATGATAGTAGTAATTCATTCATAGATGTGTAGATGTGCTCACATGTATGGGTTAGAATTAGGAAGTATCTGTTTAGAACACCGTTCTGATTGTCTCCAATGAACAGCCATACGTTTATCTGAACACCCTCGAAAAAACCCACAGGCGAGCTACAGATGGATATCTACTTCTCAAAAACTTAACAAAGAATCAAAATTCCCGGCAACTTCTGCTTCTGATGTGATTGAATTAGAACATAACTCGTACAATTGATTTACTCGATGATTAAAACGGTGATACATGATGTAGGTGGTGATAGAACTGAAACGTAGATTTACCCCAAGAAAACTAACCCATAATATGAAGAGGTGACTAGAGTTCGGTATCATTTCCATCTTTCTTGGCAATAGAATTTACCAACGAGGAGGAGTTTGGAGGTCGACCCTTGCTAAATTCGTGACAAAGAAAAATGCCCTGATAAAGGTAAAACTGGATGCCTTATTTCACCTTCGTTAACTTCAAAGCATTTGCACAGGTATTTTTTCGTATTTTTTGCATCAGTAGGTATAATAATAATAATAATAATAATAATAATAAATAGCGCTCACTTCCATCAGCAACCACCGGAGTTGATATGGAGAGCCCAAATCGACAATAAACCCAGCAAAGCCGAAGCTGCAATTATAATCACAATCTTAACGTCTTTATTTACTGCCTGCTCTTTTTAATGGCAGGATATATTGCGAATATAACTTCTATGATGCTGAGATATTTACGAAACTCTGGACCGCAGGTGACAGAGGTGGGGAACGAACGCACTATTGTCCTTTCTGGGTAGTAACGCGTTCACCATCACACCTTGCGGGTCCTTCCAGGAAGGATAATAGCGCTTTCGTTTCCCACCGCAGTCACCTGCGGTCCAGAGTTTCGCGAATATCTCAGCATCATAGTAGTTATATTTCGCAATATATCCAGCCATTAAAAAGAGTAGGCAGTAAATAAAAAGGTTAAGAATAATAAATAGCTTCTCACTTAAATGCAATGATACCGTTAGGCTGTCCAACTGCTACGAGAGACGAGCTACAGGTGAACTAAAGTTATACTATTACCTTTCATACTAGGATTTCGCCCATGGTTCTTTTCATTTGCAGTTTTGGTATTGGTAGGTGGGTTTCTTTTTTTTTTTTTAGAAAGATCTATGGCTTGCCTCCACAAATACCATTTGCTCTGCGCAGGATGTTTTTTACTGTAGTCACGAGGCTGTGTCAGTTACAATTTGTAAAGCACAAGGAACGAATCGGTAATACTATCACTACGCAAATTGGGCAATATGCAAGGCTTAGAAGTACAATTATTGGTGGAATAGGTTTATTTTAACAAATAGAAAATGATATAGAAGGAGGTTTTTCTTCACTGATTTTCGAACAGAAGCACGACACGACAAGAACACATTGATCACCACTGAATGCAAAAATGATGGAATGACACACTTCGAATCAGTCGCTTTACGAAGATGGATAAACGGATTCATCCTAGCGAACCACATTAATACGACGTGGCAGGTACTGGGATGACATCCAAGTTTCATTATTTCATAAACTCGAAGACATTCCAGAAAACTGCAGACACGATGATTTAGCCTTCTCAACGAAGGCTATGGAAGCGAAAGTCGAGCATTATCGTAATAGTGCTCGAGTACAAAGTCATTGAGCAACATTTGTAAGTGATATACTAGGTGAAAGCACAATTGACGTAACTTGATGAAATCCACGGATCTCACTCATATTAGGGATCTCGTGCCAATTAGTCGTGAGGCTACGTGACGCGTCCCCAGGTGGCGGATAAGGGGATAATCGCGGACCAAAAGCGACCTTTGCTTCCCTGAGACGCAGGTGGATCCAGGGGATGGACTCCCTGTTCCTGCTGCGCTGATTTGGCACACACTTTCTGTATTTGCTAGGCGTATTCATGCATGCGTGTGTGGGTGCGTTCTCGCTTTATTTATACGGATTGTATTTTACGAGACACTTCGGCCAAAAGTCTGCAATCAAGTGATAGGGAAGTATATGGGAGGCGGTTAGAAATCACCTCCAACATTTAAGCTCCATGTCTACTCTGGGAGATCCTGGAAATACGTGGGTATCGAAGTGGTAAACACAGCAAAAAAAAACGGGCCTCATTCCCCTGAATTCGAAGAAGTCTCCAATTTCGCAGCGTAGGATAGGACGAGTACGGAGAGGCTGCTGAAATTTCAGGGCCAATGGAAGCTGCCTGAATCATGAATAACTATGGTGACGATCTGTACCTACAATACACGTACACTGGCATCCGAGCCCTTGATGGAAGACTTGCTCATGCAATCAAGAAAGACTTCAGTGGCTTGGCCCAGACGAGAAGACGCCACTTATTCAACGCTGTCTATGGCACCGAAGAAGAACTTTTCCTCCGAACATGCGACAGTAGAGGAGCAGGCGATGTCGGCATTCTCGTCAACACGAGTTCGTCCATGAACATCGATTCATTCGAACACCTTACAATCTGAATCAGGAGTTACGATTAAAAAGATGTGGATCAATACCAGCTTTGACAATCTACGCGTCAACATCAAACTATGACGAAGAAGAAGTCGAACTGTTCTACACGGACTGGGAGAAGTTTTACAGAGAAGGCCATACATTCTTCAGGGTCATCACTGGAGATTATAATGCCAAGATTGGACTAAGAAGAACGTCTAAGGAATGTAACATTGGGACCCACAGATTAGAATGGAACAGACAGTGTGAGCGGCTCTCTGAGTTTATCACGGCGACCAAGACCATCCATGGTAATTCGCAATTCCAGAAGCCCAACTCTCAACACTGGACGTGGGAATCTCTGAGTGGAGAGTACCATGACGAAATAGACCACATAATAGTAAATAGAAAGTTTTGCCTAACCGATGCCACTGTTATTCCAAAATTCTACACGGGATCAGATCACCATCTCCTTCGTGCAATATTCTATTTCTCGCGGTTAGGAGAAGAAGCTGCTAAATTCAAAAACCGAAGTACCAGAACCACCACAAACTGGGACTTATTCAACTCAACAGTCGGCTGTTGGGAAGATGCCGTTATAGTCACCAAGAGACTTCTGTCTCCAGAAACTCTCGAGCTGATACGCCAGCGTAGAATCCCACAAGGTTCAGGCAACCGCGAACTAACGTCCGAACTTGCGAAACAAGGCAGTCAGGCGATAAAAGAAGATCTTAAAAAGAGAAGAGCAGCAGTAATGGTCGAAGCTGTAGAGGCAGGGAAAGGCATTCGCAAAGCCCACCGAAGCTTCGCCAATTACAAGACCAAGATGATTGCACTCCGACGCCCAGACGGAACAATAACAGCGTCCAGAAAGGCAATGGAGAAAATCATTAATACTACTCAGATCTCTTCGGTAGCTACATCCACCTTCCGTCATATGAAATAAAGGAGAATGGATATGCTCTACCACCTGTTCCCTCTTTCGAAATCCGACGTGCCATTTCGTCAGTGAAAAATCGAACAGCACCAGTTGCGGACAGGACAAGACCAGAACATTTGAGGAACCTTCCGCCACTCCTCGTAAACACACTTTCTCGGCTCTTCATACGTTACCTGTCTGAATGCAACGTCCCTACTCAGTGGGAGATCAGCAAGACCGTGTTGTTGTTCAAGAAGGGTGACCTAAACGACATATGCAACTATCGCCCAATCTGCTTGCTGTCTGTCGTCTACAAACTTTTCACTCGAGTCATCCTAACCAGGATTGACAGAACACTGGACGAAGGACAGCCGTGCGAGCAAGTAGGGTTTCGAAAAGGATTTAGTACGATGGACCACATTCACACGTTAACAAGCCTCATTGAAGTATCGCGAGAGTACAAAAACCGCTGTGTCTCATTTTCATCGACTTAGAGAAGACCTTTGACTCAATTGAGATAGAAGCAGTCATGGAAGCCCTTGATAGTCAAAGAGTACCTACTCAGTACATAAAAAATCTTCGTGAGCTGTACAAAAATTTTGCAAGGCGTAGGGAAATCTGCACCGCCTTGTCCGGGAAGATAAAACACTAACTCGATTCGTCTGCAGGCCACCGTCAATCATTCTGTAGGCTAGATATGCATTCAATCATGTATACTGTACTCAATGCAGTCGATCGATACGTTGCACACTCCTTTACGATTCTTCAACGCTAAGCAGTTCATACTTCTGTTCATTTTACCCACTTTATACTCGTCCCACTCACTTCATACTTTACTCCTTATGGATGTAGATGACCAATAGAGGTATTCCGAGCCAAGTGCATGGTTGAAACGTAGCGATGATTTCAGTACGTGGGTGGAGCGCATCATTTACAGCCCGTCAGTAAGCAGCAACACTAACTCTTCTATGATTCATCTCAACGTTACTCCACTCGACGTGCATATCATTTTAATCACCAGTTTCATCACCAGCGAAGCCCTCTTCATCACATACATGTAAGACCTCAATGAGCAGAAATTCGTTTCATTGTCACAAAGTCAATTTAAACTCATTTTGTTATCAGAATTTGACGTATTTCTAGGCCTAACGCCCTACCGTCATATAATCACTGAATATACAATTAACGATTTCTTTAGTGAATGTTTACAAGATATTATTGAAAATATTGTCATCACAGCGTCTCAATCCTTTTTCAAGCGTCATCGACTGTCTCACGACTGTGGTCGACATCTTTCGAACGCAATCTGTAATGAATAATTCGAAGTGAATTCGTTGAAATGACCATATTCAGAACGACCGTGATGAACGAAAAAGCGAGGCAAACAAAAGAAGTCAAAGACCTTTGAGAGAACAAGGCCTGTTTTTGTTACAATATTCTCTCTTGCTCTTTCTCTCTCTCTATCTCTCTCCTTATATATACACAACGTTTACACGGCCCACCTTCACGTTTGCTCTGCAGATCCGTGAACTTCTCGCATTCGATTCTTTTCTTGGCTCCTATTATCCACGATGGTCTACGAACTTATCATTAGTGGGTTTTCTTGCCACTTGAGGTTTTTTAGCTTCTTTATGAATGCCGTTCAACGCTTTCGGAATTGCCCTCTTCTTGGAGTACGGAATAGATATACTAAAGCGCTCCCGCTTCGATCATAGGGAGTAAACTTTTTCCCAGATAGGTCCTATGCCAATTTCCCGACCTTGAGAGGTCTGGTGGCCCAGTTAGGATCCACCCAGTGCCGTGCTCATGATTGACGGCTCCACTGTACACAGATGTTGGCCGATCGTTCGAACGCGCTCACCATGCTCAGTAATGTTTCCATCCGTTTATGCTCGAAAACTTAGTACCAGTCCTGTCTAGCGGATAGCAGCACTGACTTGTTACATCGGTAAGCCATCGCATGCTATTGTATAGGCCAGACGTGCATTTTGCTACCTTTACGATGGTTGCTGAAGTCAAACGCACGGTGCATCTGTCAAGGACAGATCAACACCGGCTGCTTTGTTCCTCCGTCTTGTTACCCATTGTAGGATTTCTTTTTACTTAATCGTATATTTACTCAGATGCAGTGCTTTCGTCGTCTCTAACGTCATTCTATCTAAACACCACTCGTAGTTGAATGACTGTTTATCATTCTCTTTTCTTTATTCAGTACTATGACGTATGCTGAAGAATCCTTGCAGATTGTTAATTGTCTAACAATTTAAAAGCAAGAAGGGTGTGGGCAAAATAAACTGGATAGAGTCCTTCATGGAAAAAGGCGAGGCAATGACGTAATATTCAAAGAGAAAGATCATTCGAAAGCCATAGAAATATGCTGAGTTAAGTCTCCTTTCCATCTACTGTTTAAAACAAAAAATTCCGCAAGTGTATGGATGCGGTCAGGAAGTCCACATAGTCATCCATTTCTCCCACCACTCATGATAAAGCTCAAAAGATAAAGCTCTCGGCGTTGATCAATCCCTGAGGGATGCGCCATGCATTCGACTTCATTAAGTATCGTTGGAGGTGATTGAATGCATATCGGGCTTTTACAGTGACTCGCGGTGGCCTGCCGATGTATCGAGCCAGTGCTGCTATCCTCCCAGACAAGTCTGGTACCAATTTGCCGACTCCGGTGGGATGGAAGGCTCGGTGGGCCATGGGCGCATTCCACGTGCGCGCTGTAGTGGCGCCTCCAACCACTGCGCCACACGCGCCCCTACCACTCATGATACTTGTATAAATCGCCGACGCAGTAAATGTCTCGACTTACAATATTAACTTTTTATTTGCTGCCTATTACAATTTTTCACGGCAGGATATTATGTGTGATGCAACCAGCGTCATGCCGAGATACTTGCAAAACTCCGAGCCGCTGGTCCCGCTCACGAGTGATTGCTGATGGCACTGATCGACAAGAATAGCTGAGAGGCAGGCGAAACGAAAGACCCGCATGATGTGGTGGTGAATGCGTTAGCCCCCGGAAAGGGTAATAGCGCATTCGCTCCCCACCGTAGACACCTGCAGTCCGGAGTTTTGCGAATATCTCAGCACCACTGTGGTTGATTCGACTTAGTTTGTACAATAAAACGATTCTTTCAGATGTATGGTTGCTGATGAGTTTCAAAGAAACTTAATCTTTCTCAGTTAGGACTCAATAGAAAAAGCAACCCAAAACACTCACTGATATGGAAAATTTACCTCCGAGAAAAGAAAGATTGTGGAAATTTTATGTTTAAAGCTAAAAGAAAGTGTTCAAACACTCTATTGACTAGGCTTAAACAATGAATTAGACAGGACACTTGAAGACTTTGTGTTATTTTTGAATTCTCTTAGGTACTAGTCTAGTAAATTTCGCCCGGAATCCTGGGATAATTCTAAAGAGCGACTTCCAGCTAATCTTGGCATTAATAATCAATTATACCTTACGAATTGTCCTTGTTTGAGTTAGCGCAAGGTTCGTATCTCGTCTTCTTCAAATACAGTGACTGATGTTTCGGCGATATCGCTTTCTTCGGAGCCTAGACGTACCAACCCACACCATTTTTCATTATTCGAGCTCACATTTCTCAGCTCTCATGGAAACCTAGCTCAAAAATCAATCCCAAAGCCTACCTATTAAGGAAATCCCACCGCTTGATTGCTTAGATGGAGCACGATCACCCGTGTGCCGATCATGTGACATAACCAATGAACTCTATGCAGATTAGAAAATTCCCTGTTAAGTTTTTACCAGAGTGTTCCCAAGGCGCCATCAAGAACTTTCGTTGACCTTTGCCGATAGAAGGCAAATTTTTCCAGATTAGTCTGCTACCAATATGTCGATCACGGAGGACGACAGCCTTGATAGTCCGAAAGCGCGATCGAACCAAATCTGTGTTTCTATTATTTCAAAGTGTCTTTACCTAATGCGGTTTTAGCGCCCCCAATTCACTAATGTATAAAACTTCGTAGAAGGCGCATGTAGCGCAGCGTTTAGAGGAACCCTCTAATTCACATGGATTCGACCTTCCGTTCCGGGCTCACTAAGCCTTCATCCCTCCAGATTCCGCAAATTGATACCGGACCTGTCTGGGAGGACAACAATACTGACTTGATACATTGGAACGCTAGTGCTAGTCACTGCATACGCCGGATATGCATTCAACTACCTTTAACGATGCTTGATGATGTCGAATGCATGGTGCATCCCTTAGGAATAGATCAACGTCGACAGCCTCTCAGATATTCAGAAGAAATGAAGTAAATCGTCCGAAAAGGCACTGATGGCATCCATGAATGAGGTAGCGTTGGAATTTATTTCTGTAAGCGGACTGCTGGTGAAATCTGAATTTCAACCGAGTGCTTGATTTTACTTGATTTACTTCTGTTAACTATAGAAAGGACCAAAGGATAAAGCTCTTCGCGATGATCAATCCCTGAGGGATGCGCCGTGAATTCCACTTCATTAAGCATCGTTGGAGGTGAATGAATGCGGATATCTGGCCTATACATTGACCCGCGGTGGCCCACCGATGTATCAAGCTGGTGCCGCTATCTTCCTAGACAGGTCTTGCACCAATTAGCCGAAGCTGGAGTGGTAGTGTGTAATTGTTTTGGTAGCTCTAACCACTGCGCCACGCACTCCTTCTATCAACAATGCGGTCCATAATTTTCCAGATCTGCCTACTAAATAATCGCATTTTATAAAAAAGCAAAAACGTTGCAATTTTTCTGTTTCAAAATGTCGTATTCAGTTATGAGCACGCTTTGTGCATGAAAAAATTGTCCACAAAGATCTTCCAACTTTTACGTGTGCTTTCAGTTGCTACTTGAGGATTTTCATCTCATCTTGAATGCTGTAGAATGTTGATCGAGCAATTCTCTCTGGAATCCTATGATAGCCGGGCTGGAACGTTCCCAATTGGATTGCAGAGTGGTTTTTTCCAGACAAGTCCGGCACCAATTTCCCGACCCCGTAAAGATGAGAGGCTTGGTTGGTTCGGAGGGGAATCGAACTAGCACCATGGTCATGATGACTGTCATCACTACCACTGTGTTATCCACCCATTTTTTAAAATAGAATTATATAAATGTAAAAAAAACGGTTGCTACTGCTGTAATCACACGAACAAGTACAACACAATGCACATGAATACGCTGTACAGTGCTAACTGTCATTTCTTATTATTTATGTTGGTGAACATGCAAAAATGGAACAAAGTGAAGGCAAATGAAGACTATCGCTATCTCTACCACAGTAGGAATGTTTTCGTTCACTGCATATTTAAAAATTCGGAAATCATAACAAATTCGTTCATGTTCAGTTTTCAATGTTGTCACAGAGAGGATTTAAAGGGTATTTGAATTAAACGCGATCCAAAACGCTCCCAAAATCCTGACGTTTCCATCGATGCTTAGAAGAATATATAAGAGGAAATCAGTGCTAAAGTGAATCCAAGTCGAAATGTCTACTGATTAGTTCTGATAAAGTGATAGGGACTAACAACTCTACATAACAGAGAAGGACTCAGTAATTTAGAACACTCGAAGTTTTGCATAAGTGCCGTCTAAACCTACAAAAACTGACAAAAAGCCTTAATGGGCAAGCAACTATACGAGAATGAAAACGAGACTTTTTGGCCGAATCCAGGTGTGTCTGGGAAGTTGGCCGCAAAGAATCATTCATGGTATGGGAAGAAGACAGATATGTACATGAGAACTTTTTAAGGGGACGAACAAGAAAACTAAGGACCTTGTGAAAGAATCAGGGAATTGTTTCCTTCTACTCGTTGTCTTCTTCTTCCACAGAAAAGAGAAGTTCTGGGGAGATTTGACTTTATAAATGTATTTATTCATTTTCAAAGCCTAGATGGAAAGGAAATGTTTACAGAAAATCGATGACGGCACAATCTCTCTAGTGCTAATTTTGCACTTTCAGTACTAAGCTGACCATTTTAACACAAATACTCGAGCACTACTGTATTAGGATGGCAAGATACTACACAGCAGAAGGCAGCCAAGACGATGACAAGCTGTCAAACCCTAACCGGGGAGCCTTCACGGAGAGTTTGGAAACAGCGTTGTGAAAACTCAGCGGCGCACAAAGCAGGGCCAATTCTTTCAGTTTTCCGGAATGTTCCCAAAAAGACTTCCGTGTTCAAGTGCATTTCGAGTGTAATTCCTCGATGTTGTAGGAATTAAATACGCAAGTTTCTGTCATAAATAATCTCACAATGTTTAAATAGGATTTTGTACGAAGAGAACAAGAAACGTTCGACTTTTTGTTTTTAAAAGCGATAGGCCAGCTCGACGAAGCAGATTTCGAAAGCAGATAGTGCAAAGGATTTAACATTATAAACTACTGAAATGTTTTAAATAACACAACGAAGAACGAACACACGTAAATTACCAGTTGTGCTGTCCGATACCGTCCTACCAAGTTCTGTGAAGATCATTATCTTCTGCTATTGAAAGCTACAGAGTCTCCATCACGATTAACAATTGCTACTACGTTTTGAGGTTGCATGTGTGGCACATTGGTCGAAGGTGCTTTGCAATAGACACGTGGAATCGATCCCCGGGCCCATGGCCCACCAAGCCTTCCAACTCTTCGTGGTTGGAAAATTGGTACCAGACTTGTCTGGAAGGATAACGGCACTGACTCAATGACTCGGTGAGCCACAGCGAGTCATTTGTAAGGGCAGGATATGTGTTCAATCACCTCCAATAATGCTTAATGAAGTCGATTGCATGGTGCATCCCTGACAGCTTGATCAATGCCGAAATCTTCATCTTTTATCCTTTTGATACTTTTTGCAAATGTTCCATTCTCATTTCAGTCTCAGAAGTTGCCAATTCCAAAAACAGACATGTTCTGCTACACCAGGATTGAGAAATAACTTGTAATGAAAGTCATATGAAGATTCACATTTCATCAAATTTCGTCGAATTATCGAACCTATGATGGAATCATGTCGCCCCAAAGTGAAACTCACAGAACGTCCTCGACTTTTTTTGCAAGGTTTTGCTGGTTTCTAGTGTTTGTACAAGAATTTGAACATTTGCAATCACGTTCATTGCGACGTACCACTGAGTGATCGCTCTTAAAAAACAAGTACTTCACCTCTGATTTACTAATAAAGTTGAGTAAAATCAGGATAGCGAATCAATAGCTTCTTGGATTGCTAAACTATCACGAGGTTGGTATAAAGGTCTATTCGGCTAACATTCATTCTAATCACAATGTTCTTATCATGACGATTCTTCTAAAATGACATGGTTCTACAGCTCCTCAAAACCAAAAGCCTTTTCAGATAACTAGTAACGGGAACGTTCATAAGAAAATCGATAAGAATACATGAACTTCCATGAGGAAACTGGAAATTCCAATACAAAGGCTTCCTAGAGCTGATTTCGCAGTAAAGTTCTCCATGTGCTACCTCTGTGTTCGTCTTGTTTACTTACCTATGTCTATTTGTTTGTCTCTCAGTCCATCTATGTCTATCTGTCTGTCTATCTATCTATGCATATTTCTTATTATGTGTATTGAGTATGGAACTAAGGAATGTGACGGCATATCTCAATAAGATAATGGAATATTATAAACTCAAAGCCATTATAGCACTAATCATCGTCATTATCGGCTTTTCAACAGGTCGAAAACCTACTAGAGTAGTCTGGAGAAGAGCTTAGAAATCAGCCACTCCTCTCACATTCTTCCACATCTTCTCCTTCTTTGCTTTTCTGTCCCTCTTTATGTGTCTCTCATTCGATCACATTCTCTTCAGTTTCGTTCTCGCAATCGTTCTCATTCTTCTTCTCTCCCTTCTGTTTCGTTGTCGTTGTCAATTGTGAATGTGATGTGTCTTGTGTCGACAATAACCGATGTCGATCTCATAATATTGTTGGTACAAAGCGACACAATCGTTTGCTCATTCGACAAGTGTTATTTTTACGATCATATTTATTTAGGAGCTTTAGTCGGATGGCGGTAGTGGTGGGGTGGTTGGCTTCACCGCAGCCGCTCCCTATCTCAAGTTATTTGTGTGCATAAAACTGTACAGTAGCTGTGTCATAACAACGGCACAATGTTGTACTAGCTGCTCCATTTACTACGATATGGTTATATCGTTGAAAATTTCATAATGATGGCCATACAGAGCAGCTCTGAATTTCGTGCCGATTTCAAAACCAACTTTTCTGGGGGTGGGTTGAGGGGGGAAGGAATCATTCGTTCGTTCGATTTGCACTAAACCTAAGATTATTTGAATAGTGAGCGAATGATGAACGGCGATTCGAAAAAAAAATTATACAAATGTACACTGCGTTGATCAGTGCTGTCATAAACTTTATGCATTAAAAGCCAGTACTCGCTTACTGTTCTTCTACCATTTTTTTTTTCATTTCGTATACGATTGGTCTTCACGTCTGCTGTGCGGATCCCAGCACTGCTCGCACTCGATTCGTTTGCTCGCATTCATCATCCTCGAAGGTCGTCCAACTTTTTATGTGTGGTTTTGGCTGTTCCTTGAAGACTTTCCTTTCATCATGAATGTCATTGAATGCCGGTTGAGTCAATTCTTCCTGGAGAGTCCTGGAATATCCTGGTTAGAGCGTTCCGAAATGGAATGCAGAGAGTGAAGTTTTCGCAGACAAATCCGGGACCAATTTCGAGGCTCCAGAACGATGAAAGGCTTGGTGAGCCCGGAATGGGATCTAATCAACCTCGTGCTCGTGAAGATTAACCTAACTATCACTGTATTACTCGTCCGCTGTTCTTCTATTACTTCTAGTAAGTAAGAAAGGTTTTAGGATTTATATAAACCTAAGGCTAGATGTAACCCGGGTTACGTTTATTTCAACGCCATCACTTCTGCAGCGATTGTGTTCTCTTGCTCTTTTTTGCAAGCTGTTATTATTGCAGAAAATGTCTTTCATACATAGTCATTTACATTTTAGTGAGGTGGGAGGGAGGATGGTTCAAACGAATTTTCGGCCTCAAATGAGATTTTTCTTATATTGGAAATGCAGTGCTTCTATAAATACGCATTACTGCGGACGTATTAGATCTGAATAGCTTCATGAGTCCGGCTGGCTGTAAATATTAAATTTCGTATGAATGCAAGCCTCTGTGTGTATTCTTCATATATTGAAGTATCGACAAAACCTTAAGAGAACCGATTGTCTGCAACCAGAATTATTCACTCTGTTCGACTCGGAACTTTTTCCATACGTGAATTTCTGCTAGAAAGATGATTCCATCATTAAAATACCACTGTCACTTGTATTCCAATAGGTGATACTTACACTGCTCATTAATATTCTTTATGAAGTTATGTGTATATCTATACATACATGTCTTTTGCTCCTGGGGTACTGGAATCCATACAGTCGATGCGATGACAAGTCATGTAAAATGAAATAATGTATATACATACATACATAAATATATATAAATCTGTGTATATATGTGTATACCTCTCAACGGTTTGCCGCCTTATCGTGGCTGGAAGTTCCTTGTTGTCGGACTGTGATGTACAGCGGGGGTTCATCTCTTGGCAGGGTCTCCAAAGCTGAGAAGGAGTCCGGCGTTTCCATAAGGAGGCCTAGCTAAAAGTAAACCAATACCAGGATCCACCACCGTCTTGGTAGCCATAGTCGCATGGTGGCAAATATCCCTCTGTTCCAAAAGGGTTGCGAGTGCCTGTGGTGGTGAAGACCTGGGTCAGAGTTTGGCTAGACTGACCTCAAGATTTCTGGGAACCACAATGGCGTAACCAGCAAATCTCCAAGAAATGGAAATTTTGCTGGGGCGGCCAGCACAATCAGTAAGGACGGGCCATTTAAGCAACAAGTATCAAGCAAGTATATACATACCAGTTAACATTTAGCACTTGCCACTTTGCGTAATGCTGGTTTGTTCGTAGCTTTCGTAAGCGCTTTCGTGTCTTTGGTGGTATTTGGTTAAAAAATTATTTATGCAAACATCCAATGTTAATTGATGTTTTATAATTTAATAATTGAACAGCCCATGCTCGTCGAAAACATTCGTACAGGCCCCGGCAGGATTCCCATTAGACTGCGTTGGCCAAGGATTCTTTGCGAAGAAGTCTTGTACTCAGATCATCATATCTCTACGTTACCTTGCTGTCGAATCCTTCACTCTTCCGGAACGATAGCGATTCATTGATTTGGTTTAATATTAGCTGGGCATCTAGATGAAAATATTTCTGTGCACTGGTGACGTTTCTGGCGAGAATATCGCAAGCTGCTTGTTATTGGAGCAGTTGTTCATCCAGAAATAGCTTGCTGCCACTGTAAATCTCTATCTACACAAAGGATATTTAGTCGTAAAGAAGTATAATCGGAAGTAAAGTGTGTGCCGATGCGGGTCCAGAAAGACATCGTCACCAAAACTATCAACATTGATTGAAAATGTTTGGTATAATAGGTGAGGGGTCAGTGGTGTAGAATATGAACTGAAAACTAGCTTTTTAATGCTTTTTTATCTGCTGCCTACAGTGATTCTTCACGACAGCGTATGATGCGAAATATAACCACAATGATGCTGAGATATTTGCAAAACTCCGGAGCGCAGGTGTCTCCGTTGGGGAACGAACGCGCTATTACCCTTTCCGGGTGCTAACGCGTTCGCCATCACACCATGCGGGTCCTTCGTTTCGCCTGTCTCTCAGGTAGTTTTATCGATTAAGCCATTAGCAATCATCCCTCAACGGGATTGATCTGGTGAGCCCAAATAGGTGAACCATTTAAGCTGATTTTTATTTGCTTTTCTTTAGTCTTTTAACTCTTCATAAAGTTCACCACTCTCTTGGTGCAGCATCATGGCTAACAGCTTTTACTCTGATAAGCTACGTCATATTATTATATTCTTACCATGTTATTAATACCATATACAATCTCAGTATAAGCCTGTTAGTATCGTAGCCACATAAAATCTTCGCTTTTCCACTTAACGAATGTAACATTCCCGATGGGATTTGCAGAAATTCAACAGCACTCTCAGTTCTAACTGTGCTGTAGAATTCGATGTTTTTTCAATAAGCAGACACGAAGCTGTTGTTATGGAATTTATTAGGATACAATAGCTGACGTTTCGGCAGTTTCGCCTTCTTCAGAGCCTGGAAGGGGGAAACTGGGATGCGATCTACTCAGCCAAACACTTTCATAACCCTGGCAGATAAAACTTAGCAAATAGATTTATATTCTCATAAGAAACAGCTTCATTTAAACACCTACCGTTTATTCGTTGTAAGTATTACAGTAAGTTGGTGGATAGCAAGCGCATAGAGTAATAGATGAGCGAGTACTGTGCCTGGGTCAGGTTATTGAATCAGCCTGAGGTAAGCAGTAGAATTGTTTTAAAGAAACTATTTCTCTGCATTGATGATGTTTGTACTATCTATTTGTTTTCATTCAGCTCACTTCTATAATGTATGATACTCGTTATCAACGTATTAACTTCCGATATATCCATCTTTTTGGTGTGGTGGTGAAAGCGTTAGCCCCCGGAAAGGGTAATAGCGCGTTCGTTCCCCACCGAAGACACCTGCGGTCCGAAGTCTTGCAAATATCTCAGCATCATTGTGGTCATCATTTCGCATCATACGCTATCGTAAAGAGTCATTGTAGACAGCAAATAAAAAAGCATTAAAAAGCTAGTTTTCAGTTAATATTCTACACCACTGACCCCTCACCTATTATACCAATCTATCTTTTGTTCATTCTTTGACCCAATCAATACACATACATTCTATGACTACCATAAAACTCAAATCTGGCCTAGCGCTTAGATTCTTCAGTATGTGCGCATTATTTTACTGTTGTTGTTTTTAATCTGTCAAGCTGGATATGCGATTTCTTTTCATTAATTTTGTCATTTTTCTCAGACAGGTCATTCATCATTCCTTCTGAGAGTGTTTTGAAGTGCATAAATCTTTCTGCTATTATTTTAACATAGTCACTTAATACTATTCCTTGCAGATCGTTCATCTTCAGGTATAATTTCTTTATAAGCGGTATATTACTCCTTGAATAAGTTCTTTTTTTTTGTTTCTCGAGATAGCCGTGCCAGGGTGTTACGACGTCGTTAGCACAAGCAGTCGCCGGTCACTGTGGATCGCAATGAAGTACATCCGCTTATGACTAGGTTTCTTCCGGAACGGTAGCGATATCTGAAATAGATTCAGTCCTCGTAGACCTTCATTTTGTCCCATGACTCTAGCTGGGGATAGATCCCATATTTACGCCGAGATTTGACATCATGAAACATTTCTTTTCACCTGAAATCGTAAGCCATTTCGTCATGAAGCTTTTGAATGAAAACAGTGGAGCTTTAACGAGAAACTGAGCAATCGGCTCAGGAGAGACATTTCCTTTGTAGTAGGTGTATTTCACAGCTGAGGGACGATGTCATAAGAGGATAAGTTGTAGTAAAGGTAAAAGTAATTTAGCACATAGAGCATTTGGTATAAAATGTCGAATATCACATGATTCCTTAGAATTATGGAAGGATTGTCAAAGCTCATCGTCTTCAAAATATCGCATAAATCACTTCGTGGATGGATGTTTCGAGTCGAACACTTGTTTGACATCTAAAACTGTTGAGATTACTCTTTAGGGGTCTGTAGGAATGAAATGGGTTTGATTCCATGTGACTGAACGGATGAACGCTAACGCGATCATCCTGCGTATTGTAAGACTATTATTATTACTAGTCTATTTCTATATATACGCATTTCTTGTTAATATGTGTACTAAAGAACATTTGCCTAATAGGATTGGAGGAAATCTATGCGAAGAGTAAGTGGAAAGCATAGATGCTTGGAGAGGAACGCTGAGATTAAATAAAGAAAGGATAACGCTCTCGGCGTTGATCGATCCCTTAAAGATGCGCCATGCATTCGACTTCATTAAGCATCGTTAGAGGTGATTGAATCCATATCTGGCCTTTACAATAGCTTGCGGTAATCTACCGATCATTGTCGAAGTTAGCACTTCTCTCCTCTCAAACAACACTGCCACCGATTTCTAAACCACAGAGGGATGGAAGGTTTGTTGAGGGTGGGATAAAAACTCGAAGCAGGGATCGATCCAGGGTGTATTGCAAGACACCCTTAACAACTGCGCTAAAAGCGCCTTTAAACTGTTGTTAATTCAACTTAATCTGAACATACAATCTTAGAGGATATAAAGAGATTACAATACCCTCCGCTGGAGAAGTGAGAGAGACACTTTGGACTTCAATTTTGAAAATCAGGAATGATTGAACTACGTGGACTATTGATCCATCGAATATGATTTTTCTTCGTTTGTGTGCTAAGATGTGATGCCAGTTCCTCACACTGCCGTGAGATGTATCGCTTGCCTAGCGTCATCTATTAAGAAATTTCGAGGTCATTTTTGTTGGTATTAGTTAAAAAGTCGCCTGTAACGCGATGCTTAAAGTGCCCTTGTCGTTGTTTCGATATCTTATTCTGGACTCACCAAATTTTCCATCTCTCTTGGGTCAATAGATTAGTAGCAAACTTGTCTGGTAAGGTAGAAAATACTGTCAGTGGGCCACTTTTGGTCACTGTATGGGCCAAGGATGCATTTATTCACCTCTACGTTGATTCATGAAGTTGAATGCACCGAGTTGCAAATTACCAATACACTTCCAGTGATTTAGTAGAGTGGGAACAAATGAACCTGTGAGGGACACGTTATCCCAGAGTAATTTTTTCTATAGAAAAATTTAAACTCTTTCAGAAGAATTTGCAATTGAACGGTAGTGTTAGTGTTTAATGCGCACAATCAGCACTGGCAGCGTTCTTACTTTCAGTGCAAGTGTTTTATTTGTTCTAATTTTTAAGACTTCTGTTTGTCTATTGATTTAGACAGCAGGCCATCTTCCTCTGTGTTTCCTTCATTCAGAGATTTATTACTTGCCATTGGCTAATGATGTTTTGAAATCAGCTCAAAGAGGAAATGGGACAAATTGCTCTCCTTTTCAATCATTCCTTCCTCCTGAACTTTATTGCGTTATCCATGCGATTTCGAAATCTTCACAGAATAAGACCTCAACTTGACAGAGTACTAAGCAATTGATTCTAAAATAAAGTAGTTAAGCTCCCAATGTAAATCAGCTGATTTTTCGTAAATACATTCGACATTTAAGAAATGGCTGCGTTTCGAACAACCTCGACTAATAATTTGTATTAAGGAAAACGTTTCTGCAACGGTAACATAATTACTCCAAATGATGAATAGCTATTTTTCATTAATCAGCACCATTTCTGGAGCCTAGTTTTTTATTTTTATTCTACTTTATACGGCCCATCTCCACGCCTATTGTGCGGATCCCAGCACTTCACAAATTCGCTTCGTTTCCTCGTATCCACTGTCCACGAAGATCTTCCATCGTTGATGTGTGCCTTCGGTTCCTGCTTGAAGATCTTCATTTCATCTTGAATGTTGCAGAATGTTTGTCGATCAAATCTCCCTGGAGTCCTGAGATGGTCGGACTGTAGCGGTTCCAACTGAATTGCAGAGAGTTAATTTTTTCCCAGACAAGTTCGGTGCCAATTTCTCGACCCAGGATGGATGAGAGGCATGAATGGCCTGGGGCGGAATCGAAATAGCACCATTCCCGTAATGATGGACATCACTATCATGTGCTATCCGCCCAGAGTTATGGGGCTTAGTAATCTAAAAAAGATAATAGTAACTTTCCTAATGGAACTTCGCTGTATGTACAGTAATTTTGTCAACATAATCGTATCTTTTCTTCGTGACACGCACTTGGTGTTGAATGAACTTTTGTCTGGTTTTCTTTTACATTATTTTAGACATTCGATAGAATATTAATGAAAGATAATTTGTAGGCTTCGCAAGAGTGATAATAGAAAATGCATTGACGACAGCTTTACATTCCATCAATTTTCTTCCTCAGCGGGAGATTCTCCACCCTCAGCAAGAGTTCAGTTGGCTTAAGAAACGATAAAGCGTTCAGAGGACCAATCCCTTAGATGTGTGTCATGCACTTAATTTTACTGATCATAGTAAAGAAAAATGAATGCTTCATTGTTCTTTAAAATGGTTTGTAGAGGCGTACCGATGTATTAAGTCATTGCTACTATTCTCCCAGAGAAGTATGGTACCATACTACTAACTCTAGAGAGATGGAGAGAGCTTGCTTGCCAAGGCTGGAGATAGGACCGTTGCCCATATTGTATGACACCTCTAACCAGCGCACTACAAAAGCCATTTTGTCTACTAAAACCTGAAGAACTCCTTTTTTTTATTTTATAACGTTTGCAGTATTTCTGATTTCTATAATAAAAGAGGCACAACTTGTGGTCTCTGCATCACCAATTAGATGATGTCATTCTCCATTGTTTTTAAAATGCAGAAGGTATTTTCCACTGTAATGACAGCTGTCATCGTCGGGCTATAAACCAATCGGATTAGTTTTAGAGCAGAGTTCACAAAGTCGTTTTGTTACTGCATTCAAATGTATTGAAAGTTTTATTTCGAAAAATAATCACATTGTAATAACCTGCAGTTGCGTTGTTTACCCGAGTAGGACCACACAACCTATTCGGGAACGCGTCCAGGAAGAAACTACCAACAAATCCCAGGATCGACTTTCTATTAACCTCGGCATTGGCACTGGAGCAACTAATTTTGCCGATATCTTAGCATAAACTAAGCCACAAGATAGTAAGTCTTCCGATCCGCAAACCATCGATTACCCCAAGTAGGTGACTTGGGAACGTTTTCGATGAGCTTTCTGGAGTTCAGCAAAAAAACATATTTCCCTAACCCACGAAAGACCGGTCCAATTGAAATTTTGCTGTGCCTTGGCATTTCAAGAACACAAACTCAACTATCCGATTGCATTCGTGGCACATGTCCATAAAAATCGACTTCTTTTTCGATTTCACCTCCACAACATCAACCTGTTTTTCGTAATTCGTCCTTTTAACTTTACGGCTGGATTTTTTTCTAAGCAATCACCCAACCAGCAGATCGCAGTACCCCTTATCCCTCGATTTCATAACTCTACAACATCAGCATTTTTCAAGCCGAGCATCATTTAACCTCGTCACTAATAATCAATGCTTTCTTGGATTATTAAGCTAATACGAAGTTCATAAAGATGTTTATTCGGCTAAGGGTTCGACGCCTTCGCCTTCCTCAGAGCCGATGGCCCACATCATACAGAGTCAAATCCATGAACATTGAATAGTCCAAGTGATTACCTCCATTAGACATTTCGCATTCCGCCAAGGAATCCTTTCAAATTTTAAGGCCTATAAATTTAATCGCTAATGTGTTTTTATTTTCGAGCACTTCTTTATCGATTTCACATAAATGGAATAAGAAAAACGTGCCGATATTTCATTCCTTGGATTGCCATTTAATAGCCTCTTCTGCTTCACAATGTTAGCACTGAACTAATTGTCTTTTACTCGATTTAGACTACCATACTTGCAAGGGTTCTATGTAGTAAACAACGTTGTATGTAGTGACGATTCACTGATGATATAAGGTCGGATTTAGCTACCTCTTCCAAAAGTAACCCGTAAGGTTGGAAATAGAAGGACCAAGGTTTCCGTCCACTAACTGTAACCAGGCAAAGGAGCAGGGTTTCAAGAAGAGCGCTTTTTTGGGACGAAAGCAAAAACACAACTACACTTGGAATTATTATTCAATATTGTATTGTGTTTTTATACTTTTTTCAACCAATCAAAAGCTTCCTCGATGATACTTTTGTCATCTCGGAACTGTCCATTCACACGAAAGTTTCTCGCTAAACTTGAAATCGCAGGAAATTAAAATGCTGCTTTTTTTACATAATATTCCTGATAAGTAAACACTAGCTGTTACTTTACTCTTTACTGATGGAGAAGCTGACGACGCCTCGGTGGATTTCGCCTTCTTCAGAACCTGGAAAGGTCAAATTGATTGTAACCTAACCAACCGAACACCTCCATAACCGAAGGGGAAAGTACTACACCAAGATTTCAATCGCTCTGAAAACACGAAGTCTTAGTGATTTTAATCCTAGTCTTCGTTCCTTAGTCTTCTTAACTGGTGGTTTTACTTCTTCATGCGATTTGATTTCCGTTAGAAAAATGCTTTCAATCGACGTTTGGCTTTCGGATTTGTTTTCTCGATGATGGTGGTAATTCGTGACTGGCTCCGACGACTCGGTGACAATTTGGACAGCACTTCCTGCTTTTTCTGGTCGATTCTTCTCGATCGTTTCGGCTCTTGCATTAGCCCGGACGTCCCGTTGGTGGTGGGTTTGGTTATTTAGAACGCGGTGTGGGCAGAAATGTAAATACTTCGTTGTGCCTCAACTCGGCCGATCAATAGTTTTGTTTAAAGCAGCGGGCGTTGAATAAAATTACCCCCATTCAACTGGAAGCCCAGACACATTTGCATTGTTCATTTCTTACATTTCAAGACAGCACTACAGCTAGAAACAACGATTTTATCCGGGAATCCCAGCGTCGCTGAGGTGATGTTCTGCTGCGTGTAGCGCTCATCAGGTGATATGGTGCTGACGTAGATCAACATCTATTGTGTTCAGGAAACACCTATAGGAACAGCTCAACAAAAACTTATAACTGTTCTGGGGAGCCTGTGAACAAGGCAATATGTTGCAGTAGTTTTCTTCGAAAGTCATGACTTAGGGTCTCGAGTCATCGACCTAATTGGAAACATCAACTGAGATTAAGCCAAGATCCTGTTCGTAAAGAATGTCGTGGTAGAGCTGTCACTACTAGAAATCTCGGTGACCAATTTCTTGGTGAATTAGTTGAAGTGGCTCTCAACTTGGAATTGATAACCTTAGGCCAATCTATTGTAGTGATTATCGTTTTGTGTACTAGGATACCGTAGCCCTTTCGCTAAGAACTAAACAGCAAACAGCGTCAAATCCCGACTGCACCGTCCTCTTTTGAAAGTCATGATTCTTTCGCAAAAAGTGCACCGAGGCATCAATAAAACCATGTACGGTGTGCTTCAGAAAGGTCATTCGAAAATGTCCTCCTGAAATCACTGAAATTCCTAGAGTTCCGGAAAGAATGAATGTGTCAGAACCAGAACACGGTTAAGAAACTCGCTCTCACCCAGTTTTAAAAACAGTGATTTTTTGCTAGAAAAAAAATTCGGGGAATTTGGCAAAACATTCTCTATTGAACTCTTGCAAACCTATTCAGGCGCACAAGTGTGAGTCATCTATGACTCGTACATTTAGTAGTGTGTTGAAATCGCTATCATTTTTCTTGTATGTCCAACTTACTCATGCTTTTGTGCTAATGTCTAATGTCTAAGAGACTGTCTTTACAAAGTTCACTGAAGTAGTTCACAGTTGTTCACAATGGACCACCGACACTCGAATGACCACGCTCTGATGAAGATGAAAAGGTTTAAACGTTAGCCGCATAAATCTTTTCTTAAGCCTCGTGTAAGTTCAGCAATTGAAATACTCTTCACAGTATATCTACATGTTTCAAGATTTTTCCAACTCCTTTACACCATCATCAGAGTTTTCAAAGCGGCATTCGGCTGCAGTTAAGGAATGTTCCTAAACGATCTTAGAGCAAAATATCCCTCTTCTGGCGACAGCGCTATTCACAGTTCCGTCTCGTTTCCTATGCTCAGCAATATTCCAAGAGTTTCAGGAAAACATGATTTTTTAGTGTCAACAACGTCTCCAAATACAGTACTTGTTTCATTTGGAGTTATTTTTTGTTGACTCAAACATCCAACTTCGAGTGTAAAGGACCATAAAGACAGATGGCGACAAGTGCCTTCTGTATGAGATACATCTCAACGGGATGCCGATTGTAACGTTTTCGAATTTTTCAAATCACTAAACTAATCACTTTAAAACCGGAATTCTCTGCTGCTCGCGTTCGATGACGCTTTCGTCCGCATTCTAATGCTGGTTATACCACCGTCTTCGATATGTGTGGTGCGTCATTCAATCGATCTTTCGATACTAATTCGACCTTTTTGGTGTGATGAGACGGAGGGAGAGGGACACGGAGACGGAGAAGAGGAAGAGGAGGAGCAGGATGAGAAGGAGAAGAAGGAGGAGGAGATTATGGGCTTTGTAAATACAAATGGCCAGACGATGGTCGGTGTAGTGGGGGCTAGGTCGTCGTGTACTATGTCATATATTTATGTGTGTGTTGCCTCTCTCTCCCTCTCTCACTACCTCTTTCGACAACCTTAACCTCCTCAAATGCTTTGTTTATTGTCCGCAGATTTTCCTCTCTTTTATCGATCGAGCTTTTTTTTTTACGAAATATTGCACACTTTTGTGTAGAGCGACGACGGAATTTGTTAATGAATGACAGCATGCGGCTTGACTGGCTGCGACGATGACGACGACGATGTTTGAGCTTTGCACTCACATATCATTCACATCTACACATTCATACCCACCAACTTTTCAATGAGCCATTATGCACGGATGGACCATTCTGGTGTGATGACTCGGCCGTGCCCTATGAATTTTGCCGATACCAAAACCGGAACGATAGTTTATACTAGTAGGCGTCAGATAATGGAGACGATGAAGTAAACGAACAGAGTGCTTGTGACAGTTGTGCATGTGATCAGCCATTAATCTTATAATTGAGAAGAAGAAGAAGAAGAAGAAGAAGAAGAAAAAAATCTAAAGGATAATTGCTAGGTTTAGTGGCCATTTGTGTCTGTGTGTGTCTTTTTGTGAATGATCGTGCTTCCTTTAATCTACCATATTCTTGAATTCTCTGGTTTTGTTTTCCCTTATATTCTTCTTCTTTGTTTTTCAAATCTCTTCTCACCATTCGGTGTGCTCCTTTTGTTTTTGTTCTCCTCTCGTTCTCCTTTATCTTCTTCATCTCCTTCCTCCTAAACCCTCCTATGTGTTGACGTCGTGCTTATTATTACCCTTCGAGGCTCTGAAAAAGGCGATTCTGCCGAAACGTCAGCTACGATTGTGTCGCATGTGTGTTGTTGTATGGAAGAAACGTATGCTGTTTAACAACCTCTCGGTTGCTGAGAGAGAAAACGAGAAATTATTATTATTATTATTATTATTATCATTAATTTTTATTACAATTAATTATTACCAATATTAACTCAAAAGACTGACTTTCTATAGACCTCGCCATAAATAATCGATACATTTCCTTACGAACTGCCCTTGTTAAGCCGATGCGAGACATTATTACCATTATTATTATTTGTTACTATTACATGACCCGTCCGTCATCACATCTGCTGTCCGGAGCAGCCCAGCACTTTTTGCACTCGATTCGTTTTTCCTCGGATTCGTCGGCCATAAAGGTCTTCGAACATTTCGCATTTCGCGTGTTGTTTTGGCTGCTGCTTAAAGGTTTTCCATTCTCCTTGGCAGTTTCGTAAAGAGCCGTCCTCGAGATCGCAATTTTTAAGGTCATCGTCTTTAAACTTCACTAGACCGACTTTCACTTGACCTCAGCTTGAATAATCAATAATTTCATTTCATTGTTCACCTTACACGAAGTTGTTGTTTCTAACGATCTCTTAAAAATCTTCGCACTAGCTTTGAATCTTGCAAGCAGTTCAGCACGAGATATGCAACGCTTACGATTCTGTTATGGTGAGGAGCTTCGTACCACACTAATAGAGCACATGAAATGAGTCTGAGAATGGCATCGGAGCTTTTGTTTCATTTCTTCAGAGTTCCTACTTTTCGGTCTTTCCGCCCATAGTTCGCATGAGTTTTTCATGGACGATGTGAGCTGTTTCAAAACACGTCGTCACTAGTGGGGGGGGGCGTGGTTGAACTCAGACGATCTCTCTCCACCTCGCGTCCATGCATTGATCACTCGGAAGCCATCTAACCCCACTCGCCTTAGTTAGCGAGTGCTCTCTAATCGGCTAATTCATGAATGAAGCACACTCACTCTGCCTCACTCACTCGTTTTCTTCTCTAGCGTTGTTTGTTAAGTTGTATGGTCTTCTTCTCAGTCATATCGAATGAGACAGTATTATGTTTACGGCAATTTGAATCACCCATGACTCTAATCGGCCAGTTCAGGAAAGAACCACACTCACTCATTTTCCTCTCTAGTATTGTTCGTTAAGTTTCTTCATGGGGTCTTCGTCCCAGTCACATCGAATGGGACGTTATCACGTGTGCGGCAATTTGAACCACCCACTGCTCACTTGTTACTTGTTTTTATACGCTTTTCTTCACTGACCATGAAATAAGGTTTGAATGAATCCAAACGGGGACTTGCAAAACAGGTCAATGTGTTAAAAATACTCATTTGCAATAAATAAATCCACTACAACCAGTTTTGCGGGAAAAACATTGTCATCAACATCATTATCATCATATTGGACGGGACGAGTTTCTCATCATATGGGACGAGTTTAGCGAGTTTAGTGATTTTTATTTTGGAGACAAAATTAGGTTGGAGTTAAGTCAGCGATAGTAGCCATGTAGAGATCATGGTCTAACGAATTGGTTTCAGATGGGAAGTATGTTCCGCTATGACCTGGATAGACAGAATTATCTCTTTTTCTTGAAGCTGTTCGTTCGATTAGTTAAGGCTGTAGTTATGGGTTATCCTACAAGTGAGCATCGTTCTGAAATCTCTCATATTAGCCAAAAACAATGACTAGTGAGATCTTTGCGAGCAGAGCTCAACTTTTTGAAGCACTGCTCCAGGATTGTGGATCCATTTCTTAGCCAGCTGGAACTGCTACTTGGTCGGGAAGGACCACTAGGCTAGGCGTTGGTGCCGGCTTGCACGGGGTTTGTGGTGGTCTGCAGTCGGCCAAATCCGCCTCTATTATATATCGCGCGGTGGTCATGTGATACAACGTATAATGTATGCCGGCGCCATCTGCTCTACTCAATAATGTATCCATAATTTTCAAACGTTCTGGATTCTCTTAGCAGCGGAATATTTGAATTCGTATTTCAGTCGTTGTAGTCGGTCACGGAATCCTATATTCATAGTGTGTCACTTGCTGTTCGGTGTTGCACGGTTTTTAAATTACCGTAACTTACAAGTACTAAAAATATGAGTCGTAGAGAATTCACGTTTCCTAGATCATTGTAGTTTGAAGCTTGGATAGCTGAAAAGTCAGGAATTACTGATGTGGTTGAAAATCGCGTCTTTCATTCAGCAAATAGTGACGTGGACTCTCCATACTGTAATATGCTATGCTGACCTCGTCTGCTGATTTCTTATCGCTCTCATTCAAAAGGTTTTCGCCAAATACTAAATTTATCGATTGATTAACCCATAAGTGATTGGACTGATGATATTTTATCACCGCCACGTGAACACTATGATAAGCAGAAAGGAAACACAAAAATCAATCAGGATCGGTATTTCTTTTTTGCTCACTGCAATCACTGTCGTTGCTTCGCTGTGAGACGGTGGATTCGATCTACTAGTAAATGTTATGTATTCTTTGTTAGTAAATTCCAGCGAGTGTTCACGAAGTAATTGGGGAGCCCTCATCTTGGCGACTGTCCAATCTATGGAACTGCGATGTATAGCGTGCGTTCGTGCACTTGCTGAACTTCCAAAGGATTAACAACTTTTTTATGTCTGTTCGGATCTGTAGCGAAATGTACGTATACGCTGGGAATTGCATTCACCCTAATGAAACCTTGTTGGCAATCCGGAAAATCCTTCATCTGTTTGATGACAAAGATCAGCGACCATCTATGACGTAGTGGGAACGCGAATGCACCAGGAAATGAGAGGAAAATTTTTGCTTTGTCATGAAAATGTGAACCCAGTGGTGATTGTCGTGGACTCCGTCCTGAAAAGGGCTTTGAGCAAGTGTATTATTCAAGTCTCTAAGTACCTGATGGACAAACGAACCAGGTTTTTTTTCATTTTTCATCCAACTGATTTTCCAATGATGTGAAGTGTTTGCCCTTCATCGTTCTTCACATCGTTTGTTCCGTCAGATTGCAGGCTTCGAACGTAGTGACCAACCAGTTCGGGTGTAGTCGAGCGTGTGTGGCTTTTGACGTAGCTTAAAGTAGAATCAAGTAGAGTTAAAGAAGCCTTCAGGCTGAGTGACGTTGTGCTATCGTAGATCTGTGAACTTTCACCGTTGCACTTGCCAATGTCCACGCTGTTTAAGTAAATTCAGCGTTTTACGCGTTTCATCCACACTCTGTTACTGTTATGAAAGTCTTTATCGGCGCTTAACTTCACATGCAAAGCGTTGAGTGAAAATTTCCTTAGAAACGATCGTCATTCTTAGTGTCTTTAGTGTAATGCACATTCTAAATGGTGGTTCATTAAGTGACGTTTCGTTTTCAAATCAGAATGCTAGGCATTTCTAAGGAAATAACGAAAGCGCTTTGAAGTGCCATGAATGACGGCCCAAAAATCATTCGCGCTCATCTCGCACTGGATCCTAATCCCACACATCAGAGCCACAGCGGAGCTCTGGTCTCATCTAATATAAAACTGCGCCTCGAGACGGGAATTTCTATTTAGCTATTTGCATAGTCGTTGGTTGAATCGACGAAATGTTTTTCTAAAATGCGCTTTTACATCGACGAATCACAAAGCGAATTTTATTTTGTGGAAAATGCAAATGTTTCTATTCATCCTGTTTAGAAAAGACGTATACGTACAGATATACACATAGATATACACATATATAATGTTTAAGATGTGTATATACGTATGTGTATATACATGTGTGTATATGTGTATACGACAGGGTCAGCGTTGATGTGGGAGAGCCACAAACATACACACATACACACGCACAGACACCCATAGCACCGTATACTTAATAGTGACCTCTCTTCAATGTGCACATTCAATAATTATTCATGTCTTTGCGCTCTCTGCAGCCCGAACACTGTCTGCGCGAGGCTCTCGCTCGTCGCGTCCACGTTGCATCTTCTCCGTCTCCGACCAGGGCACAATGTCTCCACAGGGGGAGGAGCAGTGTGTCTGCAGTGTTTATTCGCGTTTCACATGTAATTGCTGTGGCGCGGCAGCAACCCCTACCCTCAGTGCCAATGTGGCGCCGTTGCACGCCAACTTGAAGCTGCAGCGCCCCCACCCCCAGGTGCTGCCATTGTGGCCACGTCTCCATAACGGGTGACTGTTGTGACAATACTAATAGTGGTAGTAGTAGTAGTAGTTGTAGTAGTAGCAGTCGTCGTAGTGGTGGTAGTCGTAGTTGTAGCAATAGTAGGAGTTGTAGTAGTACAGTTATTGTTGTTGTTGTTGTTGTTGTTGTTGTTGTTGTCGTCGTCGTCATCGTTGTTATTGTTGTTGTTGTCGTTGTTGTTGTTGTTGGTGGTGGTGTTGTTGTTGTTGTTGTTGTTGTTGTTGTTGTCTCTCTCGTTGTTGTTGTTGTTGTTGTTGAAATCGTAGAACTAGAAGTATTAGTAGTATTACTATTAGTATTAGTAGTATCTGTAGTAATCGTGGTAGTAGTGGTACTAGTCGATTCGTTTATCCTGAGTAGTTTGTCGAATTCGCTTCGATTCCTCGAAGAAGGCGAAATTGCATTTTCTATCGATGATGTCTTTCTAAGAGAACAGTTCAATATAACTGAGGTTCTTATGGTTCTTAAAGCGCTTCAATCGAGTGTTGTTCTCGAATACCAAAGTGTTTACTTTTTTTTTTTTCTTTACTGCCTATAACAATCCGTGGCGTATTGTGTGATGTGTGAGTTCCCGTAAACGGAAATCGTGGCTCGATCTGGCCCTGGGTCTAAGTTTTGCGAATATCCCAGCATCGTTGTGGTTGTTCTTCAATGATTTTACGAGTTTCGGTCTGATTCCGACAACTATCGATAACGCTGCAGGTTTTTTTTTGTCGTTTGGCAAATTTCCAACGGTGGAAAAGGTTCAATATCTGTGCATTTTAGATACTCCTGGTAGCACTTCAATCTTGTATAACATGTTTTTGACATGCTTTTTCCTTCTTCTCTTCTGAAAGTCATTCCGAAGATTAGCGTGTGATCTTCCACCACGGTGCTTCGTTCCTCGCTTTCTTTCTTGGTGCTACTTACTTGCTGTTTTGTAATGTTTCTACGATTTTTTGAAATATAAGCTTTAAAAGCATAACGTCTTGTGCAACTATTTCTCTCTCTCTCTCTCTCTATATATATATATATATGTCAACTTGAAGATATGTGCCATATGTGTGTACATATGTGTGTGTATGCAAACCTGTCTGTCTGTATGTGTGTATGCGTGTGTTGTATGTATGTATGTGTGTGTATATATGGATGTATGTATGTGTGTAGTGGAGGGTTTTGTCTGTGTAACGTTTTCCAACCAATTTTTTTCTTCCTTTAATCTGAATCACAATGAGTCATTGTTTAAAAGAGCTTGATGTGGGTGTATTTCGAAAGAAATCTGGTTTGATGTTTCAATAATAGACATTGCGAATAGCAATCTACATAATCAGGACTTGTCCTGAAATTATATTTGATTTGCTGAATCAATAGCCTTAATGTGTTGTCTGTGCTCTCTGTGGCGAGAGAGTGTTAAGGAAGATTCTTAGGAAAGCAACAATAGGAGACAATCAACAAAGGATCTCGGTGGCCGGACAAGCAAAAAATTGAAGCCCTCCGAAACAACTCGACAAAGTGTACACAGCAGTTTTTCGGAGACTACAGACTTTTGCAGTCGTTGCAGTAGAATTGTTGACTTATATCCTTTTCAATTTTCTTGTTTTTTTTCTTTTTTTTTCGCAATTTTCCGCTGCTCATCCTTCCTTTCTTACTGTTCCTACTTGATTTCATCCTGCTATGGAATACTACTTATTACGTTTGCCTTATGCTGAAAAATCCTCTGTGCTTGTTATGAACTTTCGGGACAGTGTGGTTTGAATGTGAAAAGGAAGGTGGAATATGTGACCTGAATACCAAAAGTTTCCCAAAGTCTGACCATCCTGAACGGAATTCCCTATGAAGCTCGAGCTGTGTGGTTTTTATTGTTCAAGTTGATCACGATGCACCTAGGAATTGAGCAGTTTTATTCAGGATTTCTTTCGTACAGTGCTTGAAACAAAGAAAAATTCTAGCAGGTCGTGGATCTGCTTCCAATTTTTTATCCCTCATGGGACCGATTTTTGATGATACTTAGTTTTAAAACAATTCCAGTATAGTGCACGAGGTTTTAATACGAACCAGACATTTACGGTCTTTTTTTTACTCCCTAGAATGTTCTGGAAAATGTGTAAAATATTTTTCAAGGCAACGCCTTTGATTTGGACTCTTTGGACAGAATTCCTGATCCTAGCGATATCATCCAGGATTCTGAGCCGGAGCCATTTGCCCGTTATATGAGCGCTTGATTGGAATTCAGTGGATGTGGGTAATTTTAAGAAAACGGCAAACAAAAGTCTCTTCTGGATTTGTTTCCCCGCTTCCCTAGGAATGATTTGTTTTACCGAAAGTGCTTACTAAATTCAATAGTCGTTTCGAAAAGGCGGCTTTGGTGGTCATAAATATCCACATTAGGTTTTGTTTCGGTCATTTGTTCGCTACTACTGAACTCAATTATTTTGTGGTATTTATGAGAGGAAAGCAAACCTAATATGGTAAAGTGGGTGGTGTAATGTTTAACCGCGTTAATCAGACTGAACCATAGTGACGAGAAAGTGAAAACTCGTCCACTAGCTCTCTCAATGCTAACGTTTATTCATTCATTAACTGACCTCCGTGTACGCCACTGAGAACTCGTCCGATAGCTCTTAACGCCAGCCTCCATTCATTTATTAAGTGATCTGCGCTTCTGCTACTGTGCTTATCAGAATCGTTGTGATAGGTGTCGAATTTAAATTCTGTTTTTCTTTCATTGATAAGCTAGCACGAGGTTGGTGAACGACTTTTTTCGGCTCATGTATCGACGACGACGTCTTCCTCACGACCGATGATGAGGTAGAGGTGAGACTGGCTCATTCGAACGATGCTCCACCAAAGAAGATTCGACTCGATACGACGACGAAGACACCATATCGAGACTACGACCGACTGTCTGGACCATCGACTCGAATCATCGGCTTTGAAGAACACGAAGACGGCGAAACGTTAGACGGAATAGATGTTTGGTAACAGCCTCGTGTTAGCTTAACAAAAGTGTACATGTTGACTAGTCATACAGAGACTAGACGAAAATCGGTTTTCGAATTCTTTCTTTCTTTTCTTTCTTTCTTTCTTTCTTTCTTTCTTTCTTTCTTTCTTTCTTCCTTTCTCTCCTTCTCCTGTGTATCATTTTTTCTTCGCTTCTTTTCTATTGTCTTCTTGACGTCAATTTATGTGTGTTTTCCATACTTCGGTTTCGTAAAAAGCACAATTTCGCTAAAATCGATGGCAATATCGTTTAGAAGAGGGGCTGGGTGTGTGTGTGCTGGCTGTTGGCTGCGGCATAATAAATTTTATCTTGCGTTCTCGCTCTCTATTTAATATACTCACAACAGACGAGGACGACGACGACGTTAGTTGCTGCTGAGGAGTTTACCCGATCGACTCAGCACTACTGGTCCACCGGTTTCATCATCGTGCAGATGCAGTTATGGTCCCCTTCTGGTTTCAGGTACAAGGCTAATATGGTGTGTAGAATATTGTGAAATGTCGTCAACCATATGCGACTCTGATCAGTGGCTCTTCCGCAGTCGAAGGCACGTAAAAACGGCTCTGAAGAAGGCGATTCTGCCGAAACGTCAGCTACGATTGTGTTGTTGTATGGAAGTAAACGTGTGCTGTTTAACAACCTCGCGATTGCTGAGAGAGAAAACGACGGATTTATAATCCAGTGCCAAGGTTAACAGGAAGTCCATCCTGGGAATTTCGAAGTGTTAAACATAGTAGAAGAGGGATACTCACAATAGGCGGTAACGTTACTTGTGAAGCTCGATCGACTTAAGGCTCAAAAGACCGACTTTCTGTGAATCTTGGCTCAAATTATCAATATATCTATATGTTTTCTTAGGAACTTAAACGACTTAAGACTATTGGTTCGCTGGTTTCATCATACAGTTGTGGCTCCCTTCTAATTTAGCTAATCTTTAGGGATATATCAGGTCCCAAAGAGCGTGGTGTTGAGAATATTGCGAAATTTTGAGCTTAATAAAGAACTACGTTAGAAATAGCTGATTTTTCTGTGTTGGTGATATTGATATGTTCTGCTTGCCATCGTAAGAACTAAGCACTACTCCATTTCATTACAACGAATAGTATGAATGCAGTATATCTTGGTTAAATCACAACGAGTTTTGCAGCTCGTTGATGTAAACATATGAATAGGTAACTGGTTTCCTTTGAGTTAAAATTGAAGGTTTACTTTATGTTCTTTGCTCAATACATTCTACCGACATATTTCTATCGTACGGTAACCCTGTGATGTTTTTTTCTGAAGTAAATTTTCATTGTGTTAGTTTCCAAGTGAACGTCACTTTATCCTTAGACCGTCTTCGAAACGGTTACTGTCTTCTAACAGTAAGCTAGCTATCTGGCACGAATCCATGACAAGCGTTGCTCATTGACTATGTTTGTGACGATTGAAGACGTTGCAAAGAGTGGATTCCTCACGGATAGATTTCGTTCAAACGTTGAAATCGAAGGCTATCTCCTTCTATTCCGTAGCTGTTGGACATCTTCACGAAGGATTGTGTAACTTGTAGTATAATATTTCCCATATTACTGGTTTGTCATCAGCTTGACAAGATTTTTCTTTCCAGAGCTCTCAAAAACTTTTGCGAAAACACCCTCACTTCGTCACTATAGCAGGCAATTCCATGCCTTAGCCTATCGGAGAGAAGTTCACTAACTTGCAATTAGCTTCCACCTCATGTTATTAGCATTGATTTACTCTTTTTCTGGGCTTCCAAATGTAATGTCGAACTACTTCTCGGTTTGGATGATTCTGTAAGGTCTATCCATCATCGGCAAGCATGTGATGACAAGTTATTGAGTGGATTTCAGAGGTACAGAAGAATGAACGTAGTCAGCAATATATTAACCAAGTTTAAATTGTTCAGTAACCCACATTATTAGTGAAGATGGCTCGTCTAATTTTGAAAATATAGTGCATTGTCTCTTTCTGAGCTCAAAATCGATAGATATTCGATGGTTCTGGATACATTTTGAGCATTTTACCCCTTCAACCGGTTTGTTTGCTGGAGTTCTGCAAGTAATAAAAAAACGCCTTCAAAGAACGTATAACTTTTTTGTTGAGCGTTTTAAAGTCGTGAAATTGAACATAGTGAATAGATCTTAGACGTCTTTGACATGAACACTGTACATTTATTTCAATCGTAGTAGGCCGAAAAAAAGAACTCTCGTCAACTTCAGCAGGCCGTTACTTAGGCGTAGTGGGTGACAGTTAATGCGAGTTCTTAGAACAGGACTGTTGCAGAAAGAAAGTGCATTGACTAGGTCTCATTCAGATCTCAAGTTTCGGCCAATATTTGCAGTTCGTATGACTGAAAATTCGCTCGCTAAACTCACTATATTGTCATCTTTACATTTTCTAACTGCTTCGATATTTGGATACTTTGATGGCTTGTTTTTAACGATTGTGGAGCCACAGCATAATTTCCATTCCAGATATTTGATAGCTTAGGCATTCTGATTCTTTAAAGTCCTGAGATCATTCTAGCGGAAACCTTCAGGTCGTCACCACCCCAGGGAGTCGTGGCCCTTGTGTGTCAGAGATAGACAGACGTGCCAGCAAACGACTAACTTGATACCAGGACAGTGATGGATCCTGGTATTGGTTTACTCTAACCTGGGCTTCCTATGGAAGCGCAGGACTCTTCCTCAGCTTGGGAGACCTGGCTGCAGTGATGAATCTCCGCTGAACATCGCAGCCCGATACGCATGAACATTTTCCAGCCATGATGAGGCAATAAACCGTGGAAAGGAATTTTTCTGCTTTTGTTAAGTTACGCTTGAATACTTTTGAGTTTCACTGTCAGAGTTCATGAGCATTGCTGTGTAGGCGATTAGTCAATACTTTCTGAAAGAAAAATGTTTTAAAAATTCTCACCAAACGATTCCATTAGGTCATCGAATTGGAATTCTATTGGGATCGATTGCGCGGATCGAAATCGCTGTGTTTCTCCCATTATTTTGCCAAGCGTAATCACCGATGCATACCATGTTTTCGTGAAAAAAGAAAGGCTGCACATTATTTCTGGATTTTAGCTCTGATCCTAAGAAGTATAAACTGAACTAATCACGAAATGAGTGATTTCTGGTGGTACCGTTAGGGTAAGAAACTGGATGAAAGAAAAACATAGCAAGGGTCTCGGCAGTGCAGTGGGTGGTACATGAGCCATCGGAAAGGGTAATCGCGGGTTCGAATCTTAGGTTTGCAAATATCTCCGTATTATTGTGGTTCTCTTTAACAACAATTGTTAGGTCAACGAATAACTAACACTCTTTCTTGGAGAGCTGTCGTATTTGTTGCTAGCCTCTAAAACAATTGTTTAATGGAAACAAATATCCTTTTTTCTGATCTTCTTCAGTATTTTTGAAAATGTGTTGTATTCTAAAGTAACGTTCGTGAATTTTATATTTATGGTGTAATGATGACATAGGTGGCGGATAGGTCAGTGGCAGTGATGTCCATCGTCACGAGCATGGTGCTAGTTCCTTTCTGCTCCGGGCAAAACAAGCTTGTCATCCCTCCGGGTTCCGGAAATTGGTACTGGACGTATCTGGGAAAAAACTCATTCTATAGGCCAATTGGGAACGCTCCAGTCCGGCTAGCTCAGGACTCCAGGGGAGAATTGCTTTACCAGCATTCTACGACATTCGAAATGAAATGGAAATCTTTAAGCAGCAACTAAAGCCACACGTAAAAGTTGGAAGATCTTCGTGAACAGTGGAAATCGAGTGTGAGAAAAGCTGGCATCCGCATAGTAGTTGTGAAGACGGAAAAAAGTGATGAACTATTGTAACAAACTGAAGACGAGTATGAATAAATACATAGGAAGGCTTGAGGTGGGAGATGTAGTTGAGATTGAGCCTAATGCTATTCATTTTATGCATACCTAGAGACAATCCAAAGTAAATAAAAAGCAAAGAGTTTAATAAATAAATCTTTCTGTGCACATGACATATCGATTCCTTGGTGAATACTGTAATGAATGAATGAATTCTTCTTATCACTAAGTGGGCGGACAACAATGTTAAAATTGAGAGAGAAGCAACCGTAAAAGAATTTATCCTACGTGAATAAATCAATAGGCATGTTATGTACAGTGCTTCTTTGATGAGTAATCTTGATGGCAAATGTTGATGAATTCTTGGGGAATAACATTTTACTAGGAATTTTTATATTGCAGCTACGTATTGAACAGCAATCCAAACTTTTAATTGTAGTTTAAAGTTCTAACTATGAACATTCATCACTTTGTCGAATACAATCGCAATGATGCTGAGATATTTGCAAAATTCCAGACCGTAGGTGTCTGCGATGGGAAACGAACGCGTTATTACCCTTTCCGAGGGCTAGCGCGTTCACCACCACACCATCATGAGGGTCCTTCGTTTCGTCTGTCTCTTAGCTAGTTCTATCGATCAATACCATCAGCAATCGGCAGTCAACAGAAATTCATCACTTTATTTCTATATTGTCATGTAGGAATTACTCTTAAATTCACTTCGTGATCTTCGATGTTTCTGCATCGGTGCTTGTTAAGGAATTTATCCTTGAAACTTCAGTTACAACCAGGAAATAAGAGTATCTGTTGAAAGAAACATATCTGAATGGCTATGAAGACTATGATGGCATGAATGTATGCGAGTAATGTCAAAACAACATCTTAGTGTTTTGCCTCTTGTTACTTATTACTTTAGCCATATTCAGCTCATTCATTCACAGCGACATTCAGCTCTTCGGTGGTGGAACCCACTAAAGGTATATCGACAGGGAAATGCTCAGCAACCTGTCGATGTTGGTGAATAGTTGATGGTGATGTTTCTTCTCTCTCTAGTCGTTTTCATTTTCATATTTAAGTTTCGAAGCGTTCTTCTACTATTTATATCCCTAACATGGTATTTGTTCTATTCGTATTCGATATCCGTAAAATTGAAATGCTTGAAGCCGAATGCAACCAAGTTGCCTCTGTTCGATACGGAGAGATTTATTTTGTTCTGGACATTCCCACTCAAAGGCGAATACGTTTCATATTTTCCACCGATAGCTGAAGTATTCCTTAGGTTTAACACTTTAATGAAAATATGAGGTAAAGTTTCCTTTTCTTTTTGCTCTAATCAATTGTGATTTAACCTGAGCCTTAATAATCAATACCTATTTGGACTATTAAGCTAACGAGATCGTTACCAAATATTTATTTGTCCAACGTTTTGGGGTCTTCGTCTTTGGTAAAATTTTCTTTTTTATCATGAACTATGATGCAGCTTCATCAGTGCGTTGTTATTACACCACTCTGACAGCGCTTTGCTCTTTTCCATTGTTTCATTGGCTTAAGGGAAAAGAGATGCTTTTCGTGTTACGGTATGGAGCTGAAAGGTTGACTGCTGAAAAGTCAATCAAATCTTTTGTGGTAATCATGCTCATCATTACCGGTCAAGTTTTTTCCAGCGTTTCCCTTCTCATTCCAGGATTTGCTTTTTTTTTTCTGATGTTGTACGAGTAGGAAAAAGAACAAATGAAAGGTGTAATCTTTGGAGAGTTTTCACCGCTTGTCGCTCTCAGTCGTTATCTCTTTCTCTTTGCCGACGACGTTTTTCTTCTCTTGTCTATTTCGCTGTTTTTGCTTGGGTTTGTTTCGTGGTCATAGTGACATTCAAAGACACAGCGCTTTGTTATATGAATATCTAACGTTAACCTTATGTCAATGGCAACACCACTGCCACAACCACCAACAGCCAACAGCAGCAACCAGCAATTCGATAGCTCTTCTCAGGCCTGGATCTGAATTCAATGCATTTTTTAGTTGCGATATAAATGCAATTTTGAATAGAAGTCCACGCGTAGAGAGGGGTGGAGGGTGCGACCGGGGGGACTGACCGACGATAACGAGGCAGGCTGACCACATCCAGAGGTTAAGGCTTGTGCGAGAGTTCAACGCACTCTGTGATCTTTGTCCTAGTATTCTAATTATTCTGGAAGACGGTTTTTTTAATCGAACACAACCAAAATGATGCTGAGATATTTGCAAAACTCCGACCGAGGCCCGGACTCGTAATCACAGGTTCGAATCTGGCCTAGGATCTGAGATTTGCAAATTTCTCAGTATTATTGTGGTTGCATTTCTTCGCATAATACCCTGCCATGATGAAACAATTTGGGGGGGGGGGTTGCACATTATATCGAACAGTTTCGGAATTAAGCATGCTAATACATCAGTGAGTAGTTTAGTGGTGAACTGAACTGCCTTCGTTACAACCTACTCATTTATTCATAGCATCAGTGTTTTGCTAGATCATTTTAGCTTCGCGTTTTAGCCTTGCTGAAGAAGAAGAAAGCCCGTGTTTATCGACTTGAATGCAGCGATGAAAAGAAACATTACATTAATCTGCTTTAGGAAATCGAAGTCGAATCGATCGATAAAGATATTTCTATATTACACAATGGGAAATAGGGCATAAGATTAATGTCTTACCCTCATACGATATTCAGTTGGATATGAAAATGGTGGCAATGAGCTTTAGAAAGATGATAGAGGAAGAAACTAATCAAAAACCGGAATGTTTTCGGTTTTTCTAGAAGTGGCCAACGTATCGGGGCCATATTGACCTAAATCCCATATTCTCCATGGGTTTGCTGATTTGGGTATGAGGAACCCCGGAGAGTTCTGTATTAGCGATTTCGTCTTTGGTAGTGCTTTCAATGAATATCATTTTGCCCTTTATTCAAATCGATAGATTACGTTTATGTTTTCTAAGGAGGTTTAGAAACTCGACAGTGAATACAAGAAGGGCTCACTTTGATCGTCGATGGTCTTTCCGCTTGATAAATTGGCACATCGAGATTGTTTTTCCCTTTTCACAGAGTCGATGGAAAAATATCTGTCTGGATTGATTGCTGTTTGAAGAATTTGAAAGGTTATAAAGAAAAGTTTAAACACATCGATCTGCACAAATAGAAAGTGCCATTGCAACATTAAACCGGTAGTGGTTTCAAATTCTGCAGCGGAATTTATCATTCGTTGACCTTGCGGGTTATACAAGGTCGAAACAAGTGATATTACCTGACTGGGGTAGTTCGATGCCAAGTATCGTTTCCTGCTTTGTGTTTTTGTCGAGAAACTCATCTACCGAATCCTATAGTTAATCTCCTGTCATTGTAAATTTATAAGAAGTGTAATTATGTTAGGTAAAATTGTATTATTACTGAATGTTAACCAAATGAGGTGCGGCCCCGATTGTGTTGAATTCGCAATGAGTGGCCAAGCTGTTCGCCAGCTGTTCCTAGGATAAGACTAGAGTAATGAATGGATGGATGCATTTGGCCTAGGTTAACGAGTCGAACATTTCGGGGTTGTTTTTTTTTTTTCTTTTGGGTATTCTGTATTCTAATGGAGACTTCGGCAAACTTAGAAGATTAACAATTCAAGTTTTGAAAGGTTTAACAACATTCCAAAATCCTATTCTTAGGTAAATTGGATGAGGCGTACTATCAGCAGAGTTTTTATCAAATCTCTTAAAAGTCTGACTCTATAGAGTAGGTGACATTTGATAAGAGGGTTAACTTATGTTGATAGCTTTCAAAATGCTTACAAAACATGCTAGATGTAAAGTTTATGGAATCGAACAACACTTTTGGAGAACTGAAAGTCTTTGCAAATCGGCTGTGCCTTTGGAAAAAGTACTAAGTTAATCCAAAGTAGTAGTGTTCTTTCAGGAAAGCCTATTATTAGACTCGTATGCTTTATGAGTTTTGTTTTTACGCCAATTGGAATTGCTATGATATATTTTAGAAAGTCGATTTTGACATTTAGTTTGGGCCAAACATTTCTTGCCTCTGAGTGCTATTTTATTTCATAGGAATGATGTTTCTTTGATTTCTCATTGTGAACCTCGTTGAGATTAATACCTTACGATTTGTCCTTGTTTAAGCTAACACGAGGTTCTCGTATCTCTTCTTTGTGAAGAAGAAAACGAACGGATACGACCTTCGTTATAGCTTAAGCACGGACAGTATGTAAGATGAAGGGTTAAAAAGGATGAGAATCTCGACGTAGGTCAGTTGCTTAGGAATGCGTCGTGGATTCGACTTCATCAGGCCTCGTTAGAGGTGATTTAATCCATATCTGGTCTATAGAATGAATCGTGCTGATCTACTGTTGTATCGAGTCGGTGCTACTATCCTCTCAGACAAGTCGGGTACCAAGTAATCGACTGTGGCGAGATGGAAGAATTGACGTGCCCGGGGCGCGGGATCGAACCCGTATTTCAGGACTCCTCTAACTACTGCGCTGCACTCGTTCGCAGTTCTTAAGAGGTTACCGATTATTTTCACTATTCACTCTCATTTTAAATAAGTCAATCTTTTGAATTATTCTGTTGAGATTGTTTCCAGGAACAATAACAAGTTGACTACTACCTGCCTTGGTATCGCAGCTCTTCATCACCACGGCCGCGGCGGCGGCGGCGGCGGATCGCGCGCGGTGGTCGGAATGGTCGCGATGTCTGCACGGCGCTGGCGCTCTGCGTCTCTGCCACCACCCTGCATTGCTCCGATTCTAATTTACATCCTACTCAAACAACTCTTTGTCTTTACTTTCTTCATTGATCACTTGAATAAGGCGTGTCGTCACATTCATAGCACAAAGAGTAATAACAGTTTGTCTGAGTTCTGAGCGGCAGAACCCTGGTATCGTCGCCCCGGACGGCACGAGTTGACCCAGGCGGCCGGCCGGCTGGGTGTCGTCGATGACCGGTCGGTGACCGACGGCACACCCACCTCTCACCTGATCGGCCGGGTGGCCGGCTGGTCCGCTGGGCGGACTTGGCGCCGATCACGAGCCGACCGCCCCTGTGCCGTCGTCGTCGTAAGCGCGCCAAATTTAATTGGTGTTTGTCGTACGGCGATACCGTTACTGTCTCCGTACACTTTACGTGCGGCATTCTTGTACTTTTGTTTGAATCATATCGTAGTAGAATTTTAATCTGAAGTTCGATTCGATATCAGAGAATTTTTTTCCATTTTTCCGCGGTGGAAAACGTGCTTAAAACGTGGTATTATAGCTTTTATTTGTTGTTTATTCTTTTTTTTTCATGGCAGGATACGGTATGAAATATAACCGCAATGAGGCCGAGATATGAGCAAAGCTCGGAATCTCTGCTCTGAGCTTTCAACCCGCGATTACTCTTTCTGTGGGCTTACGTGTTATCTATCCACTGCACCAAACAGAAGCACTTGATTTGTCTCTCTCTCTCTCTCTCTCTCTCTCTCTCTCTGGGCCTGTTTTTTATCCTAATTGTGCTATAATAGTAATTGATTCCGAGTTTCGCTCACATATCTTACCATCGTTGCGATTGCCTAAAACAGCTTTTTCCTACTTCATTCTTCCGTTTTTTTCTTATTCGTTAACTTTTTCCTGTTGGAGATGAATCTCATGTATAAAATCTCATTCTGAATATCATTTACAGCCTGTGCGCTTTCCATTTAACTTTACAGAATTTGTCCTTTGTCCAGTGTAATTCATGTAGCGCGTTTTTTTCTCAAAGTGCTGTCTTCACATATCTTCTGTGGAATGTTCCTCATAGAGTTGACGAGATTTTATCAGACTAGACTTTCTATCAGTAGGCAACTTAGTATGCCGTCTTTTCTGCTCATCCATCTCCTGCGTTGACTTTCGTCTCATTTTCTTTCAGATGTTTATGTTTGAGTCATTTCGGCAATATTTCAAACCGTACACTTCATTCCATTATTTGCAGCTGTTGCGAATTCTTATGAAATCTTTCTACAAGATGGGAAGTCTCTCTGTGACCAACCTGAGATGGGTGGGGTGGTTGCTACTGTGGTGATGTCTTGAGTTTACCTGGGCATCGGATTATGGAGAGCATCGCAGAAAACTGGTCAGAGCAATATAACCTGCTAGTAAAATAGAAAAGATGATATAATATATGCGATTTTCATGAAAATGAGTGATTAATGAAAGCACGAATCCTGTTAGAGCCGGTGTCAGAAAGTATTTCTCTGTCTTTCTTCTCTCTTTCTCTCCTCTTCTCTTCTCATTTGTCTTTTTTCTTTCTGATCGAAGCCAGAGATTTAGTGCATTGGAAAAATTTTAAACCATTCTTGAATTCATAGTCTAGCTTATCACTTGTTTACTCTTAGTGCTGTTCTTTATCATTCCTTAAATAGCTTCACTAGCCGGCAGTAATATGGTTTTTTTTGTTGCATAAAGAACTACGAGGTTTTCGGTGGTAGCAGGCTGGTGCGTCTCTCCTTCCACAACATTTAATAAGTGCTATTTGTCAGTTTAAGGTTCACTATCGTAATTTTAGCCGTCGCTCATTCGTTAGCTTTGTTGCGTCTGATATGGAGCATATTTTGCTGCGTTACTCAATGTCGGTCTAGAAATCCATAATAGAATTTCTAGTCGATCTGACTGATAGTGGTGTGTTTTTCGTCCTTAATTCCGACAGTACGGCTCTAAACGATTGTTTTTCATTGGTGTTCATTGCATAGGAGTCCGTAAGTACCTCCTACCTAGGTCCGTTCTTCCTTTACACACTGGCGCCAATGAAATGACATTTATTATTGGTCGTTTTTTTCTCTATTTGTTTTTGCAAATCTCTTTTTTTCCTTATTTCATCCTTTTTTTTTCTGGAAAATCTTCCTCTTGTTTATACAAACGGTCTCACGAGGAGGAGTTCACCTCTGAAGTCGTTCTGTCTACCAGTGTGTTCTTAGCTGAGTGCAGACGATTTCCATCTTGCTAATTTCTCATGTATCCCATCTGGTTGAGGTGACCTTTCTTCTAAAGTTGATGTTAGTTTCATCGTGCTGGCTCTCAGTGCTCGTTTGTTCTTTCGTTCGTTCGCCTACTACCATATGTGAGTTTTTAATCGCCGAATTCAATTTCGTAACATGTGCCGATTTTCTTACAGATGTTTCGAGAGGAGGATGTGCAAATGTCTAGTTTATCGGTAATTGGTGGTTTTAACGGTCTTGGAAATCCGGCTAGTATACTGAATGGTGGCAGAGAGAGTAATGACGCTGGAGACACGGATCGACAATGCTCTACAGATCGCTCGATTTCAGCCACATCGTCCCAGAGTGGAGATGATCAGCATCAGGTCGTTTAATCATTTGTTTAGTTTTCTTTTCTTTTTGAAACCGAAGTTGCTCCATGTTTCGAACTGAGAGCTAACTGGTTATTCTATGAATAAAGTATGAGATTTACCGGCGTCAATAAATATCATTGAGATTCGTGAGAATTCTGCGAGTCCGTTATAAACTTTCTAAGGGCAGTGAGCATGGAGTTTGTTTGCGTAAGAATTTATGCTGAGCAGTCGATGCGTGATGTAGGAAATTCTGTTGTTAATTCTCGACCTGAAAATGGAAGAGAGGGTTTTCTTGCCCAATTTTAGAGTCGAATCACTCATTGATCACGTGTTTTCAAATACCACTTGCTCATTACACAGAAGAACACCTTGTTATTCCATAATTTCTCGATTTAGAGAAAGTTCATTATGATTCATCATTATATTTGAACTAGTGCATATCAAGTCAAAAGTTCCATTTGTTTGACATGACTTAATGTTTTTAGAGTTTTTCTCTTTAGAAGAATGAAGAGGTGTATTGCTAGGAGATTCTTTTTGGTCAGTTTTTCTATAGAAGCGTAAATTCGTATTTTGTTACACTTGACGTATGACGGTTGTATCAGTGAACTGGACAGCATTGACCTACATTTCTAAACTAATACATCTTTGTTTTACTTGCCGTGTTTGTTTTTGGAGCGCAGTGGTTAGAGATACGCGTCGGTTATACATGCTAACGTGGCTGTTGGTTCAATCTCATTTCCTAGATCAGCCAAGCTTCTCAACTTGCAAGTTTCGGGAGATTGATGTGTGAGGATAAAGCTTTTTAGAGATGGTAAAACCCTGCCCTTATTCCTCATTGGGAGACCACCTCAATGTGATTGTGTAGGCCAAACATGTATCCAATCATCTTTACAATGCTTGTTTGAAGTCGAATGCATGGTACGTCGATCAGGGATTGATCAACTCCAAACCCTTTATATTTTTCTCTGATTGTTTTTGCCAACAGCAATTTTTAATTTGTAAAGAATTGATTGGAAAGTAGACCAACTGCGATTGAAATGCTGCTTTATCATGTCTGACCTTACAACTGAAAACGTGTTTCTTATTGTAGCAGTGATTGCATCTTACAAATAAGAGTGCTTCAAAAGTATTTCTATAACACTTTGTTTCAGTAACGAAAGAATTCAGTCTTCTTTTTCTTCGTATTGATTTCCTATTTATTGATTTATTAGGTCCAAATTTGAGCGCTTCTGATGAATGTAGTCTTGCTGTCTGTCCATTCTTACCCTTATCGATCACAACAGGCCTGTCAAATGTAATACTTTAAAATGTTATCGATTCCATAGCACATAACAGTAGGCATTTCAGCATCATAGACATAAGAGCGTTGTCTTTGTATGAGCCCGATCTGATTAACAAAATTATCTAACTTTCATGTGAATCTATCGTCTTTCCGAGATTGAACTTCTGCTGCTGCTGCTGCTGTTGGTGGTGGTTTATTGGAGCGTCGTTGGATACATACAATGTCCTTTGGCATGACGTACTATAAAATGCGAATGATCAAATGTGTATAAGATTCTTAGAGAAGTAATGATAGGGGATTTTTTCCCGGTTCGGACACCACTAACACTCCGCTTTTATTGGGTTTATGTAGCGGTCGATCGATATTCATGTGTAGTTGTGTCATTTCAGAACTGGTCTGTCTGTATACGCGGAGTTTTTCGCCCTGACTAGGCGCTTTTACACTATTACAAATTGAACCATTCTGTACTTTTTTTTCTGAGGATTTTTTTTTGCCTACATTGGATGATAAGAAAAGGTGGTGAATGGAGCAGATGAGAGAACTGGGCAGAACATTTCAGGGTAGAGTTTTGGTTGTTAGAAAAAGGAGTCCACCGTGTAGAGAGAGAGAGAGAGAGAGAGAGCTGTATGAAGGTAACGGAGAGGGTTTTCCTCGTCTTTTACAAAATGCTCATAGTGCAGGCTATTTGGTAATCGTATTGGACAATAAAACTGAATCATCGTTCTACATCAATAACGAATAAATGCGGAATGATTCATATTTGTGCAAACTATTTGCGGTAATAATAGATTGTATTGTGTTGAGCGTCGTTTGTGATAGGAGCATTTTGTTTTTTCTTCCCTCTGAGAACACTATAGTAGTTTGGTACTATGCGTTTCATTTAAAAAATCAGCTTTCGTTTAGCTTCGGCATGGCCAATCGATATGTATCATTTCCATTGGTAACCTAACGCGACCTTGATAAAGGGATTTACTTGGTCAGCGTTTCGACCTCATCATCGTCTTCCTTAGCGCCCATAGGTTTTGGATACGGTTTAGAGCTTTTTCCTTCCGGCTCGTCCCTTGTTCAGTTCAGTTCGGTTCAGTTTAGTTCAGTCATCTAACGTCATCGCCTAAATAATGATAGGTGTTCTATACATGATGGTTTTTGTATGACCTTATGGTAATCTGTATATATTTAATATGCAATAGCGACGGATCTGCGTATTGCATATTTTAGATCCGATTTTCTGTTCATCTTTTACACTGTAATTCACATACCTCCTCTCATTGCTCGAATTTCGAAACATTCATTCCCTGTCGAGTGTTTCGTCTCTGGTGTTTTCTTTCTCTGTTGACTTTGCATTTTCAATATTTATTCTATTTATTTACTTATTTACTTGTGTGGCTCGTCTTTAAGTCTACTGTGCGGATCCCAGCACTCTTCACATTCGATTCGTTTCCACGCATCCGTTGTCCACGAGGATCTTCCAACTTTGCGTATGACTTCGGCTGTTGCTTGAGGATTTTCATTTCATCTTGAATGTCGTAGAATGCTGATCAAGCAGTTCTCCCTGGAGTCCTGTGATAGCCGGACTGGAGCGTTCCCAATTGGATTGCAGAGCGTGATTTTTTTTTCCAGACAAGTCCGGTACCAATTTGTAGGCTGTTGTCTAAATTATGCCTTTTGTCGGAGTTCGGTAAAGTTGGTTGACTAAACGCATCAAAAAGAAAAAGAATGTATATGAGTGAACAGCGAATGACAGAAAACATGCAACTATGTCGATTATATTTGCGTAGAGTTTGTCTCAAGGTCTGTTCACATATGTCTCTGGAAATTTGTCTACTTTTCGAACGAGTCGGTTTCGTTTCAAAAAAATAACTTTTTTTTACAAAGAGAAATACCGTGCACCATATGCGATTAGTAGCTCGAGCCAAGTTTTTACCGTGATGAGTGAGTGATACAAAATTTTGGGTTCGTATCAGTTCTCATAAAAAGCTCTTTTACTTTGATTTATTCTCAATTTTTCATCATTTTTCAGTAGTTTTCTCCTTTGTTGTCTTGTTTATAGTGTGTTCTTTTTTTCCCTTAAATTTGTCATTTTCGATACTTTCGAAGGGTTCGATTTAATGAAGACGAAGGTTTTTGACTAGTGCAGCGATATTGACAAGTTTATGAGAAGTTCTCGTCCGAATAGCTGAGCTAAAATTCAAATTTCCAAGTATACGAAAAGGAAACTTGTTGTAATAATTAGTTCTAAGAGTGTTTGGTATTGGTATCTGTTTCAGGATTTGGACGATGATCCGATGAGTAGCGGTATGATGGCAAATGGATCAACAGCTGACTCCGCCCCACAACAACAACAAGACACACCCCTCTCGCTTTTGCAGGAAGTGGCCGAACTTAAGAACAACTTCGTCTACATATCACATCAAGTGCGGGAGTTTTCGTATCCGTTCGGAACTTTGGTATTCCGAGAAACTTCATGTAACTACGAGCTCTAACGAACAGGAACCGATTTATTATTAGGGTGTTTAGCAGTATGATAGTATATAATATGCTCTGATATTATAGTTAAGCTGTCTTCTGTGTTTGGTGTCCTTTAATCGACGTTGCGGACGCAATAAGCCTGTACGTTCGTTCGTTTGTATGACGATAATGGTAGGGTATAGGTGTAGAGGGGTAGGGGAGCGTTGGTTGTTTGTGTAGAAAACGGAGAAGGACGTACGAAAGAAAGGCGAAAATGTGATCGGGTGTTGAGTCGAACAAATTTCAAAAGCGTCGTGTTTAATCGTGAAAAGTTTAATCGCGTACGACGGTAGGAAGTTTTGAAATTGAATTCGACTACGTCGAAAAGCTGTTGAGAGTCGAGTTTGAACTAATCGAAAACTATGATGAGTTACAGAATTGTTTCGAGTTGAATGCAAAGAAATGACAAGGAGAGGTTGGTCACTAGTCAGTCGTTCATTGAGATTTGCTACGAAGGATCTAAAACTTAGTAATGTAGGCTATTTGCTATTGGTTGATTCACAGTGGGGTGCGCTGATACTTTCTCATAGATTGACTTGGTAAATGTTTGGCCTTTGATAATGAAAATGACGTTGGCCGACAGCCGACTGATCGCAATGGAATGTTTTCATCAGTAAAAATTCTTGATTGTAGGAGAGGGTTTTCAATGAATGAATGAGCTCTAGAAGTACTGGTTTTCTCCTCTATTGAAGCTTATGAGGTGTTGAATCACGCAAGAAATGGTGCCGTCGAAAATCGATTTGTTGATGAGTTGGAGATTTAGTTTCGTTTATTTCAATTCGTAGACAATGTTTATACTATTCGTTTGTAGTTGATTATCTTGCTCACATGACACTGAAAAAGAACTGCCCACTTTTGAAATTTCCGTTCTGTAGGCACGTGTGGTGCAGTGATCGGAGGCGCCATGCAACACATACATCGAATCACTTCCCGCACCCGTGGCCCACCAAGCCTTTTGTCCCTGAAGGTTCGGAAAATTGGTACCAGATTTGTCTGGGTGGATAGCACCACTGGCTCGATACATCGTTAGGTCATCGCGAGTCATTGTAAAACCCAAATATGCCTTAAATCACCCCCAAACAATGCTTAATGAAGTCGAATGCATGGCGCATCCCTCCAGGGATCGATCAACGCCGAGAGCTTTATCCTTTTTATCCTTTATACGACGTTGAAACGTTGAAAGGAACTTTGAAATCATTATTTTCACATTTAATAATTGAATCTGTTATACGCGCTACTTTCGAGAAATTTCGACTTTGTTTGTTTGCTTGAAAAGTGCTTTGTTTTCTCCGATGAATCTTCTGAATAGACACGTGCGTTTGGGTAATTCTGTTAGATACCTCCGGTTGATTAGTTGTTGAATGTCCTTGGTATAAATCCGTCGAGTATTTATGGCGCGGCATCCTTGGTGCTTTTAAAATTTCCACTCGACTTTACTGACCATGTAGCCCTTTTTTTCTCCTGTTTTGGAGAACTACATTCTCTGTCGGGGGTTTTTTTTTCCTTGCCCCTCTCACTGGCTTCAATGACAGCTGTTATAAAATGGAACTATAGTGGAATGGATCGGATCTGGCATTATTAGCAGCTAGTTGGTTTGTTGTTTTCACTAAGTCATTCTAATTCCCATAGTTTCCCACACGTATCCTTAACTCTGCCGAGTTTCCGTTCCACGCAAATATTGTCATTCATTTTGAAGAGAACTTCTCAGTGAATGTTTACTTCAGTTTGTTTCCGTAATAGGCACTCGATTTCTGGACACAAGTTAGTCGTTCTTAGTTTCATGTTGCGTTTGGAACCACCCATGTGTAGTTGTTGTTGTTGGTGTGGGTAGATGGCGAACGTTTCGGCGACTTGGCCTTCAGAGGCGTTTTGTTGCGTATGGGACCACTCGTGTGTTGCTGATTCTTAGTGCTGCTTTGAGAGCCGCTTCAATGTCTTGTATTCTTCTTTCTTATTATCTCTCTATAGGTCATAAAGTGGCTTTAGTTGTTTGGCTTATTGCAGTAGTGAGAGAGAGAGAGAGAGAGAGAGAGCGAGAGAGAGCGAGTGAGTACTGGGTATCCGCTCGCCTTCACGTTCCGTTCCGACTAATAAGTGTTATCGATCGAGGGTTTAAAGTAATGCAAGAAACGATAATTGACAACAGCCTCCACCATCATGTATAAACAAGATTTTTGTGTATGAAAATTTAGGAGTAGTTGTGGATCGAGGGATCGAGTTTCAGCACGAGTTGGCATATCTCATTGGCACTAAGCCAAAATAATAGACAAAATAATATTATGGTAGAAGTGTTTTGGGATAATCTGTCCAATTGTGTAGTGAAAGGTGGAGTCGCAACAGATGTGGTTGGACTGACTTGGAAATGGAAAGTCTAGTGGCGTTAAAATATGGGTTATAAATGAGCTGATGAAAAAGGCAATGAGACTGTCGAAAAATGACAATGATCAATCATACTCTCTTCAAAGACAGAACCTTTTGCAGAAGGAATTTTGCATCGCAGCACGTTATCAAAGAGTAAAATGAAAAGTACTGAGTGGTCGTAAAACGTGGAAGAGTTCAACAGGTGGTGCCATGAAGTTTTTTGAAAAATGTAAAAATCAGTGAAACAGTTGGCGTGATAAGACAGCTATCATATCGTTTAAAAACTATCTGGGTGAAGACAAACGTGAACGCTGATTTTCTGCTGAGTAGAACGATGAACGCTTTCTATGGAAGAAGTGATTTCATCTTTAAGTACGCGTTCTACCAGTAAACAAAAACTGTTAACTTGAGATGTTTGAAATGAGTCTGTTACTAAATCGATTTTCACTTGACTTCGGTGTGATTGGTCGATTAAGTTCTTTAGATTGTTTAGCTTACATGAGGTTGTTATACAACTTTTTATTCTGCTGACCAAAGTGTCCTAGCGATTTGAGTACGACAACGCTGGGGACCATCGACTCGGATCATCCGCTCTGAAGAAGACGAATACGTGGAAACGTTAGCCGGCTAAAGGTTATATAACAACATCATGTAAGCTGAACGATCCAAGGGAATTTATCCAAATGAATCTGTTTAGCAACTACGACAAAACTAGATTTTAATAGGTGGTTTTTATTGAAATAGGAGCACTTTTAGTGGTTTATTTGAATGTTCAACTTTTTCAGATGACCAGAATAATGCGTTCATTACACGTGACTCCGTGCATGTGTGAGACATGTGGCCCAAAGCACAGCTCGATTAGTGACGCTCGAGCACGGGTCAGTTTTTGTCTTACGAAGGACTCTGACACAACTGATTGTTTTAAAATCCTTACAGTCAATGTTTTTTTGCCACCTAGTTAGATGCTTGGACGGAGCAAAAGTCATTACTCTTTTATAAAGTTGTCTCGTACGATAAACTTACAGGAGGACGTCTCAAATGTACTATCAGCGATTTTTCCTGGAGCCACACCACAACAATTGTCGGGTCTCGCAGATTTGTCGAAATTGAGTCGTACGCCTGTGCCAACACCGCAACGAATGGGTTCCGGTATGTGCGAAAACATACTTTCCAGAAAGGACATGCTTTGTTTTGACCCTATAAGCGAGTTTTTTTTAGGTAAAGGAATGGGACATTATTATTAGTTGTAGACGAAAGGTGGTTTAACAAATTCGGATTAAGGTTTTAGTGCATTAGAAATAAAAAGGGATAAAACTTTTGCCGTTAATCAATCCTTGGTCGTTGCACCATGCACTCGACTTCGCATATAGTGCCGCTATCCTTCCGGACAAGTCTGGTACCAATTAACCGACGCGGGAGTGATAGAAGGCTTGGTGAGCCCTGGGCTTTTGGCTGAACCAACAACTACATGTGTATTGCACAAAGCCTCTGACCACTCTGCTACACGCGTCCTTTTCGAGACATTAACGTTAAGGTTTCCATTGGGCTTTTTACTTTTAAAAGATAGACAATAATTAATTTTGAATAAATGATAAATGTGTGGTAAATAATAAATGGTAAAAACTTTTAAACAACACACAGTAATTAATGCGCAATGAACTGAGGAAGAAGAAACGGGAATACCATAGATGTTTAGGTTATGCAGGTCATCCGGGTGGTGGAAAAGTTCCGATGCCGATGACTGCAGATCGTCGAGCTGTGGCTGAGTACGCTCGTGCTTACGGCGGAGCAGCGGCTGCGAAACGTTTCGGAGTTCCACCTCCGGTATCAACCTATTATCATCGGAAAGAAAGCAACAGTGGTAAATTTATTAAATTTATTGTCACCTTTAACAAATACTGAAATTCAGCCTTGACTTCTCTTATTAAATATTACCACCGCCTCAAGTATTCCTTTTCTTTTTCTTCTAGATAAATAGGGCAAAGTGTAGCTATTGAGCCTCCGTATTCATTAAGCCATGGCAATATTTTTAGTTTCTAATCTAATCATCATTAAGCATTGCTGGCTGCGGTGACAGCATCACCAGGTCCTTCGTCCGAAGGGGAAGCTGACACTGTGGTACAACAAGTTGCTTCCGAGAATAGCATTGCTGCACCATCCCAACTTCCGTCGTCTCTTCCGAATATTAGCAATCCTATTGCACTTCAACAGGTTCCAGTCTATCAATATTCTTTTTTTTTCAAACTGTTTTACTTACTGCTCTTGTTGTTTATTCAGAGATTTCCTTTGCAGCCGCCTCCTACTCCTGGGGCATTACCAACATCTCAGCCGCAAGCCACTTCTGCTTCGGCAGCCAATCCACCACCGCAGGCTGCTGCTGCGGGAATGTTCTCACCGGCTGTGGTCGATATGCTTCGAATGAACGCAGCGCATGCAACGGGTTCTCCAGGTTTCTTACGAGGGCGAGGTCGAGGACGTCCGAAATTGATCGGTAGGTTCCATTGCTAGTGGAGATTTTCCCAAGTTTAGTGCAGTGGTGCTAAAGCTGCTCAGACTACTTTTTCTCATCAAGTCGACGCATTAGTAAGAAAAATCTCTTTAAGGTGACGAACTTGATGCTGATCTCGTTGATTATATGGTGACGGTGAAACAAGCGGATCCTCATGGTCATCTGACAGCTTCTCAAGCGCTCATCATAGCCAAACAGTATATTCTTGAGAAAGTGTGTAGAAAATAATAAAGTGTACGATTTTAAACCAGGAATGTCGGGTGTTCCATATGCTATGAAATCACGCATAATTAAGTTTGCACTGCCTTTCTCAGGATTGAAGTTCTTAAGGCACCTGGATTACTGGAGGAACATGGTGGTCATGTGAAGCTGAAATTGACATGGGCAATGAAGTTGGTGTCGAGAATTGCAGAGCGACAAAAAGTAAGAACTGGTTTCGACTTCGTTAGATACTTCCTGTGCGCTTTTTCTTAACTATTGGAAGTTAAAGTGTTATTCTGTTGAGTTTTTTTCTTCATGGGTTTTACAGAAAGTTGTTTATAGTTCGAATTTTAATTTTTAATAATAATGTTGTCTTCATTGTGCAATATTTGTTTAGGAGATGGAATTAGGACTACCAGCTGGTAGCCTATCAAACATGGGACGGCATCAGCTAAACAGCTTAAACAATTCGTTGACTGGTGGTGGATTTATGGCAGATATGATGACGCAGAACATTCTTAGCCATCATATGATGATGAATATGAACTCTCAGATCAAGCAGGAAATTCCGAATACGGAAGAACAGAAAGAGGATGTTCAGCCTGCAGGTAGTAAAAGCAAAGTTACATCTTAAACATGTGCCGTTTAATCACACTTGTGCTGAGATGTTTGCAAGACGTGGACCCTAGGCCAGATTCGTACCCGTAGCTACTTCTCGGGAGCTCATATTTTACTCACTGCACCACTGAATTACTTTCAACGGGATTGATCTGGGAAGCACAAATCGGCACTGAACCCAGTTAAGATGAGGCTGTAGTCGAAACCACAATGTTGAACATTTTTATTTCCTGCCTCTTATTTTTTCACGGAAGATTATGCCACTTGTTTCATTGTATATGTACTTATGCAACTCTATGATTGAGCCACGCTATCCGTCATCGTAATGCGCTCATTTCGAATGCTGCAGATGGTAGCTATGATCACGTTAAGTGCACAACATTTGTTCTGCTGTATTGAACTCATCTTCCACACTTCCATATGAAATTTTGAATTGGATATCATCTCCTTCTATCCATTGCAATGTTTGCGTACTTGTATACTTGGCTGGCCCGTCTTCACTGGTAGTGCTGGCTCCAACATAATTTCCATTTTTTTCGAAGTCTTGCTAGTTTAGCCATTGTGGTTCCTTGGAGTCCCGAGGTCAGTCTGGCCAAAGTCTGCCCCAGGTCGTTACCACCACGGGCAATCGCCGCCCGTGTGGTTCGGAAGGAGATTTGCCACTATGTGACTAGATTGACACCAGGGCGATGGTGGATCCTGGTATTGGTTTATTCTTAACTGGACTTCCTGGTGGAAACGTCGGACTCCTCAGATTGGCAGGTCCTACCAAGGGGATGAATCCCCTCGCTGTACATCGCAGTCGGCCACCCAGGAAAATATCCTAGCTAGGACGAGACGGTGAACCGTTGGGAGATTAATAAGGCAAACATAGACAAATTCCCAGTTCACCTTCACCATAAAAGTACGCTAATGATTCTCATTGTATTATATTTTATGGTAACATTGGGTACTAAAACCTGTAAATATTGGGCAAAATAGGATCCCTTTAACTATTCAATATGACTACTTCCTTTTCGTTTTAAAACCTCAAGTCGTTAGTTGACAATATTCATTTCTTGAGGTCTATACAACTTCTACTAAACGTTACTGATGTACATGTTTGCTTGCAGTTGGTGCACCTGAAATACTTAACATCAAGGAACTCAATCTTCCATTTCTCAATAACCTGTTTGGCGGCTCCGATGAAAACTCAGGTCTCATTGAAGGTGAACTACCTACAGAAAATGATCAGGAAATGAACCTTGCTAATGCTGCAAACTGAAATTTCAGTAACAGTAGCGGTCAAGGTAGTAGTAGAAATTTTATACGATTTCATGCTAATCATCTTTTTAATAATTTTTATTTTGAGAAGTTTCGAATGATAAGTGTTTCACAGTTGTCGATTATGTTATGACTTAAACGCTTTGTAGCGTTCCGTCTTATTTTCTCTGTGTCTTCCCTTGAGCGATATCGTTTTTAAACTGTACATCTTTGTTTCTGTTTACGTGTTTTCACCTCGATAGCTCTCACAAGTTCTCCTCCAAATGTGCTAGATGAGCAGTTGTTTGCTTGAATTTTCCTCATTTTCCTCTTTTTCCTTCTGTTTATAGAAAACCTACCGAACATTGACCCAACCGTAGTCGTAGCCGTCTCCGCCCACGCGTTGGTTGCAGATCTGTTTCTGTTACAGTATTAGCCTATCTGCTGAACACTATGTTCTTCTCTTCAGTAGTTCACACTTGACGTTTTCATCCTTTTCATTTCGACGATTAGATCATCCTCTAGTAACTGGCTCAACGAGACAAGAAAATACTGTAAACATTGTTGTAAAATCGTATTCGTATTGGCGATTTTGCTTGAGCTCGTGCTAGCGGCATTGCCCTGTATTACGTCTTCCACTCTTTTGGCTTTATTTAATCTCATTTTATGTTCATAACCAAACGAATACTTATTATTACTTCAGTTGTTCTGTGTTTTTTTTTCATTTATCGTTCAATTCGCCTACGTTTATAATTCAAAAGATGTTGACGCTCTGCGATGCCCAGTTTTATCGTATGTTTTTTTTCATTTTTCATTTTTCTTTTTATTATTATTTTTTTTTATTGTTTCGCGACACATCATCACTTCACCTCTCTATCTCTCCATCTTTATATCTCCAGTTACGTGCAATAAACACACTTAGTGTACTGTTGTATCTATGAACACACTTCATTAAAACATTTATACAGAGACTTGATTCTTCTCTCTTTCTATTTTTTTTTGCAGTATTTGTGGAATAGGGAAAAACCCTTCGCACAGGGGTTACTGGGGCAAATATCATTTTTGTGACTAACTTAGGGTAATGGTACTGTTTTCAATCTGAACAACGGAAAAGTATGAACTTGTAAACATTTGACTTCTCCGAAGGAGTTTCGCGTTGTCCATTTATGCTTTTCTACCGTGTTTCTGATTTTGACAAGATGCACCGTGCTCTTTGGAGAAGGCCGTTCAGACCTGGAACTTGATTTGCTGGTGATTACGAAGGTGTTGTGTTGTTTCCTGTGAATTTCTGACAGCGATCATTGAAATGAGAACAACGAGCCGATTGTTCTTCAAATGTGTTTCTGATAAGGGCTTCGCATTTCGGTCTTCATGATTTGGTTGCATACTTATTGTAGCTAAACTCTACGATGAATATCTATTCGCAATCGTAAAGTATCCAGCAGTTTCTTTACGCTGCGTATTCTTCTATTTGGGAAGTAACAGTTTATTTACGAAGATCCGTATTTTCCTTTTAGATTAGGATGTTGACTAGTTTCTTAGGAGACTGTTCGAAATTGAACGAATATCGTCGGTGAATCAAGTAGTCTAAAAAAAGAAATCCACCAAAGTACAGGTACAGTGCGGTTCGTTAGTCCCATTTGGTTGTTTGATGGCCTAGTTATAAGGTCTCATGGTGCCTCAGTTGTCGATTGTGGAGTTGTGCATTTAGACGCAAGAGCATTGGGATAATGAAGCCCCTTTACCCCGGATGTAGGGTTGACTAATACCTTTCTCACATACGCATTGATATGCATACGCATGTAGGGTTGGATTGTACGTGGATCGCATCCAAAGCTTTGAGATTTCGAAAAACGAGGTAATTGGCAGAAATAGTTCAATACTCGGCATCGAGGTTTACCATATGGTGATGAATGTTTTTTCAATGTTGTTTTCTATTTTTGGGTATTCCATGCATATAACCCGGTGCTAAATCGCAGTTTAGCTCTATACTTTATGTACTGTTATTCTTTGGATTGTTATTTGTGATCAGTTTAGGCTTTTAGATCGAAAATGACGAAACAAAAGATCCGAGCATAAATGTGTTGATTGGGTCGGATACGGTCACCTGTTATCGACGGCGATCATTTGAAAATGTCGAAACGTAAGTAATGCTACAGTTTCAGAGCTGAAGAACTAAGAACCTCTGTTACAACTCGGAAAGTCGAAAATCCCTGGACAGGGTAATGTTTGGGTTGATCGGAAAGGAAAAGGATCGTCGTTATGAAAAAAACTAATTTTTCGAGACGTTAGTGTTGAGAAGTTTTTCTTCTCAGCAAATGAAGGCAATCACTGACGACATTGTTACAGCACAGAATTATTGCTGGACAATAGACAGACATAATGTACCACGAACTGCAATGTTTACTAGCGACATCGATCAATCTAATAAGGTCGATTCTCCTACACGACAACACCCACAAAGTGCAAGTGGTTCAGAAACTGAAGAAGTTGGACCACACCTGTCTTAGTCGGAGTGCCATTTCTTTAATTGACTGAGCAACTTCGCACTAAAACGTTTCTTAATAAATAGCTCAGAAGGCCGTAAGATTAACATAGCTAACATAGCATAGTAACATAGCTTAAACGTTTAACCAGCTTCAAACTTTTCGTATAGGAATGTCTGAGCTCACACTATGTCGGAAAAGCCATGTTTTAACGGTCCTTAGTTAAAAAAAAACAAAGGGAAAAATCGATATCTGATAAAGTAATTGTATTCCCACAAAGATACATTCCGTGCTAAATAGCTTCCACACTGGCGGCAGTTCAGGGTCGTTGCTAGTAGAGGATTGCTTAATCTTTGGGATGGAGAGAATTTAAGCTGTAACCCTGCGACTGAGCCTTGGGAGGTGTAGAAGGACCTCATAGGTACTTTCTCTATGAAATGAAGCTAATTGCTGTCTTTTGAATGAATCGAACTTAACGGATGGCACTAGAGCAAATGAATGTTGAAGTATTCAGTTGAATGAGGTCTCACAAATTGCAGTTTCAAGTTGATTTCAGTATCGAACATAGAAGTTTAGTGTTGAATGTTTACTGAATTCGTCATTTCATTGGAAAGTAGAGAAAGATTATCACCTATGAGATTCGCAAATCTTAGTTGGTTTTCTTTGATAAACTCCCACATCCGACTCATTCATTTCGACTTTTAATCGGCTGTAAACATTCGTGGTGTCGGGCTGTGTACTTGGTGAATTCGAACCATTTGAAGTGTTTGGGTGACCTTCTCAGTCAATCAGTTGTCAGTGTCGTTAGGTTGGTGTGCAGCCGTTCTGGTGGACAGATGGTGTGGAAAATTTCGATAATAAAGCCACATGTAAAGTGTGTTGCGAATCGTGGCAGATGTTTGACCGGACGACGGACAATGCGATTATTTAATGCTGATTTCTAAGGCAATTTAGTCATTGATGGTTGGGAGTGTTGCGAAAGGAGTGATGATACACATGACAACAACATCCCTTTGACGTTATATTCTTGTTGAGCAAGCCGAATTTCGCCTTCCTTAGAGCCGCTTTCTATGAGTCCTCCACTAGTCCGCATAGAGTGTACATGGAAGCGTAATGTCGGTTGGTCTCCACATGACATATCTAGTGGAGGACTCATAGAAAGCGGCTCTGAGGAAGGCGAATTCCGGCGAAACGTCAGCTCGTGCGTAAATAAAGAATAAAATAACACCTCGCGTTTGCTCAGCAAGAATATAAGGAATTACTTGATCAATGCCTAGATTAATAGAAAGTCGGTTGTGGGAATTATTCTTGTGACCTTTGAAGATTCCTGAAAATAGTCAATTTCTGATAGTTTTGAAGGAACTTCGGCTATACTTACGAGAAAGAAGTAAACAAAGCACTTAGGCTTATTTAGTGCTTCTCATTCTCTTAAATTCATGATGTGTAGCACAGATATTAAGGACATTTGGACAGTTCTTGAAAGGACCATCAACGGAACGATCTCACCTGCAGCTTGTGACTATACCAAGACTATGGGTTTTGCGTTGAGCTTTTTAACCATCTAATCGAGGCATTCTTAGTAATTCATTCTCTGTTTATTGGATTACCTTATAATTGAAAGAACTAAGTTTGACCTCCCACGGGTCTCCCTCATATGAGTGATCTCGGGCCGGTTAGTCGCGAGGCTACGTGGCGCGTCCCCAGGTTGCGGAGAGGGGGTTAATCGCGGACCAAAAGCCTTTGCTTCCCTGAGACGCAGGTAGATCCAAGCGATGGACTCCCTGCTTCTGCTGCGCCGATTTGGCACATACTTTCTGTATTTGCTAGACGTATTCATGCATGCGTGTGTGAGTGCGTTCTCGCTTTATGCGTATTGCATTCTACGAGTCAATTCGGAGAAAAGCCTGCAATAAAGTGAAAGGGAAGCATATGGGAGGCGGTTAGGAGTCGCCTCCAACAAATAAGCTCCATGTCCACTCTGGGAGAGCCTGGCAAGCTACATGTGATTACACCCAGCCGCCACGTTCAGAGCTCGGCAAGCTATACGTGGGTATCAAAATACTAAACACAAAAAAAAACGGGCCACATTCCCCTGACACCGAAAGAGCCTCAAATTTCGCAGCATTGGGTAGGACGAGTACAGAGACGCCGCCAAAATCTCACTGCCAATGGAAACAGCCAGGGTCAAGAAGAACTATGGTGACGATCTGTACCTACAATGTACGTACACTTGCATCCGAGTCCTCGATAGAAGACTGGCTCATGCAAGCAAGAATGATAAGATCCGACGTCATCGGCCTGGCCGAGTCGAGACGACGCCACCCATTCAACGCCGTCTATGACACTGGAGAAGAACTGTTCCTCGAAATATGCGACAGTAGAGGAGTAGGCGATGTCAGCGTTCTCGTCAACACGAGTTTGTCCATTAACATCGATTCATTCGAACAGCTTAGAACCTGAATCGGACGTTTACGATTAAAAAGATGTAGATCAATACCGGCTCTGACAATGTTCGTCGTTTACGCGCCATCATCAAACTATGACGAAGAAGAAGTCTAACTGTTCTACATAGTCTAGGAGACTAGGAGAAATTCTACAGAGAGAACCATATATTCTTCAAGGTCATCATTGGAGATTTCAATGCCAAGATTGGACCAAGAAGAACGTCTTAGGAACGTCATATTGGCACCCACGGATTAGAATGGAACGAACATGGTGAACGGCTCTCTGAGCTTATCATAACGACCAAGACCATCCATTGTAACTCGGAATTCCAGGAGCCCCAGCCTCAACGCTGGCCGTGGGTCTCTCCCAATGGAGAGTACCATAACGAAATAGACTACATTATAGTAAATAGAAAGTTTTTTTTAACCGATGTCGCTGTTGTCCCAAAATTCTACGTGGGATCAGACCACCATCTTCTTCGTGCAAGATTCTATTTCTCGCGGAAAGGAGAACAAGCCGCTAAATTCAAAAACCGAAGTCCCAGAACCACCAAAAACTGAGACTTATTCAACTCATTAGTCGGCTGTTGGGAAGATGCTGTTGTCGATAGCATCGAGGGGGAACATGACCAGCTCATTGAACATCTTCACGTTAGCGCTATGAAAGCTGAGAGTTCGGGAGTCACCATGAGACTTTTGTCTCCAGAAACTCTCGAGCTCATACGCCAGCGTGGAATCGCACAAGCTGCAGGCAACCACGAACTAACGTCTGTGCTTGCGAAGCAATGCAGACAGGCGATATCGATGCCCCAGCCTCAACGCTGGCCGTGGGTCTCTCCCAATGGAGAGTACCATAACGAAATAGACTACATTATAGTAAATAGAAAGTTTTTTTTAACCGATGTCGCTGTTGTCCCAAAATTCTACGTGGGATCAGACCACCATCTTCTTCGTGCAAGATTCTATTTCTCGCGGAAAGGAGAACAAGCCGCTAAATTCAAAAACCGAAGTCCCAGAACCACCAAAAACTGAGACTTATTCAACTCATTAGTCGGCTGTTGGGAAGATGCTGTTGTCGATAGCATCGAGGGGGAACATGACCAGCTCATTGAACATCTTCACGTTAGCGCTATGAAAGCTGAGAGTTCGGGAGTCACCATGAGACTTTTGTCTCCAGAAACTCTCGAGCTCATACGCCAGCGTGGAATCGCACAAGCTGCAGGCAACCACGAACTAACGTCTGTGCTTGCGAAGCAATGCAGACAGGCGATATCGATTCAACAGTTCTTCCTGCCCTAACGTATGCGTCAGAAACCTGGTCGTTGCGTAAGCAGGATGAAAGATCACTCAGCGTTATCGAGCGCGCAGTCAAAAGGACGATGCTAGGAGTATCGTTTCCGTTTCACACAAGTAAGGGATGGGATCGGAAGCTCCGACGTGCGTGAACGATCAAAAAAAGAAGATGCCATTCTGTACGCCAAGCAGTCGAAGATAAGGTGGACCGGACACGTAATGCGTATGAATGATAACCGATGGATAAGAGCCGTTAGTGACTGGATTTCTCGGGATGTCAAACGTGCTACAGGAAGACCACCGACCCGATGGTCAGAGTTCTTCACGAAAAGCCTAGAAGAAAAATATGATGCTCGACGAGTTGCTAGAGCGATCAGAACCCACTGGGCTACTCTTGCACGCGACAAGGAAAAATGGAGGATTTACAGACTCCCGCTCGAGTCACTCGATGATCAACATGACTACAGGTCATAGAGGTGACAGGTGAAGTTTGACCTCGTCCCGGACACTCTTAGTTCGATGGGTTAGACTTATACGTAACAATCAGAAAAAGAGTGCTTTGTGGATGAAGTGTGGGATGGTGGTGGCACTACATTTACTTTGCTCGTAGTATGTTTAAAAATGACGTAATTAAACAAATCAGGCTTTGGCTTTCCGCCGTAGCAGTGGTATAGAAATGACGGACTTCATTGTGGCTTTATTGGTTTAGCAGCACTAAATTCGTCGTGACTTGAGAATGCACACTGATTCATGATGTTTATTTCTTATCCTAGTTTTCTCAAAACTTCAAATCGTGTGTTGTTAGGAAATCGTAATAGAGTTGCATGATATGAACGTGTAGTCGTTAAGCCATGAGAGTAACCGCTCATTCAGTTGGAATTCTGCGTTGAACCTCCAGCTAATGAATGTCAACTATGACTCGGAACTTCACCAATGTGTGAAATATGCTGTATTTTCAATAGTTTAAGTTTCTCATGAGCAACGAGCTAGGACTACCAGTCGGTGGGGAGCTGACCTATTAATAACTTGATGACAAGGCTATGCCATTCATTAACTCTAGATTACAGTCATTTGAATTCATTAATCCAGTACAATTTTAAGTAATAAAAGTGTAGAGGAGTTCGGAGTTGATCGGTTCCTTAGAGTGCTGTTTGTATTCCACTAGGCTTCGTAAATTTAAATGGATGCTTGTTGGGTCTTTACAGCTATTTGTGGGTGACTATCGGCATATAAAGGCAGTGTTTTTGACTTCTCAGATAGGTTTGATTGCAATTTTCGGGAATGGAAGGCTTGGTTTGTCAGCCGTGAGTGATCGAAACAACGACCACGTATGTATTGGAGAACACATTTAACCACTGCGCTACACATAGTTTTAGAAAGATTCGCTCAATCTTAGCTATTAAAAAGGGGTGGTAATAGTGGTGTATGAGTGAAATGGCTTAGAATCTTCAAAGACAACGAAGCATTTTATGAAAAACAATAGAGCGAACTGTTCATTGACGCACAAGTTCACAAAGCTTTCTGGAATCCTACTGTGATCCAGAAAACGAAAAGCAAAGCGACACTCCAACTTTATTATGGTGGAGAGCGATTTGATAAAGGCAGTACTTCCTTCTAAAAAAATTAAATCATTAAAATCCATTCCGGTATAGTTGAGAGGTTACCCATATGAACTGCTTCGTTGTTTAATATCATTCATCCATCGTCCTGATAGAAACGCAGATAAGTGAGTGGTAATTAAGCAGCTTGATAAGTCATGCGTCAAATGAAAGGCGAGATAAACTAATAATCTGATTAGTCAACACGAAGTCTCTAAAAATAGCTTGGAAATGTAAGTTCTAAAGTTTTTACAGTGATCGAACAGCTCAATGTTTTTTCTTCTTTGATGAGCAAACATCAGGTTGTAACTCTTTATTTATTTAATGATAAACAAACTAACGTTTCCGCAGATTTTGGCTTCCTCAGGGCTCAGGGGGAAAGGTCGAATTGGCGTCAATCTGCCGAACAAAACACCTCCATAATGAAAACAGAGAAAGTACCAAGCTACAGCGAAAGTATTATTAAAAGGTATTATTGCACACGCCCTATAGATGAACCCGTTTGCTTGGTGTTTGTCGCTGGTACTATGCTGCATCGACCATATTCTGACAAACAGAAGATGGTGCCTACTTGGCACATCGGTAGTCCCGTCATTCTGTACTGGTTCTGAACACCGCCTTCTTCGCGCGAAGATTCGATTCAGCCGCAAGCTGGAAAAGAACTCTCTTCATCGACCACGGGGAAAAAGTCTAGCTGTATATGACGAGAACATTCTGAATGTAGCTCTATCCAAACGTGACTGGCAGATTAAAGAAGACCTAAACGAAGACTACAAGCTGCTTGTCGAAGGAATGAAAAGCTGTGCTGAATCTGCTTCAGTTCCTCAGGCAAGTAGATGGGATCGCATCTCCACCACTACTAAGGAGTTGCTCGAAAACAGAAGGAAACTGAAGCTTGATCCCACTGCAACACGCTTAGCGCAGCTAGTAATAAATGCCAGCTGCAGAAGAGCTCTGCAGGAAGATCTACAGCGGTATAAGCAGAAGAAACTACTGGAAGCAGCAGAGAAAGGAAGCAGTCTGAAAAAATACCGTCGGAACTTATGTGATTATAATGTTCCGCTGTCAGCTCTGATGAACGAAGATGGAATCGTCAAAACTTTCCGCCATGATATGGAATTAATAGGGGAAACGTTCTACACCAAGCTTTTCCGCTCCACAATCTCTGTCGCGGGCCCTAATAACCCCGCTGGAGAAACACCACTTGGAATTCTTCCGTCGGAGGTTCGAATTGCGACAAAAAGCGTGAAAAGAGGCACAGCTCCAGAACCAGACAATATCACCGCCAATTTCCTTAGAGCTGGAGGCCACAATTTACATGTACTTCTCGCAGACCATATAACAGCATGCCTTCAAAAGGAAAAAATCCCAGACCAGTGGAGGACGTCGCGCACGATCATCCTGCCTAAGAAAGGAGACCGAAAGGATCTTCGTAACTATCGTCCTATATGCTTGTTAAATGTACTCTACAAGCTTTTCACGAAGATTATCCTCTTGAGCATATCAAGAACATTGGATAAGGCGAAACTAGTCGAACAAGCAGGATTTTGAAAAGGATTTTGCTGCATGGACCACATCCAAACCGTGTCCAGGGTCATCGAAGTCTGTCGGGAATACCATTTGCCTCTAGTCCTAACCTTTGTCGACTATGAAAAAGCGTTTGACAGTGTCGAAACGAATGCAATCCTATCAGCACTCGTCGACTAAGGAGTGGACCCGTCCTACATAAGAACTCTGTCCAACTGTTATCGGAACTGTACTACAAAATACAGCTTTTCCACCGACCTCTTACCATACCCATAGGAAAAGGGGTTCGACAGGGCCACACAATATCGCCAAAGCTGTTCAGTGCCGTACTGCAGCGGATAATGAAGTCACTCGGTTGGGATGAGAAAGGCATACGTATTGATGGAAAATTCCTATCAAACCTTCGTTTTGCCGACGACATTTGGAAAACAGCATGAAGGAAGAACTAGATAGAAGAAGAGAGCAGCTTGGGCCGCATTCGGGCCTCTCAAAGAAGCCACCGATCAATTGAAGAACCCGAAAGTCCGCGCTCATCTCTTTGATTCTGCGGTCCTCCCAGCGCTTTGTTATGGTGCAGAGACGTGGGTTGATACTTCAACAACGTCAAGAATTCTTCGCACTACTCACAGAGCGCTTGAGCGATGTCTTCTAAGACATAACCGGCACTCTCAATATCTAGCCGGAATGCGAAGCTCTGACCTTTGAAATCTGTCACATCTTCGAGATTCAGGAGAATATACATCGAGAGCGAAACATAGATGGGCCGGTCACATAATGAGAAGAACAGACGACAGATGGATGAGAAGAACAGTAGAGTGGACTCCAAGAAAATGCAAACGTCCCCTTGGACGACCACCTACACGTTGGGCGGACTTGTTCGCAAACAAAGTTAATCAGCTGTACCCCCAGCTGCAGTTGTTTTACAGATCACCACGGTATGAGACTCACACGCGATACCATGCTCGAACAAGACCACCACCATGGACTACGATTGCGAGAGAAAGGAACGAATGGCATATGTGCTGGGGTCCTCACAACTCGTGAAGACGGATCGTTCAAGTGTCCAAGTACTACGCTGCAGTTGAGGTGCCTGATACCATCAAATCCATGAGCTTCACTAGCAAGTACAAGCCTCAGTCTCTGGTGGAGAGGCGACGTTGTAGTGGTGAATCGTCGAGTTGCTGTCGATCGTAACAAGGCCTCGCAATATTTCATTTCGTCGTTGACAAGGCGGCAACCTCTAAATAGATAATTGATTCCGAATTTCGAAGGGAATACCGATAATTAAAAACTTGGAGTGACCTGCCTATAACCGAGAGCAATTGAGCAACAATCCATTCAGATTCTTGAGAAGTTGTAGCCTTTTCAATGTGCGCATTTGTCATCCTCATTTATCCCGTTATCCCTCCACAGTTTAAAATACGATGAGGCAAATAAGAAATGAGTCAAAGATAGAGCATCTAAACTTCCAATGACAGAAGGGTATTATCGTGCATATCATCCAGGCGTTCGGTCTAAATGAACAGTCACATGTATCGGGAATCGATTGAGACCAAGGTAGAGTAGTGCGCCAACAGCTTTAAGACCTCAGGAAGAAATCAGAAATGGAACACTTTAGAGTAAGGGCTATCCGTCATTATATTCGTCAAGATGTAAGAAAAGAAACCTTCAAAAATAGGCTGTTAGTTAGACAATGCTTGATAATCGCCAGATGGCAAGTAAATGAATAGAAAGGCGTTTATTGTGTTATAAAGTCACGCCAGTCGGAATTTCAGGTTCGGAATTTGGTTGGCAGTTTAACTTAATGGTTATTTTTGTTTATGATCTTATAAACTGATCTTCTTTAGCTGGTGGGAGGTTGGTATATGTCTTCGTTGTCGTTGTTGTTGATGTTGGTGTTGTTGGTCGATGGCTGACGTTTCGGCGATTTCGCCTTCCTCAGAGCCGTGGTGTTACGAGTGGAGCATAGTTATGGTTATCATACAAATACAAGGAAGGATCCCCAGCGTTGCAGTTATTCTTCAGTGCGATGCACATCTACACTTTGTGGATATGACCCGTAGTTAAATTCAGAAATTGCTAATACCCGTTCGAGAAAACTGCTCTTTTTCTCTTTTGTATCGAATGGAATTCATGTGTGATATTCATATCTATGTGCACAAGCGCATTTGTAATAGGGGACTGCAAAGCAGATGGAAGCTGTTTCGATGTCGCCTTAAGTAATGTCGAAATTTTAAGGCAGAGCCCAGCGAGCTACCCTTAAGCAACACTGAACAGTGAAAAGAAAGGGCCTGCTACGAAAACTTGGTTTGCTCTTGTTGTTCGAGCGAGTAGAGCCACTAAAGAACTCTTGACGCATGGCAGGAATATGTACTTTAGTTATGCCAGCTAATGGCAATTACAAGTGGTGAAAATGGTAGTATAGAGAGAAATGTATATCAACGAAACTGTCAAACATTCCAATTTCAGCATTTGCAATGTTTTTCCACTAGCGTAGTTCTACTTCCATTTTACCGTACTCATTGCGACTTTTTAGTAATCAACGATCGCGCTTTGCATAAGCTTTCGATAAGCGGCCGTTCGAATTCAACACTGTAGAAGGTAGCCAGATTATAAGTGCGTGTCATTGAGTTGGAATAGTGGGACAGTGTTGTAGTTGCACATGACTTTGAATTTCTACAACAGAATCGGAGCTTGCCTTGTGCGAATTTAGCAGCTAAAGTGAGATGAGCAAATAAAAGAAAGAGAAGGAATGAAAAGAAACGAAAAGAAGCAAATCGAAACACCTCTAGAGCGATTACTGAGCAGAATTATAGGAAATCCAGACAGCCGTATTTCGCGGGAACCTCGGGATACACAAAAGGATAAACGTTGTTTAATGCCACCTGGAATATAAAAATAATTAAAGGATAAAGCTCTCGGCGTTGATCAATCCCTTAGGGATGCGCCGTGCATTCGACTTCATTAAGCATCTTCGTTTGGTGATGATCGAATGCATATCTGGCCTTTACAATGGCTCGTGATGGCCTACCGATGTATCGAGCCAGTGTTGGTTGTTAACATCTCAGGCAAGTCTGGTACCAGTTTACCGACCCCGGAGGGATGGAAGGCTTGGTGGTCCATGGCCGCTGGGATCCCACGTGTGTTGGAGGGCGCCTTCGACCACTGCGCCACACGCGTTCTTGGCCTGGAATGCCACACTACCTGGAATGAGTTTTTTTCTTTATTTCTAGGCAATATTGATAATGGCAGTGAAAGATGTATCCGTTTCAAATTGTATGAATGCTTGCATGAATTGACAAGTTGTCCTGCAGTGAAGTCGAATCGATGACTCGATTTTTCCGTTCTGGAAGGACAGCACCACCAGTACCTCCTCGATATCACCATCTAAGAAATTACCTTCGCCTTTGTCTACTAAAAGGGAAACTGAAGTTGCTAGAAAATTCTTGATTTCTTTAGTCTTTCTTAAGTATATCGAGATTTGCGTTTATTTTATGGTCGTTCGTGGATTTGCGCACTGCCTTTGAAGAAACAGATGTAATCACCGAGCGTGCAGCGCAGTGGTCTGAGGCGCGCTGTAATACATTTGGGATCCCGGCGCCCTAAACTCACTAGCCTTCCGTTCCTCCGCGATCGGCAAATTGGTATCAGACTTCTCTGCGAGGATAGCAGCATGACTCGATACATCGGTTGGTCACAGCAAGTCATTGTAAACGCCACATATGCCTTCAGTCACCTTTAACGATGATTAATGAGGTCGAATGCATGGCACAGTCATCGGGGATTGATCAACGCCGAGACCTTTGTCCTTTGTCCTTTTAATGCTATCATCAACATCGATAAACTATCGTAAGATAGGTTTGTAACGAGTAAACGGGTAGAACACTGCCATCTTCGTGCGATTTTACAGTACATCCAAAGCCTGGCAAAGCACTTCATAGAAACAATGGACTGAGGGCTAAACTAGTAGTTTCTTCTTTTCACTAATCCAAACATTGCGCTGGAACACGAACTGAAACCATCATGCTTCATATTGCCACAAGGATCCGTCGAGAGTATTTTACACGTATATGACGATTTAATTGCAACAGCCAGCGCTTCCTATAGTGATGAATTCAAGTCACTTTTGGTAGCTTAGTATATAAAAGGATAAAGGATAAAGCTCTTCGCGTTGATCAATCCCTGAGGGATGCACCATGCATTCGACTTCATTAAGTATCGTTGGAGGTGATTGAATGCATATCTGGTCTTTGCATTGATTCGCGGTGGCCTGCCAATGTATCGAGCCAGTGCTGCTATCCTCCCAGGCAAGTGTCTGGTACCAATTTGCCGACCCCGGAGGGATGGAAGGCTTGGTGGGCCATGGGCGCAGGGATCGATTCCACGTGCGTGTCGCAGTGGCGCCTCCAACCACTGCGCCACACGCGCCCTTAACCTAGTATATACGTCAATTAATAAAGCCCTCTTTTTCACATTCGGACATCACGCTTATGTTCTTTGATGGAATAACTTTCTGAATCTACAATATAAAAATTGCTTCTGCTCGAAAATATTTTTTTTCTTAGTGTATTACCCTATAGAACTTTGGCGCTTGTGAAGGCAAAAAAATTACTATTAGATTAATAACCTCTAAGGAAGTAAACCTTAAGGGTTTACTTAGACATGCCATCCGATGATATCTACTCTGTAGATTCATGGACGTCTTTTATCCACTATCGTCTATCCTCTATCCGTCTTCTATCTCCTAGCCATTCATCTTCTATCCAGCTTCTTCTATCCAAAGCCACTTTATTTTTAAAGCGTTTGAAATCTTGTGTTCGGTGTTTTCTATGTTTTGGTTGGGTAGATTGCAGTGAGCTTGATATTCCCAGGTTCTGAATAAGGCAGAATCCACCTAAACGTCAGCTGTCTTAAATAAACAATATGTAATAAAAACCTCATGTTTAATAATTGAGAAAGTGGAGAACTATTCAAAACGCTGCCTTTTTCATTAGTCCAACTTAACTGAACTCAATTGAGCGACGTAGCCTGAATAGTTATGCTCATAGTTTATTACTAAACTACAGTGCGAGTTTTTTTTTTTACCCATCTCGCACTTTCACTAGAAAAAAAACTGCTCGACATTTGGTACTTGAATGGCCAGTCCTCACTGATTGTCAGGGCCTCAGCACAATCTCCGTTTTTTGGGAGACTTGTTGGTAAAGCCATTGTGGTCCGCGCCGGTTCGATTCCGGCCAGGACCAGGACCAGAGAAAAAACTAAGAGAAACAATGTGGAAAAAGTATTTTGCTGTTCTATTATACAAAATAGATTTCTAGCTTTAGCAGGTCGTATTCCATTCTGCTTTTCTAATTGGTTTCCTTTTTCAAAGAGTTGCTTTTTTTCTCGCCTAAAAGAAAACGACTAAGATCGTTCACAACGATGACTGGCTATGCGGCAAATTACGAGATTATGATGTTCGTCTTCTTGTTGGAAATGAATCACTGCTGTAAGGAAAATCACATTCTTCGTCGGGGATTTTTGTCCTAGAAAAACATCACGAAGATTTGCTAGCGGTATGTATACGTTTTGTTTGCAATAAATGTTTGCGGAAACGAGAAGTACGAAGGTTGCTGAAAGTTAGAAGCCGTGGAAGTGTGGGTGAGCTACTAGTTCGGGAATGATTGTTATGAGATTCGTTACTTTCCCCAACTCAATGTTTTCAGTAATTGGATGAATGGATGATGGTCTCTTGACAGTCAAAGCCATCTCTTTACGTTGTATTGCGGAATATATTGAGTGATATGGGTTTCTAAGCATCTTACTTACTTCAGTACTTGAAAGAATCGTCATCACGAAAAGGCTTGCCGGGTTCCTGACAATGGTTTGTTCCTGGCTGGGCTTGAGGATGGAAAAGTCGGACTCCTTCGGAGTTTTAAAAAGCATGCTGCAGGGCTAAACTCTCTGTACACTACTCTTCTATACCAAAGAATACCCCTCATTCGTTGAAAAATTAAACATTAGGAGTTTCCAAATATTAACTGATAGCGGATATCGAGCTTAGCGTCGATCAATCCTTGAGGAATGCGCCGTGCATCTGACTTCATCAAGCGTTATTATAGCTGAGTGAATGCACACCTAGCCTATACAGTGAATCTCGGCGACCTACTACCGATGTATCAAGGCTGTGCTGCTATCCTCTAAGACAAATCTGATATCAATTTGTGACCACGAAATGAAGAAAGGAAAGTTAAGGGGACGGAATCGATCCAGTGATCAATTACGTATTACCGGCCGCCTCCAACCATTGCTCTACAAGCTTCTTTACAAAGATTATAATGCTTAATTAATCAGAAGCAAAAGCGTTGGAAAGTGGCCTCTGAAAGCTTTGTGAGAAATTTTCTAAAGAATTTTATTTCCTTTTCTGGGTATTCTAAGAATTCGAAAAATTTTACATAGTTCTTACTCAGAGCTCATTAGCCGTAGTTCTTTCTTGAGCCGAAGCTAGAATTTCCAAGTCCGCACAGCTGCATTGAAACAGCACTGGCTCGATACATCGGCAGGCCGCCGCAAGTCATTGTAAAGGCCAGATATGCATTCAATCACATCCAACAATACTTAATGAAGTCGAATGCATGGCGCATCCCTCAGGGATTGGTCAACGCCGAGAGCTTTTTTTGGAGCTTAATGATAAGTGAATAATATCGAGATTAGTAGTACGGCGGCACTGATGTAGTTAGCCTCGCAATGCGCTCAGATATCCACAGAGGTGGATTTTTAGTGTGGAATAACCATTCAAGGAGCGCTGGGAAAGCGCCACACTTTAAATGTCATTAAGTATGTTTGATAAACGCCACTGATTTCGTCAATACAGTAGCCCCTACCGAAACCAAATCGGAAGTACCTATGTAAACTCCACATGTGCACATGGCCCCTTCTGAACTGTTAAATCTCGTGGCGTAAATTTTTCTTCTAGGCTAAATGGCGCAAGCAGTGCACAATGAAAAAGCATAATGAGATCTATTTTCTGATTGAGGTGAATAAAATATGTATGCACTTTACGGATCATAGGGAGATTTATCACTATACGACAAGTTTGATATTATCGAGATTAGTAGGACTGTGGTGGATCCTAGCATTGGTTTACTCTTGGCTAGGTTTCCGGATAGAAACGCCTGGCTCCTTCTCAGTTTGGGAGACCTGGGTGGAGTGGTGAATTCCCTATTACATTCCCACCCAGGAATACCTTCCAACTATTATAAGGTGGTAAGCCGTCGAGAGATTCTTGCGGTATGCCAAAGGGGAGTTAGCCCAATGACGCCATCTAGACAATTTCAAATTGAAAACTCACAGTTTCTCTCACAGCTGTTTTTCCTATTACTTTCATTCAATTTGAATAATTTTTCGAAAAGGTAAAAGCACTAGACTTTAAATAGGTTGTGCTTTCCTCCACAACAACCAACTCCCTTGTCTTGCCTTTCTCTCAGCCAGTTTTTAACTCTAAGGATGCTATCAGTAATACCCTGCATTGAACCCGGTTTAAATAAAATTACTGTCGAAATCACATTTAGCTCTTGCCTATTGCTACTTTATTTCCATGCTAGGGTATTATGTGAAGTATAATAACAGGGATGCTAAATATGCCAGAAACTCAGGTGTGCTTCCAATCCGTAATAATCCCTTCTGGGGGTTTACGTGTAATCCATAGCTCGAATCGAGGTTCCGAGTTTTGATCATATGGCAGCGTTTTTGTGGATTTATTTCTCAAAACACCCCACCATGAAAGACAGCAAATAAGTGTTAAAGCAATATGTACATTATTAAGACAAAAAGTATAAAAGGATAAAGCTCTCGGCGTTGATCAACCCTTGGGGGATGCACCATGCACTCGACTTTACTAAGCATCGTTAGAGGTGACTGAATGCATATCTGGCTTTTACAATGATTCACTGCGGCCTACTGATGTATCGAATCAGTGTTACTATCTTTTCAGAGAAGACTGGCAGCAACTTGCCGACTCCAGATGGATGGAAGCCTTGATGATCCTAAGGCATGGAGATCCCGTGTGTATTGCAGGGTGCCTCTCACCAATGCGCAACACGAGCCCTTTATTCAGTTGCTTGTCATTTTATCACAGAGCATATTTAATCAAACATTTCTACAGGGCTGCGCCACAGTACTTTGATCAATGTTTTAGTAGATCCATACATAAGCTTACGGAATATTTACATATCGTATTAGTCGTAGTTAAGTACTGGTTGGTGTTTAATGCCGTTGGATCGACCACCATCGATGTTTGATGCGCTACTAAACGGAAGAGACAAACACCTCATGATGCCACATGAACCAGCTCTACGTTCTAGATTACTTTGATAGATTAAAAAGTGTCACGTTTTCATTTGTTGCAAACTCTGCATAGGTGGTTTCACTTAAGCAACTAAGCGCGCGATTAGATCGAACTTATTGCCTGAAGCGTGTATTTATAATTGTACTATTAACTTGAAGCGGAAATGGCTGAAGCGTCTGACGTCGATCCATCAGTGGGAGATTCGACATGCATTCAACTCAATTCGCAACATCGTAGAGGCAAGTGAATGCATATTTAACTTTTAAAATAAGTTATAGAGGCGTGGTGATGTATCACGGCGGTTTATTCTAATCCTTCCGGACACGTTAAGCACGTATTTGCTGGTACCAGAAGGACGGGAGATTTAGTGAACTTGGCTCGTAGGATGGATCCTAAGATCGTACGTGTATTGCACAGCACTACAAGCCATGGAACTACATGAATCTTTCTGTGAAGCCACGAGATTATTTCACTGAATAGGATGGATGCTGATATGATACTTCTCGGACTCGGAGAAGCAAAATAATTGTCGTTGCTTCCAAATAAACCTTATATGCTCACATTGTCTAGGCTCATTAAGAACGCAAGAACTTGTCGATTATTAGAAAATCTCTCCTAGGAAAGACATCTTGGTTAAGCACATCTACTTGGGATAAATGTTATTTTTATCTGGAATAAAATCAGAAGAACCTTCATCATCTTCTTAATGAGAGAAGTAGTTGAATTGGCGACGAAAATCGAGTTGGTTTCCATCGCTGGCAATTTCACATAGTACTTCCAGCAAGAAAGTCCTGACTATGTCACAATATCGACTGAGGATTGAAGCTGAAGGGAAAAAGGACGAAAAATGGGACAAATGAGGCCATGAATGACGAATACAATGCTTAGAAGACAGTGTGACAAGAGATTTACAATCAGTGATAATACCCGGTAATGAGTGCTAATCAATAACGACCATAGTGGAGTGAGTTTATAGTGTAACACTTACTTATCGAAGATGATTCTATCGTACAGTAGCTCAAAGGCATGTACTTACAGTAGTTATAGTTATTATGACCACTCGGCTGAGAATTTCAGTCATATTCTCGAAACACTTTGAAAGAATTGCATTCGTCGACGAGTGGCGAAGAAGAAATGCATTCCTCCTCTTATCAGCAAAAAACCACTTAGTAGTCTGAAGTAACGAAACCACTAAACAAAGACGGGTTTTACCATATCCTAAAAATCAAAGAAAGCACTGTGCTAAGCATAAACACAAAAGTAGCAGCAGAGGATTCTTCATCGACTCGTTTCATCATCATCCAACCTTCCTCTCCTTCCTCGGGAGCGAACTGATGAACACGGTCGCTCATTGGCGCTGAAACATTATTCGTCTTCATTTGTTTCCGCAATGAATTTATAAATTAACGTTTATTCTGCATTGCTCGATGACATATACTTAGTTATCACCGGACTTCTTTCATACCTAAGCACTTCACAATGAGGAAGAGCTGCTGCCTAGGTGAGGAACAGTACAACGTATTGAGTAGGGAGTTCGCACCACAGAATGGTTCCTCACGTTAAAAAGAAGTGAGACGCCTGAGCCCTACTAAGAGTAAACCTGTGTGAGGGATTGTCATCGTCCAAGAAAATTCTACTGCAAAATAGTAAACCTTCGTTGGCTATATCATTGATTGTCTATGACGGTAGCTTGGGAATTAGGCGAAAGAGGTGACCTTAGAAAAAAAACTTTCTTAGCCAGTAAAGCGCTGATAAGGTGAGAAATACGGTGGAGATTTCACGATCCATTAAGGCTAGTTATTCAAGTAGAGAGAGATATTCATATTAGGAGTAGGTAAGAGGGTGAAAAAAGTGGGAAATAACTTCCACGACCGACTTTCTATTAACCTCGGTATTGATCAAGTAATTCTTTGTATTCTTGTTGAGCAAACAAGAGGTGTTATTATTATTCTTTATTCACAAATAAGCTGACGTTTCGGCGAACTTCGCCTTCTTCAGAGCCTGGAAAGGTCAAGTTGACAGCAATCTACTCGGTCAAACGCCTCCATAACCAAACAAAGAAAACGCTAAACCAAGATTTCATCCACAATGAACACAACTTTGCGCACCCACCGCTTTCTAGAAAGCTTTCACGTCAGCTTATTTGTGAATAAAGAATAATAATAACACCTCTTGTTTGCTCAACAAGAATACAAAGTGGGAAATATTTGATGTGTTTGGCCTGGGTTTCTCTTACCGTTACTGTCACCTATTAGCCAATGGTATACAAATGAAAAATTGACTAGAACAGAAGTTCACGTAAATTCTTAAAATCGGTAGGCAATCTGAGTAGGAGTGTAGAAGATTACGAAGTTTCCCGACTTTCTTAGTGTATTTAAATGAATACAAGGTTTTGAGTGCATACCGGGAGCCGAGTCACTCCGCTGGTTTGAGTTGGCCCTTTCTGCAATTTTGACGTCCTCGTACTCTCCCTTAACGGAATGATCCCAGTAGTCGTCTTCTCCTGGACCGACTGTGCTGCTGAAAATAGACGGCCAATGTGCTCTTGTTCAATGCAATAAAATGTAGCAATATTTGCAAAAGAGCAGTTAAGAAAAAGTCCACTAAATCTCAACTTTCAAACAACTACATCTCTTTGAGGATCTGAGGCATCACAAAAGTGGAGACGAAAAACGTATTGATGAGCGTGCTATTGTTAGCCTAGATTACGTCGTCAGTTCAGTAAGGCCACGTCCGTTATGAATTCGTACGTGCTGCTTTGAAAGTGGATTTTAATCCTTTCATTCGTTTTTTAACTCTGATCTACTCCCTTCCACTATAATGATTGACGTAACCAACCTTCGAATGTCGATGCCATGTATCATTAAAGTTTTATCTGCTGCCATTTCGACAACCCTAGTAATTCCGCTTAGTGTTTCGGATTGCGCGCGTTCCGTGGAAGTGCTCATCTTCCCTGCCGTAGTTTTACCTGAACTTGAAGATTTAAGCCTAATTGATAACGTTGGAACTGAGATGATTTATAAGTACGCTTTTCGTGGCCTATAGAGGGTTATATTCTGAGGTGGTTCTTAATTCGAAACATTTGATAGGAAACATAGGTACTGTTGTCATCGGCAAAATTTGCAGGAAACTCGTTCAACAAATCAAAGGACACTGCCGTTCGTAATAATCGAACAATCGAAAATCGAGCACCTTTTTCAAAACAGGCTTACACTTATCCTGGAAACCCACGTAAAAACAAAGAGAATCAAATATTTGAATAATCGTTTATGTGACGATAACCAGAGAATATTCAATAACACGATTAAATTAAATATTCTAAAGTTCTCCATTTTCGGATGTGGTGCACATCCGATTATTCAGACCATAATAATATTGAATATTCAATTAACAACGAATGACGAATCATTTAAACGCTATACGACCTTTTCACGCCTACATTTTACGTTTATTACAGTGAGGAAGGGGTGCTCCTTAAAAAAAAAAATGAATAAAGCTCTCGGCGTTGATCAATCCCTGAGGGATGCGCCATGCATTTGACTTCATTAAGTGTCGTTGCAGGTGATTGAATGAATGTCTGGCCTTTACAATGACTCGCAGTGGCCGGCCGTTGTATCGAGCCAGTGCTGCTATCCTCCCAGACAAGTCTGGTACCAATTTACCGACCCAGGAGGGATGGAAGGCTTGGTGGGCCATGGGCGCAGGGATCGATTCCACGTGCGTGTCCCAGTGGCGCCTCCAACCACTGTGCCACATGCTCCCCTAGGCGTGCTCCTATCACACGAAATGTGGTGTTCCCGAAGGATTAACCCATTTTAGCAAGGGCGACAAATGTGAGCCATTTTCACCTTGGATTGAAGTTTGAAATTAACCTAAGTAGAGATGCACCATCCGTTTAAATTAAACCTATTAATGAGATAGTTGAACGTCCTTCAATGAAAACGGGTAGGTCATAGCTTGTGGTGATATTCTGTTCTGGTACGAGTCTAATCAGACCTCAACTTTGACATTCTACTTAAGGCATCAGGTGACGAAAAATAGCTCGTGATGGCCTCATTTATCCACAGGGTTTTATTGTCGAATATGTGGAAAGCCCATGCGACGTCAAAACTGGGAAAGTTTCGTCGGACAAGCTTTGCAACGCTCGGCACGTCAACACGGCACTCCATCTGTATGGAAAAGTCCTGTTACAGATTCGCTTTCAGAGGGCTCAATTGAAGACATGCATAAGCTCCAAAAGCAGAACACGGAACATGGCAATGGTCGAGACGAAACCGATCTGCTTCGTTTTCGTCTACATTACGCTTTTTTAATGGGTATTCATTTATTTGAGAACAACGCACAGTTAATCACAGTCCACTTAAGACTTGACGAAGCTTATAAATAAAAGGTGGCGACTACTTAACTGCTCCATAGTCCCATATTCATAACGGTGAAGATCAACCGATGACAATAAGTTTTCCCGCAAAGAGCTCTACAATTTTGCACTAAGTCTCTGTTAGATATTAAAACCACATAATATGTTTAGGAGCGGGTAGCATTGTCGTAGTGATGTCCGTCATCACGAACATGGTGCTAGTTCGATTTCACTCCGAGCCAACCAAGTCTCTCATCCCTCCGCGATCAGGAAATTGGCACCGGACTTATCTGAAGAAAAATCACTCTCTGCAATTCCAATTGAGAACGCTCCAGCCCGGCTATCTCAGGACTCCAGGGAAAATTGCTGGACCAGCTTTCTACGACATTCAAGATGAAATGAAAATCCTCAAGCAGCAACCGAAGCCACACGCAAAGTTGGAAGATCTTCGTGAGCAATGGATGCAAGGAAGCGAATCAAATGTGAGAAGTGCTGGGATCCGCAGAAAAGACGTGAAGACGGGCCATATAAAATAATAGATATATCTTTATAACACTAAAAAGTTGTTCAAAACGAAAATACCAGAGTTAAGTTTGGCTGTGACACGCTTATCGTTGTACAACAACTATGAAGAAGGACTAAAAACGCTTTGAAAAAGAAAGACCAAGTGAAACAATATATAGTAAAAACCAGCAGTGGCTTTTAAGAATACAACCACAGTCCCTCTAACTCAGACCATTTCATAGAAAAAATGACGACAATGATCTGCTTCGAACATTTCTGTTTAAACAATTTCATACCAGAACCGAGAGTTCTCATTGGATTAAAGTGTCTCGACTTTCAATCGAAAGCTCAAGTTGTGCATGTAGTGAGACACTTTAGCGCTAAGCTACATCGCGATCGTCGTCCCGAGTGGAAAACCATTTATTACATTTACTTGTAACGAAAATGGAATACTAGTAAAAGATAAGAAGGCTCTGCTCTGAAGAAGGCGAAGTTCGCCGAAACGTCAGCTTATTTGTGAATAAAGAATAATAATAACACCTCGCGTTTGCTCAACAAGAATACAAAGAATAAAAGATAAGAATTCCAGATAAGTGGAGACTTTCTCTAGGTTTCGTTCGAGGAGGACTAGAGGAATGGGTCCGCGAAATTATTGTTCGTTTGCTTGCGGAATATGACCTTCTATGTCTCCACGATGATTATACTCTTCAAAGGACTGTGATGACATCCTTACAAGTGAGCAACACCATACTGCCAACTATAAATATTTAAGCTCTGCTTAAAATGTGAACAAGTAGCTTGGTCACTATTGAGAAATTTAATGGGAACTATTATCAAGCTTTTGTTTTGTCGCCGAAATCGTAATCTTTGTAAGTGTGAGGCAGAGACCTTACGCAAAAAGTTCAGTAAATTAAGATTTATTCTATGGTTATAAAAAAGTCAGAAAGGCTCAGTTAAGTAAAAACCAGTGACATGATAGCAAATCAAAGTGGATCGTTCATTCTTACGGGGAAAATATCCTACATGTATGAAGCAGACGGAGCGGATGAAAGTTTCACCATCGTCCGCATAATCCGTGAATTGTGCTCAGCTAAGTGCTTAAAGTGGCACTTCTAAATTCCTCACATTATGATATGGAGAACTTGTTAAAAATTCTAAAGGAAAAAGCTCTCGGCGTTGATCAATCTCTGAGCGATGCGCCATTCATTTGACTTCATTTAGCATCGTTTGGAGGTGATTGAATGCATATTGTCTTTCACAATTACTCGCGGTGGATTGCCCGATGTATCGAGCCAGTGCTGTTGTCCTCCCAGACCAGTCTGCTACCAACTCGCCGAACCCGAAGAAATGGGATGCTTGGTGGGCCATGGGCGCCGGAAGCGACTACACGTGTGTTTCGCAGGGTGCCTCCGACCACTGCGCCACACACGCCCCCAACACTGTTACTTGCAGCTACTGTAGTCTTGATAAACTTCTACCGGCTGTTCTTGAAAATTTATGGAGCTTATTCTTCGAGTAATCGAGTGTTCAGCAAATAATTTTGCGGTGTATGCTGCAAGTTGAGTTATAAACAGTATATATCACAAAGAAATAAATAAGGAAAATTCACTAACGTCCGTATATGTTGATGTCACCATCGCCGGCTTCTTCATTGCCTCTGTGAAGATAATCATGTGTAGTGTCTTCTTCTGAAAATAACTTTTTTTGTGAGAGACAAATACATTACAGCGATACGAGAACATTGTAGAGGTGGATGTAGTTGAATGGTTTGAGGTGTTTCGCAACACACACGTGGTCGGCGGTTCGATTTCGTACCTCGGATTAGCCAAGCACTCACTCCATTACACCATGGTTGGGAATTGGTACCAGATTTCTCCAAAAAGGTGAAAACAATGATTTAATACACAGATAGGCACCTGCAAGTGATTGAATGGGCCAAATATGCAAACAATTACCTTACTGAGTTGATTAAGTCTAGTACATGGAGCATTTCTAATGGATTGTTCGAAGCCAAAGCTTTTATCCTCTATGCTTCATTAGCAGTGGAATTTTCAAGTAATATAGCATCTTCCTTTTTTGTGAACATGTTGTAGAAATATCAACACATCCTCCCAACAGTTTAATGCCTCATCGTGGCTGGGAGGTGTTCTTGGGTGTCTGGCTGCGAGGTAAAGCAGGGAGATTTGTCTCCCTGGTAGGGTCTTCCAAGCAGAGAAAGTGTCTGGCGTTTTCATCAGAAAGCCTAGCTAAGATTAAACCAATACCAAAATCCACAACCGACTTGGTATCAAAGGCGGATGGTGACAAATCTCCTTCTGATCCACAAAGGGTGCGACTGCATGTAGTAGTGAAGACCTGCGGAAGAGTGCCCAGGGTGGCCTCGGGATTCCAAGGTTTAACCAGCAAATCTCCGAAAAATGGTGATTATCCTGGAAGTCGAACAACCAGTGAGGATGGGCCTTTCAAGTACCAAGTGAGTAAGTAATACTAACACATTAATGATGTTACGGAATAGCTTACTAAATGCTGTAGAAATTTAGTTGTTATCCTTTTCCTCCTAGTGAGACAGGCTCACATCTATACTAAATTCTATACAGACACTTTATACTACACTATGAACGCTATGAACGGACAAAAGAACTGAGTGGAAGAAACAGCGCTGCGAGAGACAAGCTTAATACCATTTCTAAATGTGAAGGACTAATTCTTTTTACTTCTGTTTATTTATTTATTATTATTCTATTATTATTATTTTTATTAAAGAATTATTCCATCAATGCCGAGGTTAATAGAAAGTCGGACGTGAGAGTTACTAAAAGATGTGAAGGACTAATTTAAAATTAATTTAATTAATTAATTAAATAATTAATTTAATTTATTATTATTAATTTATTTAAATTCCATCAATGCCGAGGTTAATAGAAAGTCGGACGTGAGAGTTACTAAAAGAT
>MQTX01000045.1:2092335-2103949 GCA_009735665.1 Angiostrongylus cantonensis
AACTAATTTTTTTATTTTAATTTTTAATTTTTTTTTTTGTTTATCCTACCCTTCATTTCAAATGAAGTAAGTGCAGCTATAAAACGCTGTTTAAGAAGCGTTGGTCTAGAGAACTCGGTAAACGTAGTTGAAATGCAACCGAGTAATCTGAGGCGCCAGCTAATTCGTAACCGCCTATATGACCGTCTATGTGCAACGCAAAATTGCATAATTTGCCATAATGGTAGAGACGGTGACTGCATGAGTTCGGGTACAGTCTATCTGATCTCTTGTAAAGTGTACGGAGACGAATACGTTGGCGAAACGGGTAAATCACTCTGCATCCGTATAAAAGAACACCTAGTCGGCAAACGTAAGCCAAATACCCCACTAGGCACGCATAGGACCCAGAGACATGAGCAGGAAGACTTTGAAGTACGCGTCACGATCCTCGCACAGGAGACGAAAACACAAGCGCGCAAAACACTCAAGGCGTTCTGGATTAATTCCAGAAATCCGAAAATGAACCGCAGGGAAGAATGCCTCATTACCACGCGTGATATTGGGCAGTATATAAGACTGTTATTTTGATGGGATAGGCACATTACGTTTCCATGTGAACACTGCGCTGTTGGTCTCCACATAGTATATTAAGTGGAAGGCTCATAGAAAGCGGTGAGTGTGCAAGGACTCTGTGTTCAATGTGATTGAAATTTTGGTTTAGCATATTCTCTGTTTGGTTGTGGAGGTGTTTGGTCATGTAGATTGCAGTCAGCTTGACCTTTCCAGGCTCTGAGAAAGGCGAAATCCGCCGAAACGTCAGCTTGTACGTAAATAAAGAAACAAAACACCTCGTATTTGCTAAACAGAAGTAAAAGGAACTAATTTAAAAGTTACAAAAAATCTCTACTTTTCACAATGTTAAAATAAAAAAGGATAAAGCTCCCGGCGTTGATCAATCCCTAAGGGATGCGCCATGCATTCGACTTCATTAAGTAGCCGAAACGTCAGCTTGTACGTAAATAAAGAAACAAAACACCTCGTGTTTGCTAAATAGAAGTAAAAGGAACTAATTTAAAAGTTACAAAAAATCTCTACTTTTCACAATGTTAAAATAAAAAAGGATAAAGCTCCCGGCGTTGATCAATCCCTAAGGGATGCGCCATGCATTCGACTTCATTAAGTATCGTTGGAGGTGACTGAATGCATCTGGAATCTGGCCTTTACAATGAGTCGCGGTGGCATGCCGATGTACCGAGCCAGTGCTGCTATCCTCCCAGACAAGTCTGGTACCAATATGCCGACCCCGGAGGGATAGCAAGCTTGGTGCGCCATAGGCGCAGGGAACGACTCCACGTGCGTGTCGCACTGGCGCCTCCAACCACTGCGCCACATGCGCCCTTTCACAATGTTAACTTTTTATTTGCTTCCTACTACAATTTTTGCATGATATTCGAAATACAGCCACAGTGATACTGAGATATTTGCAAAACTCCGGACCTCAAGTGTCTGAGATGGGAAACGAACGCGTTATTACTCTTTTCGGGGCTAACACGTTCATCATCACATCATGCGGGTCATTTGTTTCGCATGTCTCTTAGCTGGTTAGCTGGTTCTATCGATCACAGCCATTAGCAATCGCCCGTCAGCGGGATTGGTCTTCTTTTCGTTAGTAGGTACTTAATTTTACATTAACTTTCGTGTGTCAATGCGTTAGTTTGAATACTGGTGAACCGAAAATTTTCCAAGGATGAGTATTAGAAAAGGAAGATACAAAATATATAAGAGAGGAGTTATCACTTAATGGATAAGAGAAATAGTAAATGTTCGTTGTCAAGAAGCTCACCGTCACTCTTATAATCCCAGTCTTCTAAATTCGGGATGGCAACGTCGTTGTCAGTGCTCGCAGAATCTATATTTCTACTGTCCATTGTCATCTTCTTCATCATGTTCGGTTGCATCATGTTCATCTTCTGTTTCTCAAGTATTCTTTGTTCTTCCCTTATTCGCTGCTCTTCACGCCTAGGAAACTCTCCCCGTCGTTCTTCTTCTCTAACGCGTTGTTCTTGTTCTCTTTGTCGTTCCTCTTCGCGTCTTTTGGCAGCAATTCTTCTCATCTCTTCATCACGACGTCGCATTTCGTTAATCCTTTCCATCTCTTCCCTATTTGATCCCGATCGCTGCACACCGATCGGGCGTGACATTCCTACTCTCCTCTTCTCTGCTTCGGCTGCAAGCGTCTGCTCATATTCTCTCCGTCTTTGTTTGTCTCGTTGTCTTTCTATTTCTCTTTGCCTTTCTCTGTAGTCGACTACTGAAATCACAGAGCATAGTGGTACGGTATCTATAGAAAATAGGATTTGCAGGTGTTATGATAAATTCGACGAACGGGAAAACGCAGTCAATTGTAATATTTCACTTCAAAAAGACAACAATTATATTGTAAGGTGTATTTGTACCAGAAAGCGTAGGCTACGGAAACCTTCCCCAGTTCACTACCAACGTGCAGTATCTATATTTTCGATACAGAACTAGGTCTATGGTAGTATTATGCATTATAATTATTAGTTTCCGTTGCGCCCAATGATCTACGGTCACACAGGAGTTGAAAAGGGAGTGTTGCTGTGGGTTGACTATGACGTACAGTGGGATTCGTGACCTATTAGGGTCTCTTCAACAAAAAAAAAAATCCAACAATTCCGTCTGGAAGCCTAGAAGTAGACCTATGTCATGCATGCATGCTGGAAACAACAAGGTCAAAGGCACGTGAGTGATGACTTTTCTGAGATGCCTTAGAAGTGCTGTCGAGGAAGCAGCAGATTACTGATTGAAGGCACCATGCTGAGAATTGCGCAATTATTTATAGAAACAGGTATTTACAATATCTATTTTTGACCAAATTTTTTAATCGAGCCGTATGAGAGCCGATCCCTCACTCATACCAATACCAGCTGCCGTGCCAAAAATTCAGAATCAGTCACAGGCTTATCCATACTGTGTTACACCTTTACCTTTATTATGGTTTTTTTCTAATGTTTTGCATATCTTCGATTTTAAGAAGATCCATTCCATGAAAAACGCCTGGTGCGAAGGTGAACAAATCAATCTGGATGGTTCTCGATTACAGAAACGAGCTCGTATACCTTGGACATTCAATTAACATGGAGAACAACATGAACGAGTAATTAGACAAAGAAGAGTAGTATGGGCCGCATTTGGGCCTCTCAGAGCAGCCACGGACCATTTAACAGGCTCAGAACTTCGCGCTTGCCTTCTCACTTCAACAGTCCTCCTAGCGCCTTGTTATGCAGCAGAGACGTTGATTAATACACAGAGCACGGCATGAATGCTGCACACTACTCACAGCGCTTGGACGACCTCCTCTAAAATTTAGCCGGTACACACAATATCTAGCTGGAATGCGAAGCTGTGATGTTCGAAATCTGTTTCAACTTCGAAACCCAGGAAAACACACATCGACAGCGAAACATAGATTAGCGAACAACAGATGGACTCCACCAGAATGCAAGAGCTCCCTTCAAAGACCACCCAAACGATAGGCGGACGTGTTCATAACAAAAGTCAATCAGCTGCACCCGGAGTTGGAGCTGTTTTACAGATAAATAGTATAATTTTTTTCATGGTTACAGATTAGGTTTTGTTCAATGAAGTGGAGTGTTTGTTGTGTCCCTAAGGGCTAACTGGTTCCGAAGTCTTAATTTTCTTTCCAGTTTCATAAGAAAAAGTCATGATGTTAGAACAATGTCTCATGAATCTTAAAACCTCATGGGCATAAATGTTTCGGCACCAATGGATATCCCATATAACAAAAAATACTGTTGCTTCTTCATAGAACTGCTTACGTACAACACTTTTAGGTTATCATCTAAAAGGACAGTGGTAGCGATCCATTACACGATATTGTACGGATTTCAACACTTCCTTTTTTCTCTTCGTTTCCTGGAATGTATTATTTCTGCCAATGTCGTGGAAGTTGACACTTTGGCTGCCACTTGAGGACTATGTTCTCCACGAATATCTTTAAATAGCGACCGAGTTGATTCTCCCTGAAGTCCTTAGACACCTCTGTTATACAGTGATCAATGGTCTTCGGCAGATAGTTTCTTAGCCCTCTTGGATTGGAAAAAGCCTTTCTAAAACGGCAGTAATATTCTGGCCCAGGTGAGATGTGATAGGTTTGGGTGACCTAATGTGGGTTAGGACCACAGCACTGAGCGTATTATTGAGCACATTATGATTTCATGGCATTTCACCCTTCTCTTAAAGGATTGCCGTCCTAACGAAGTTTAGCCATGAATAAAGTGCGTAGGACAGGTTTATAATATAAGCTCACAAAAATTTTGATTTTTCGCATGGAAAGCAACTTTTATCGACGGCGTCCTGAGGTGGTAGAAACTTCTGTATCTACAGACCTCATCAAGACCCATTGTACATCTAAGACCATTATTTACTTGGGCCACTGTGATCTAACAAAGTCAATTTTTTCTTGTTTGTGTCATCGTGTAGAGTTGCTGCTTCTTTGTTGTTAAGTGAAATTTCGTGAAATATTGAGCATGTACTTAGTCAAAAATGTCTTCGAATAACAGAGGTTTTGACCAAGAAGCTTAGAGCTGCATAGATGCGAAGCAATGAAAACCTTAACAGCCTCTTTGTCCACGAGCCAACATCAAATTGCGACTAAATTGTAGTCGACAAAGGATTGGTTTCATGAACGGGCTGTACCACCTACAATATGATCATCCTGCCACGTTAACGTCAAAAGTGGCTTCAGAGCATCTGAAAAGTTTCAAATATGGACCAACGGAAGAGAACGAATAAGGCTGTCTAAGCTTATTATGACAATCAAATCCATCTCTGCAGATTTCAAAGTTCTGGAAGCGCGTGATGTTAGACGCAAGAATCTCCCATTGGAGATAGCGAATTACCACATCATCATAACTCTTTATTTTTAATTCCTTGAACGGATTTTGTAATACGCTGTTATTGAAAACCACTGGCGAGAAATACTGTTGACTTGCGGTAATGCTAGGAGAATGGAGAGTTTCACGTTTACACGAGAGGCCCGACTGCAAAATTCTCAGGCTGATACGACAACATTGAGTCCCACTAGCAGTAGATAGCCACCAACTGCTACAAAAACCTCCAAACCTCTACAACGAAACGAAGAAAAAAAGAAATTACAAGCAGATCACCACCAAAAAAGGCTATAAAAGTTGGGAGCAACTCCATAGCGTCCGTCGAGACGTATGTACAACTATAAGTTAAAAATTTCGTTTCCTGATGTCAAGATTGGTCAATCCACCCATCTTGTCGATGAGGAACCGAACAGTATGCAATTCCGAAAGCACCAAACTAGACTCTTTCTTGAACACACAACTGGTCCGAAGCATCGTCGCTCAGCTCTTTCTACTATAATTATATGAAAGCGAAGTATCAGATAACAGAGGCAAGAATATTTGTGCTGTTGCACCATAGGGGTTACTTATACGAAAACAAGAGCTGTAAGCAAACGTGCTGCTCCCAACTACCTACAAGTTTTTGTTCAAATGACTTCCAGCAAAGTTAACGGAATATCGTTCTACGAACCTCGATCTGTCAGTGACATCGTTCTTATAGCATCGAACACAGGGAAGCGATGAAAAAACAGGCTGAAACATGTGGAAAGATCAGTCTTCAGCTGATTTAAAAAAGAGCGATGTCTAAGAGAAGCGATTTATTCGTGCCAGTCAACTGGATTGAGTGCTCTAGCCACATACACCTGAACTGGGAATCCAACAAAAAGCACATAGTAGAAGAGCACTACGTCATGCATCAGCGATCCTTACAAGAACACCAAACAAGGAATACCATCCCTTTGTGGAGTGCGAGCAAATGGTTGCTCAACAACTACGCAATGCAACGGAATCGAACTACCTCATATTATCCAACGGTTAATTAGATTATATGTTCCAAAAGCATATGCAATACGTTTTCTAAGATTACTAAGCTATCATGAAGCTCGTATAGAAGATTTACTATGTGATAGTTAATATATGACCGACTGCTACAGGATGCGTTGCTCGCTAAAATGCAGATAACATTGGATGGCGGGAATCAACCGATATCCGTTCTGCATAAAAGGATACAGCCGAGTGGTGATCTCTACTCGATCTGTGCTTTCAATCCATTTGATTCGACCCTATGCGACAACGAACAGCCACACCGGGACGACGACCAGCTGTGAACCATCGAGCCGGACCAAAGCCGCTCTGAAGAAGACGAAGACGTCAAAACGTTAGTCCAATAAAAATTTTACACCGGCCTCGTGTCAGTCTAGTAATCTTAGAAAATAGTAATTATTAATACCGAGGTTAAATGATGATCGGTTTACAAAATATATGAAGCACGATTAATAAGAAATATTAATACAATTGTTTATTCAAGTTTGGGTTGTTTCGTGGTTCTCGTGGGGTCGGTTTCCTTTTGCAGGATTTCCAGTAGTCCAGGAATAATCGAGTGCCATAGCAGCAAACTTCATCTAATTAGAACGGACCAACAACTGTATCAATTGAGCATCTGAGAACGATCCAGGAAAACTGTCCCGGGATTTCAAGAAAAAAAAACTGAGCTAGGACAACGTTCAATATGTTGGCGAAGAACTGACACATGTTAAAACCACAGTGGAATTCACACAAGAAGTCGTCTATCTCCATGAAGAACGACGAAAGGATTGGAAGGAATGCTGGCAGTACAGTTTGAAGACATTTAAGTCATTTTATGTAATTTAGGTTTTCAAATGGCGTATTTTTAATAGGTAAGAAATAGACTTACTTTAGACTATTGTTGTGTGTTACAAATAAAGGCACAGACCCAAGTGATGTCCTTACCTTGCGTCGGTGCTGGAGGTGGTGAACGGCGGTGTGACGGCGTAGTTTCATAATGTGATTGCCGGAAAAAATTAGAGGAATCTCTTGGCACACCAACTAAAAATTCAACAGTGAAGAACTTGAGGTCATTTAAAAAGTAGAAAATTGTAAGAAAGAAAGTATATAGATGACCTTGAAATTGGCACCGATCACCTTCGTAAACGCCCATCAGACAGATACACGAGTGGAGTTGAGGATTTTCAAAGGAGAAGGCACACATCCCGCCATTTTCGCATCTGGAATATTCTACTAAACGTTTTCCTCATAGACGTTAAAGTTTCTCACCTATTCGTTCTGTATATCTGTGTAAAAGAGTTGTAATTTCTTTTTTGTTAAAGCAGTGTATTTTCTTGAGACGTGAGCACCTGTAGCTCATTGCAATACAGACACATTGTTGCTTACATGTCCATATCGATCACCTCTATTTCATATTGATTATACTTTGAGTCTAAATTGTCTCGATTAAGACATCGGACACATACACATTCCTCTAGGATCGAGAAGTTGGCACCTGACTTATCTGGGAAAAGCTCGTATTGATCGACGAGTCATCCAGTGTAGTGACTGCCTGTGATCAGGGACCGGAAACGTCCTAACACGGGTATTCCAGGATTCCAGAAGAGATTTACTATACTGGCATTCAACGGTATTTATGATGAATGCAACAATCCCCGACTGGTAACTGAATCCACACGCCAATCTGATGACTTTTCTACATGGCATATGAGAGATAACGAATCGAGTGAAATATTTTCAACAATGCACACACAATGTGTGGAGCTGAGTAGCATAAATTGAAAATAATAGAAAATAAACATATTCATCAGGATAGGAAAAAATTAACGATTTCAGCTTTTAAGAAAGTACCGCCTCTTCTAAGTCAAGCTAACTCCAGTAAGTGAAATATTTTCCATCGGAATGGAATTCTTCTGTACTCCACTCGTATTGTGTCACACGTAAGTGTACAAAGCGTGGTGTCAAGGTGGGGTCTTGACAATAGAGCTTACGAGCAAAGTTGGAGTCGGATACCGACAAGTGGTCGATCATCGATGACTATTCTTAGCCACTGCTTATTCGTGCTACGTAATAGAGACTGTTGTCACTCTAAATATGGCTGTCTGAATAAAGGTAGAATTAATAAAGATAATCACAGGTTCAATATAGCCTAGAGGCCAAGTTTTGCAAATATCTCAGCACCATTGTGGTAAAGGCAGAATTACTATTGTATGAGCTTAAACAGTAAGCATTAAGTGTAGTCTGTGTTTGGTACAGGCATTGGACACACATAAGCCACAAAATCAGGACTGATCTTAGAAAACAGCGTTCTCGTCGTAGAGGCTGCGGAGCCTTTTGTAAACGTCATTCGCTGAACCACATCAGAGTGGTGTTCACTGGAAATGCGACAAGTACACTTTGCTAACGTTAAGAGCATAAACTAGAACAATCTTCATCGATGAGCTCATTCGTCTCATTTGAAATGACGGCTGAGAGATGATAGCATTGAGCCATGTTTTATACATAGGCCCTAGGATAGCAGTACAGTTTGGACGAAGAATGATGAAGCAAAATTATGGATAGAAGAAAAAAGGTTTTGCGCGACTATTTTTTGATGGATGTTCACGACTATATTAAGTGTCATAACGATGACATTCAGAGGCCGACCAATGTATCAAGTGCCTATCAGTGCTTCTTATCTTCCCAGACTAGGCTGGCATCCGTTGGTGAGAATTTATGAATTTCTGAAGCAGTGTCGTAGAATTCCTAAACCCGACTTTCTGTTAACCTCGACATTGATTGATAAATCGATGTTTTTCTACAATAGGCAGACACGAGGTTGTTATTATAGAATTTATTAGGGTGCAATAGCTGACGTTTCAACGGTTTCGCCTTCTTCAGAGCCATTTATTGTAAGTATTTAAGTTAGTTGTTGGATAGCAGCCGTACAGAGTAATACATGGGCGAGGACTGTCAGTCTGAAGAAGGCGAAACCGCCGAAACGTCCGCTATTGTATCCTAACAAATTCTATAATAGCAACCGCGCGTCTGCTTATTGAAGAAAAACATCGAAGTGTCAATAGGATTTTACCGCCAAGCGCTATTTGTTTTGCTCTGTTCTGTATTTTGCCCTATTATTAACTGTAATTTAGTTATGGATAAAAACGGTAAAACTCAACGCTTTACCGCTTCATCGTGGTTGGGAGGTGTTCTTGGGTATCGAGTTGCGATGTGCGGTGGGGGGATTCATCCTCCCTGCAAGGTCTCCCAAACTGAGTATGAGTCCGGCGTTTCCATCAGGAAGCCCCTAGTATCAAACCAGTCGCAAGATGGTAAATTTCCCTCTGATCCACAAGAATTGGCTGTGATGGTGATGACCTCGGGTATACTTTGGCCAGGGTGACCACGGTACTCCAGGGAACCACAATGGCTAAGCCAGCAAAACTCCGAAAATGTGGGAGTTATGTTGGGGCCCGCACAATCAGTGGAGGTCAGCCGTCCAAACGCCCAGCGTAGGTAATTTAGTTGAAAATTAACCAGATTTTTGCTCTTTGCCATAATGATAGAATTCTTACCGTATATTACATGCGCTTTGCGGATTTACTAGTCCATGTCCGCTTACTGCCAAGATCGATTCAATGATCGACAGAACAAAGAGTAGAAAAAAGTATACCACAGGCCGCATTGTAAACAACGAGGAGCTGAAGAGGAGATTAGTTGCCGACGATGAGAGAAAGAGTTTTTTCCAGCGCTTTTCTGGATCGTTCTGAAACGAACAACAAAAAGTAAGTGTTATGTTAGTCGTAAGGAAAACGAGTAAATAACGAGCAGCACACGGATTCAGAAGAAACATTAGTTAGGCAGGATCATATCGGCCATCATGTCACCGGAATCATCAGCAAAACACGGCGCAGTTGTTTCGACGTGGAGTGTTTGGTGGCTGCAGATTGACTGGCAGTCACGCCCTACGGTTATAATTGTTCTGGCTATAAGTCAGAGATTATTGAACGATACAAGAGTCTCAGTTTAGATTTCTGGAATTTCTTCCACGGATCTCACGCCACGAACCACGGAAATCACGGTTTAATATGAGAAATCGGAAACCTTACTATGGAGTTGTATGCATTTGTCACGTGATCTTGTAAAAAATAACTGATTCAATTCATTGACTATCCACAGTTCGCTCCAGAAATCTCAGAAATACCCTGGGGAAGGTGTGGATAAGGAACCTCTGGCCAGAAAACAATATTCAACAATAAACAATTTTGCTGACGGCAAAAAGATCGAAAAAAGATAGAACTATCTGAGAGACGTGCAAAACGAATGACCTGTATGGTGTGGTGGTGAACACGTTACTCTCCAGAAAGGACAATAGCGCGTTCGTTCCCCACCATAGACACCTGCGGTCCAGAGTTTTGCAAATATCTCAGCAACGTTGTGGTAATATTCAAGAGAGTTGTGAGGAAGAGTGACGAATAAGTATGAATAACAGTCAAGATTAATTTCGTTCCATGACCTCAGTGTTTTTTCCCAGAAAACCGACGGCTCACCACAGTGTGTAGTCCAGGATTTTTATAGATAATCGACTATCATTTGATCGCTTGAGAGAATCGACAGTGGCGATTACTCACGTCTTAAGAATTTCGCAGGAAGTACGAAAGTACCGATGATATCCTGTGAATGCATTTGCTATGGCAATACGTCATAAACTAAAAAAAAGCGCACAGCTGTTAAATTGGATTCCTCATAAAATTTCTGATGTGATTTTATTCGAAAAAATATAAGCGCGTCTGAGATTCCTTTCGATAATCAACAATCTCGACATTGGCCGCGTTCCCGAGTCGAAAAAGCAGGAGGACGGATTACACTGGGAATGAGAACGTCGTAATTTCATAAGCTGCTGATGAGCTGAACAAAACAACAACACAGTCGGAGAAGCTGAATGTGTCTTCTGATTTTTTCGGACAACCCGTCTTGGGTTATCCAAGCAAACGGGAACGTATTTTCACTCCTTCATTTCCTTTTGAAAATTGTGAAGACGCATCAGTTACGATATAAGGGCACTATGCTAAAGTAAAATCCGTGTAAAAGTCTTGACTGGAGCTCTGACTCGTCTAATAGATCACTCGGAAACGTCCTTAACATTTCCGTGCTCCTTCTAGAGAAATCCTACTAGACTGTAAAATTTGGAGCTACTCAATCCCATGATGAGAATGATCAGCATGTCCTTCTGACAGAACTTACTGTTTCATCGTTCGCCGTCTTTTCTGTCAAAGTTCTTTAGTTAAATGATTCAAAACTGCATAATATAATATAATATATACTAGAAATGCCCTATATTTGTCATGTTTTCAAACTTTCACAGAGTTGGACGTCTTTTGTTACAATTGGACTTTCGTGTGAAATCCGTACGAATCCAAGATAGCACTCTGGACCTAACTATAAAGCAAATTGGATATTAGTTTTTTCAAACGACGTACGAGATCGGCCACCTAGACAGAATCTACTAGATGCTCATTCATTTAACTTTTTACCTTTATGGAAATCACTCGGGAGAGAATCGACTGGATTATGCGATGTATGGTGGGCAAAAAATGCCACTATGTGGGGAATGAGGGCATACCAATAGTACTATGACCACCGATAGAGTTGCTCGCGAGAATTTGCAAGACGTTTAGAAGCGATCAATGTAATTTAACACCGTTCAAGTCGTC
>MQTX01000045.1:2104157-2140902 GCA_009735665.1 Angiostrongylus cantonensis
TATATATATATATAATCAGCGAAGTAGTGGCGTAATAATGTCGTTGTCACCTAATGGAGAATCTTCTAGAAGCTCTGACAGAAACAGTCGAAGGATTCCTTGGCCTTTCAAGCGCTACAAAGGGTATAGCAAATGAGAAATCTAAAGCGTATATTAGATACTTTTATTTGGAATTTATAGTGCATCTCTGAACTTCATAGGATGGGAACGAAAAAGGAAAAGAGAACGTTCTAGACGAAATAAGAAGACCAGAATGTTTAACAAAGAGATAGGTTGACAGCTGGTCTTATCCCACAATTTTCAATGTATTGTGCCATTTGACACCAATTTTGAGATTAATTTAGTGTACTGGAGTTCGTGAAATGAGCCTAGTTTCTCGACTATGAGAGACTTGCTATTCGCATAGAATAAAGAACAAAACTAATAACCCACACAAAAGCGATTAGTCTCGTCGGAACTATTATTTTTTGTTGATTTATACGGCCTAACGTCACATATTGTGCATATCCCAGCAGTTCTTCCATTTCGTTCGACTGGGTGGATATGGGTGCTGATTGAGGATTTTTGTCATCTTTATGGATGTCGCTGAAAGCAGGCCGAGTAGATTGTCCTCGGAATCGCAAGAAACCGCACTTGGGCGCTCTCAGTTAATCATCACAACCGTGAGCTAGCCTTTGTGGATTGAAAGGATTTTTTCAACAAGACGTCTACTACCAATTTTCCGACCTCGAAACTACGGGAGGATTGGTTATCCAAGAACAGGGTCGAACAAGGGAACATGCGTGTGCTATTGTACGACATTTCTATTCGGTGAGCATTTCTCGTGTTAGTTAAAAATTTGTCGAAATCACTAATACTACTCATCAGTATTGACGCTGTTAAGATTCAAAAAGTTCGCTTTCAGTTAAACACTTCGATCCGGCTACCCGTGATGCTTCTCTGCCACTTGACATTTAGACAGGTGGTGGATAAGAGGTGAACTGTTGGGACAAGTGAGCATGGCTGACTTTGAGCTTTTCTTGGGATTGCAGATGGATTCAAGGGCTATCTTTGCCACACTGAATTAAGCCGTCCTTTTGGTATACACATTATAACTACTTTGTTGGCATTTGAACGTTTTTTTCCTTCTTTTATTTTTTACTTCCCAGCTTTAAAACATTTAAAGAAGCTAATGAACTATGGAAGCAGGTAGGAAATCGGATAGCACAAGTAATGATACGCACTCGACGCTTAATTAGAATCCAAAGAGAGGTCTTGATGGTCCATATAAAGTTGAAGTTCGAAGGGAATTATCGGAAAAAAGCTCATAAAATCAGTAAAAGCGATAACTTGGTCTGAATGGAGAAACTTTGAACTATGTTTCTTTGAGAAACTTCGCCACAAACTCGCCACGGAAAAAGGCAAAAGAAGTACAGAGTTTGATGACGTAAAAATGAGTCGTTGGCTTCACCTCAACAAAATAGTGCGGTGAAATGTAAGCCGATAAAGAAGAGTTTTAGGAAAAACCAAATGGCATCAACGGAATTCACCTGTGCTTTGTATCTGCGGTCCTATTAATCACTTGACGAGCCGTGAGGGATCACTCAATAGAACTCTCATTCATCCATGTCACACATCAGAGCTGCGGAGTTGGTCTCGTTCTCTCGAGGAGCACGACGTTCATGTATAACAGCTCCGAGGCTTTTTGACTTAAACTACTTCTTATATCAGGAAGGCATCCAAAGAAAAACAGAGAATTTTACGCTGGAATATGTTTACCTTGAGGAGGCCTGGAAATGAAAGATTTTTTCTGGGTTTGCTAATCACGATAAGGTATGGATTAACTCTTGCTTTGCTGGGAAGCTTAGATCGCTTTTTCACCACGAGGAGCAGCACCTTGCCACAATGAGGTGATAAATCATTCTGGATGGTTGGAGGAACTATTACTTAGGAATCACTATGCGTTTTTTAAGCCAACTCAATCAGCCATAGATGGAAACGATTTTCGGGAAAATGAAAAAAATAAAGCCTAATGCACTACTATATTTATTGCGTCTTTCCTACATATCGGATTTCTCCGCATGTGACGCAGTGCTTGGAGGCGCAATTGTGACACACACGTAGAATTGATCCCAGCGCCCATTGCCCACTAAGCCTTCTATCCTTGCATCTCTCCATGGTCGACAAATTGGTACCAGACTTGTTTGGGAGGATAGCAACACTGGCTAGATCCATCGGGAGGCCACCGCGAGTCATTGCAAATGTCAGATATGCTTTCAATCACCTTCAACGATACTTAATGAAGTCGAATGCATGGCGCACCTTTCAGGGATTGATCAACGCCGTGAGCTTTTATCCTTTATCAGATTTCTCGGTGATAAGAAAAAGATAAGTGAAAGTTTCTCCAATTTCTACAGACAATTATTGACACAGGGAAAACTTCCTATCCTCTCTGTGATTACGGTAGCACAAGGATATGGCAGAAGAAACGATAGAAATTTGGTATGTAAGTAAAAGAATGAACATTAGTTGATCTAAACATTTAAGAAAACGGGTTGAAAAAACTATCAAAAGCAGACCCCACATGGTCGTCAATGAAGCAAAGTAGAAAGTCAAGGATCGTAAAAGGTGTCTTAGGAGTATTATAGAAGAAAACAATAAGCTTCCTACTTAAATACTTGCATATGTATACATATATACGAACAACAAACAGTGAAAGTGGTAAAAAAAATCGTTGCCGGCGAAACAACAACTAGCAAGAGTCACACCTGTCGGCACCACTAAAAATAAGTGCGAAGAGGAAAATGAAAAACGTGAAGAAGGAATGCAAACGAGACTAGGAAAGAGATGATGTGATGTGTAAAGATGATAACGTGACTGTGATGTGTATGAATGAGAATGTGATATAGTATGAGTGGGATGACGGTGGTCGGTCGACGCGTGAGTGCAGTTGGCCAAAACCAGCATATCGTGGCGGCCACGGTCAATCCAAAGAACCAAGAATGACCCTTTACAGCTACGGCACGAACACGATTGGCCAGAACTCGGCCATCCACGCCAGCAGCTTCACAACAGAACGCAGTCGTAATTACTGATGGCTCTATTCGATTCCAATCAAATATGTTTTATTACAGCCAAATAAAAGCTATATATTTCAACAACCATATAATTATTAACGCGACTATAATCGAATGCCACTTGAAGAGGAAAATGAGCGCCGGTTTCGATTCTATAGGATGTGTGCTGAATGACATGGTGAGCTCAAGTGAGCGCGTTTCATAGTACAGCAAAGATCGCCTGCTCGCCTTCCTCATTCCGTTCCGTTGTTCATAAATGTTGCAATATTTTAGATTTTATTTTCTGCCCACTACAATTTTCGCGGCAGGTTATAAGCGAAATACAACGTCGCTGAGATATTTGCAAAACTCTGGACCGCAGGTGTCTATGGTGGAGAACGAACGCGCTATTGTCCTTCCCGAGGAGTAACGCGTTCACCACAACATCATACTGGTCCTTCGTTTTTTTGTTTTTTTTTTTTGCTGACGGCAAAAAGATCGATAGAACTAGCTGAGAGGGCGGCAAAACGAAGGACCCGTATAGTGTGGTGGTGAACGCGTTACTCCCCGGAAAGGACAATAGTGCGTTCGTTCTCCACCATAATGTTGCAATAGTTTTAGAAAGGATTGCAAACTCACTGTTTCTAAATTGCCAATAAAGCATTTATATGACAAACGTGGGCAAAAAGAGTTTCCTATCGGCTTAAAGATGAAGCTATCCGCCCTTTGCAGTCTGCCAGCTTGTCCGTGAAGTGACAAAAAACAACTATTATGGATATTTAGATCTCCGTGTCTGAGCAACAATCCGGCATGCGGTATTCATCACACACTGAGATTTGCTTTCCTTAGTAAATTTCGAAATCGTCGTTTATTCGCTGTTAGTTAGGGATTTTGCCATCTACCGTAACATAACACTATAGCAATAAGCGAAACACGCGTAGAACTGGCCAGATAAGATTATCCACTCATTCTGTTTCCACTTATCTCTTAGAGATCGCTCAAAGATAGATCTACTGTAATTCTGCGTAGGAGACACTGAGAACATCACAATACTCGGTAAACAACGAGGAATGTTACTCGTCATTGCTATTTTTACACTCCTTTTAATCTTCTGTTAAGGCAAAAACTATCAGTTGCGTTAAGGAACTAAAAGCGATTTAACGTTCCTAGTCAAAGATTCACGTAGAAGCTGGTTAGACAAAAATTCGTCGAATCAAATGACGGAGGCATTTTTATGTCGTTGCCATGCCACCCACATTTACTCCAAGAAGCCAGCCGTTTTCCCCAACGAAAGGCCAACAAAAAAGCCGTGTTGTCGTTCTCTTTTCATATGTCCACTACTGTTGTCTTAATAGGTCAAAAAAGAAATTGAACGGGATGCTCATTTTAAGCTTGGATCGTACTAGTGGTGATCGCACTCAGGTGTGACAGAGCGACACTTCACCAAATTTAAGCTAGAGCGTTGCTTTGTGGAAAAGTTCCTTTCTCCAAAATTCTTTCCTCAAGGCTGTATCACAAGCAGTTACTGCACCGCTTTGTTCGGAGAAAGGCAGGCCAATTTCTGACCTTACTATATCCTATATAGCAGATTTATATGACAGAACATCAGGGATCCTAAGGCAAATGCCGAGTTTTTCTCAGCCTATGCGAGGTAAGAATTTCCACTTGAACACTGTACGGGACATAGATTGGGAACATGAGTCAGTTTCGATGACTCAATAAGCCATTAATAAGGCAGAGGTGATGGTTGTGTACAAACAATCAATTGAAAACAAACAAGTGCTGCGTTCTACGTAAATTCATTTCAATGCTAGACATCAGGTTTCATCACCCTCTCTGATACTGAGGGTGATCAATTGACGACCTTAGCGAATAGCAATATCTGACATATTGAATAGCAGATTCGGCAATATGGTGGCGATCAGGTCAGTCGAAGCTCGAATTTTGTCTTATATTTATTTATATGCTTTTCTAAGGGCGCGTGTGGCGCAGTGGTTGGAGGCGCCACTGCAACACGCACGTGGAGTGCGCCCATGGCCCACCAAGCCTTCCATCCCTCCGGGGTCGGCAAATTGGTGCCAAACTTGTCTGGGAGGATGGCATCACTGGCTCGATACATCGGCAAGCCACCGCGTGTCATTGTGAAGGCCAGATATGCATTTAATCACTTCCAGCGATACTTAATGAAGTCGAATGCATGGCGCATCCCTCAGGAATTGATCAATGTCGAGAGCTTTATCCTTTATCCTTTATGATTTCCTAAGGTGGTCTTTTTGAGCTAATGCGAGATTGGTACAGGTTTTCGTCTCGGAGTTCCACTCGTAACAGCACGACTCTGAGGAAGGCGAAATAGCCGAAACGTCAACCATCGATCAGCAACACATCAGCAGCGACAACGATAACGAACTTATAAGCCAACCTCGCACCAGCTCGAAAACAGTTTATAAGATCACATAGATAAATATACCAACTATTTATGCCGAGATTCATAGAAAGTCGGTTTTTCGAATTATCTGTCCCATATGTTCCTGTAAAGGAGCGTGTGGCGCAGTGGCTCGAGGCGCCTCGTAACACAAACGTGTAATGGATCTCCGTGCCCATGGCCCACCAAGCCTTGCATCCCTACTGGTTCGACAAATTGACACCAGACATGTCTGAAAGGATAGTAGCACTGGCTCGATACGCTAGTAGGCCACTGCAAGTCATGGTAAATATCCTAGATATGCGTTCAGTCACCTCGAACAATAAAGTCGAATGCGTGTCACATCCCTCAGGAATTGGTAAACGCCGAGAGCTTTATCATTTATTTCTCTATATGTTCTTGTGAGCTTTTCTTTAAATAAGGTTGATTGCTTTTGCGAATGAATCCGTGAGTCAATTTTTGTTATTCGTGCCCGATTACTGCAGTAACAGGGAATGAAATGGATATACATGGCTGGCCCTAGTTACGGAAGCGGCTTCACGGGCGACGACGAATTATGATAAATTTAAACGATGTAGGTGAACATTTTAAGCACTGCGATTAACGTAGACTTCTTCTGAGAGTTCTTCAAAGAACCGTCACTGGTCGAGTCTTTGGGTTTTCAGAAGCACCACGTGGTGGTGACGGTGATGGCAGTAGTTTGAATATGAGGACTTGACATGAATAGATTTAATGGTTTCGATCGTGTTTTCACTAGCTTTAAATTCCAGCACACTCCATTCCGTTTCATGGCAATAAAAGCTTATTCACTTATGATGATGCAATCAATTATTAATCTGCATTAGTGAGCGTTTAATCAAAAACAACTACAACCCTCTGTAAGCTTGAGGGAGGAATGTAGTGAGAGGACAAAGGAAAAAAAGCGACAGAGAAAGAAAAGAGTAAGTTTTTGCCCCAAAATAAGAAGGTGTTTATAGTGAAACAACAACTTTCGATGTACGACTTTTCTCGATTTAATTTCAGTATCCGAAAATATCTGGAGTATCCTACGGGATCGAACCAGCGACCTACTGCGTGTGAAGCAGACGTGATAATCACTACACCATAGAACCCTCACGTTCTCCTTTGGTTTAAGAGCTACAGTAAAATATTAATTATTTATCTTGAGGTCAAATGGAACCTAATTTTTATTACTTCGCTAGCCAGCAACCGACATAAACAATACGGACTTCTGTGTAGCGGACTGCTGTTTGAGGCTGTTCGATTTCGGCGGTGTTCCACATCATTCAATCCTACTCATTGCGATTACCAAGATCTACATCGCAAGAATGAATGGCTGTGGACAATTGGTCATTTACTGCTTTGAAGATGGCAATAGCACCGAAAATTTAGCACCAATAGAAAGTTTTTCGTAACAACTTCGTATAAGCACATGAATACTACAAAAAGAGGTGTTCAGATTGTGGTGCTAGAATTGGGTCGTTATAAGAATTTGACACTTCTTGACACATCAGAGCCACAAACGCCATCAAGAAATATGTTTTTCTTATACTTAACCGCTTTATTAGAAACATAATATTTAGTTAAACCACCGTAAGGCCGAATACGGATGGAAGGACTGCTCCTGTACTAAACTGTAACAAGGCTTCCTATAAAATGAAGATCGTACTTCAGTAGGCATTAAAGGGTTTTGCAGCCCTATTTCCACAACTATTTGTGGCCATTTCTAAATCATTCCAAACATATTTTGAAATATATTTTCCTGTTGAGCCCGAAGTTCAGAAAGGAGTAACTCTGGTAGTGCAACAAGAATTGGGTGCCTGAACACTCAGTGCCGCCGCTGTTCTACACCTAACGGGCAGGTTGTGCTCGAACTTTTTCTGCTGTTTCCATCGAAGTCACTCATTACAGTAGACAAATAGAAAACTAGATAAATATTGACCATAAAATGAGAAGCAGCGTGCTGATGGAGTGGGTGGTTGTGATCACCATCTATCTATGCGTCAGCCGTAGTTCTGTGTGGCTAGCTATGGTTTAAACTACTCAGCTGTGACCCAATAGACAAGAGAAGAACAGCCGTGTTCACCTTTCACCAGCAACATTAAGACGTCAGTGACAAATCGTTAATAGGACAGCATTGGCACACCACCACAGACAACAACCAATCCGAACGCTTTTTTTGCGTTCGCCAATAGACGGGTCCAACGTTTTCGGTGGTCCCTGGCTGGCATGCCACACGTCTCATATGGAGGAAATGCCTAGGATATAAATGGATGGACGAATGAACAACAATATTTATTGAGAAAAGTTAGTTAAACTGGAAGAAGTGTTTACCAAAAGATCAATTATGTTCGTGGTGACTCATTGAAGTTGTTAAGGTCTTGTGCAACTCGATTGCAAACAAACCACAGGTGTGAGGAAGAACAAAAAACAGCTAAAGGAAATCTGATTTATGGGACATAAAATAATTCGTGAATGTAGAAGACAAAAAGAATCAATGTATTGACATAGAAAGGCTCAAACATATCCACCAAGGACAGCGGAAAAACTACAAGAAGCTACCACAGCTCATGAATTGTAGTATAGAAAATGGTTGGTAAATGAAGGCGTAGGCAACCAGTGAAGAAGCATTTAGAGAAGAATTTAGTATGGATTGCTGAACCTTGGATTTCTCTTAAAGAACATTTCGAACCCAACTAACAGTACGCTAAGAATAAGGTGCGCTGCCTTAATATTGTAACTAGGCGGGTACACCTCTGCAAAAGAAATAGATTTTTGAGCAAGAAGTAGAAGTGGCGATGGAGCTCTCATACTTTGCGCAAATGAATGAATTCTTTCATGAACTTTTTATTCAACGAGCTATTTCTGGACTTTTTTAAAACTAAACTTCCCTAATTGCTAGTTAGCTTAGGTTTCGTCTACTTGGGCACTTGAAAGAGTCGTACTAGCGTGTCCACAAGGCGTCTACTATATTGAATGTAGACAAATTATTAGGAAATCGTGATAAAATGAGGTACCATGGAGGGCGGGCGTCTAGTGCTACTTACCATAGGGGCTGACAAGAAGCGATATAGAATGGAAGGAAGTTCTAGGACAGGAAATTCCTCACGATTTAGTGAGAGAATTATCGAGGAGGATGCAGTCGGCACCTTCGATTAAGATCTCGATTCAATAGAGTATTCGAATGCTCAATGTAAACGGTGGGAGGGGGGTAAATTGAAAAAGTAAAAACCAACTGGCGATTTGGAAGCTCTCAAAACTTTTTTCTTCAAGCAAATATCGAATTTTTAAGTTTTTCAGCTATTCATTTTAGTTTTTTGGGTTGACTGTGATTAATTCTTAGAATCTTTGTATGATACATTTTCTTTTCCACTGCTGAGAGATCCACTAAGATTTCAGAACGTGCTCCACCCGTGAACGAATGGATTCCTCCTCGGTCGGTGAGCGACATAGGACTTTGTGGACCATCGACTCGGATCATTGGCTCTGATCAAGATGAAAATGTCGAAACGTAGGCCGTAAAGAAACATGATTTATCAACCCTGTGTAAGTTTGTCAAGGAAAGAATACATATTGATTAGTGATACTGAGGTTAAAGGAAAGCCGGTCTTCGAATACTATTCCATAGCTCGCGAGACTTTTATAACACGAAACAAAACGCATAAAAAATACTGGCGCAATAAAATCAGAAAGAAAAGGGTGGAGTGGAAGGTGAAAAAACAACATAAGCTAAAAAAAGAAAAGTACTTGCTAGGAACGATTCGGAGTGACTGAGACTTCGTAATTTGTTTCTATGCAGTTCCTCGGACCTTTTCTTTGTTCTACAAGGTAAATGGACGCTTTCACTGATACTTCGGGTCAAATTCCTAGAACGCCTACTTTCATGACAGTAGTTTTATTTGCTTTTTTTAAATCACAAATCTAAATGGTGGACTTTTGAGAACATGTTTTCCGCCTGAAGAACCCTTAGCGGTAATTGAGTCCTTTAAAAAAAAACCACTGAATCCATTGAAGCTTTTAACTGGCGAAATTGTTAGGTTTTAGCTAAATATTAACTAAGTTTGATGGCATGACTTTTTCTTAAAGATTGATCGAGAGGAGAAAAAGAGAGAAAAGAAGCGAAGGAAGGATATTTTTGCAGACTGGATCGTCCGCTGAGAATAAATGTTTTTTATTCATTAGTGTTGAATTTGCACAATTATTCATGAAGGATGTAAGAGTTGAAGTCGTGCAGTGTGAAATTAGTTCGTAACGTGATGTTGGTGAGAAATTGAGACGAATGTAATCACACAGTTGTGGGAGTTCATTCTACGTTCGAGAGGCCGTTTACGAAACGCAGGCGGCACAGGTGCTCTGCAGGCACTGGAGAGCCGTCATCGCTCAAACGCCGACGCTTCCAACCCGAACGCTCATATCACCTTCTCCCAAATTCAGCGCACCTAGAGCTGTCAAGAAAATGGATAGCACAGCGCGAACAAGTCCAAAAAGTGGAAACAACGAAGGTGTTTGACAGGCGCTTACATAAAGAAATTAGAGCATCAAGTCGAAAATCGTGCTCAGATGTTGCTGAGAAAACGATGCCATTCTTGTATTGATGCTTTCTCCTCGGACCTTTTCTTTGTTCTACAAGGTAAATGGACGCTTTCACTGATACTTCGGGTCAAATTCCTAGAACGCCTACTTTCATGACAGTAGTTTTATTTGCTTTTTTTAAATCACAAATCTAAATGGTGGACTTTTGAGAACATGTTTTCCGCCTGAAGAACCCTTAGCGGTAATTGAGTCCTTTAAAAAAAAACCACTGAATCCATTGAAGCTTTTAACTGGCGAAATTGTTAGGTTTTAGCTAAATATTAACTAAGTTTGATGGCATGACTTTTTCTTAAAGATTGATCGAGAGGAGAAAAAGAGAGAAAAGAAGCGAAGGAAGGATATTTTTGCAGACTGGATCGTCCGCTGAGAATAAATGTTTTTTATTCATTAGTGTTGAATTTGCACAATTATTCATGAAGGATGTAAGAGTTGAAGTCGTGCAGTGTGAAATTAGTTCGTAACGTGATGTTGGTGAGAAATTGAGACGAATGTAATCACACAGTTGTGGGAGTTCATTCTACGTTCGAGAGGCCGTTTACGAAACGCAGGCGGCACAGGTGCTCTGCAGGCACTGGAGAGCCGTCATCACTCAAACGCCGACGCTTCCAACCCGAACGCTCATATCACCTTCTCCCAAATTCAGCGCACCTAGAGCTGTCAAGAAAATGGATAGCACAGCGCGAACAAGTCCAAAAAGTGGAAACAACGAAGGTGTTTGACAGGCGCTTACATAAAGAAATTAGAGAATCAAGTCGAAAATCATACACAGATGTTGCTGAGAAAACAATGCCATTCTTGTATTGATGCTTTACTATACTCACTGATTGTTCCCACAGTATCATTAATGTTCTGTTGCTGTCACTTGGTCCGTTGGAAACCTTAATATTCACGAAACCCTTGAATTTTTTGCTCACGGGCCCTCAGCGTTTCTCTAATTCTTACTTACCTACTTACATGAACGGCGCGTCCTCACTGGTTGTCCAGGATACTCACCATTTTTCGGAGATTTGCTGGCTAAGCCATTGTGGTTTTCTGGAATCCCGAGGTCAGTTTGGCTAATGTCTGCTCCAGGTCTTCACCACCACAGACAGTCGCCGTAAATGTGGATTAGAGGGAGATTTGCCACCATGCGATTAGTTTGATACCATGACGGTGGTGGACCTTGGTATTAGTTTATTTTTAGCTAGCTTTCCTCATAGAAACGCCGGATTCCTTCTCAGCTTGGGAAACCCAGCCGGAGAGACGAATCCTTCGCTGTACATCGCAGTCCGACACCTAGGAACACCTCCCATCTTCGATGAGGCGGTAAACCGTTGTGACGTTCCTCTAATTCTAGTGTCCGGAATTTTGTTTGCATAGAACTGCACAACTTTCACTTCTGGGATACCTTTTCTAGAGTGTCATGGCTGCCAAGTAATGTGATAGACTATTGCCCTATACTGCGTCTCACCCTAGACAAGAATATTGATTTACAAAAATTGCATACAAAATACTCACAAACTAGGAGTTAAGCGAATGATGGATAAGTGTTGTGAAAAACGAAGGAAAAGTGGTTTCTTCTTTCGAGCGATCCTCAGAAGGAAGGCAAAAAATAAAGCGAGTTCGGAAGGAACAGCTTAGGTAGCAATGCGAACAGTACGCTAATGTCTCATATTTCCATTAAACTTTACTGATTCACATAGCATAAGAAGTGAAATGTTGCATAAGATGTGTCTCGTGTTTTCTTTTATTATTGCTCAGATATTTTTTGAAGGGAGCGTGGCACATTCGTTACAAGTCACCTGCAATCAAGCGGTGGGTGGGTTCAGCTCCGTAAAATGAACTAACTCAGCTCTCTCTGACCTCGAAAACTAGCAATTGATTATCTCGGAAGATAAATACACTGATTTCATATTTCCATTAAACTTTACTGATTCACATAGCATAAGAAGTGAAATGTTGCATAAGATGTGTCTCGTGTTTTCTTTTATTATTGCTCAGATATTTTTTGAAGGGAGCGTGGCACATTCGTTACAAGTCACCTGCAATCAAGCGGTGGGTGGGTTCAGCCCCGTGAAATGAACTAACTCAGCTCTTTCTGACCTCGAAAACTAGCAATTGATTATCTCGGAAGATAAATACACTGATTTGATACACTTGTAGACCACCACTAGTCATTCTATAGGTCAGATATGCATTCAGTCCTGAGATGTTCAATGAAGTCAGTTAAGTCTCTTGGTGATTGGTGAACGTCGAATGTCCTATCCTTTATCTTTTACCTTTTCTCCTGTTTTCTGGCTGATAAATTCTTTCTCATTAAGGACATAGCATAGCCAACTTCTGTAGTTGAACAAGATGCTCAGAGGTCCACGAAATGTCGCACGAAAGGCGAGACAACTCAGAGGTATAAAGTGTGACGACCAGCAGATGTCCACGACTGATCGACGACAGATCGATCAGCGAAAAATGGACGCATATGCCATAGTTTACAGACGTTTACTATGAGGTGTACTAAATAGTCACGTCTATTTATTTATGAATATTCACTTTCTTGTAATATGCAAGTAAAGAAGGTGCACATACAGCGCAGTGGTTAGAGGCGTCATGCAATACACATGAGTTCGACCTCGCGTCCCAGGCTCACCAAGCCTTCCAACCTTCCGGAGTGAGCAATCTTGTGCCAGACCTGTGCAGGGAGGATAGCTGCACTGATTCGATATATCGGTAGACCACCTCGAGTCATTGTGCAGGCCAGATATGTATCACATTTAATGAAGTCGAATGCATAGCTTATCCCTCAATGATTGATCAGTTCACGGAAAAGCTCACTTATTTTCCTTTGCGAAAAATGAGAATTTCCTCGTGTCAGGGATCTAGGGTTTCTTGGTTGCTAAGCTGCACGGTCTTGTCAGCAAGCAGCGCACAAGGAAAGTGCTTAGCTACACTTACACCTCTATCTTTTGTGATTCATATGTGTAAACATGATTAGGTTCGTGGATGTGCTGGTGTATCTGCGGATCGTAGTATTCTCATCGAATCGGCGTAATGTGATTAGTTGGATGCATGAACACGACGGGTGATGATCCGGCTCACGTACTCTATAGGAGAGCACCATAAGATGCATCATATGCGTTGTGTACATCCTCCCAAAAAGTATAGAAGATAAAAGCCTTGAAAAAAGTGGTGCAATCATCCCTTGGTCAGCCAGAATGAATGCCAGCCGTGTTTGATGGCACGTGCTAATGATCCGTTCACGTTCGGAAATACGAAGTTTATTACGATGGTGAGACTATCTCATAAAAATCATGAACGAGAAATATGATGCTTTTTGAGTTTTTCAAGCCAATAAATTGCTATGCGCTCTGACCCGCGACAGGTACGAATGGAGATTACGCTGCTACCCGACTGAGTTACTTTTAATTCAATAGTGTGGTGTGGTACAAGACCAGAGACACCAGAGACGTACACCAGAGATGTACACCAGAGATGGCAGGTGTGATCTTCGACCGGCTGTAACGAAACTAAGCACTTGAGTTTTTCAAGCCAATAAATTGCTATGCGCTCTGACCCGCGACAGGTACGAATGGAGATTACGCTGCTACGCGACTGAGTTACTTTTAATTCAATAGTGTGGTATTGTACAAGACAGAGATGGCAGGTGTGATCTTCGACCGGCTGTACCGAAACTAAGCACTTTTAACAACTATTTAGGTTAAATGTTTCATTTTGACCACAAGTTTTCGGATTTATAGCCCAAAAGGGATTAATAGAATACATTGATCCTAATTTGCATACATTGGACTAAAAGTCAAGGCATAACTGACGACAAGTTCTTGGAGTCTTTTACAAGACAACTGCTAAGTAAAACACATGCACGTGTGTAGTTTTGCTGATAACTTGTTATAGTATTATCTATTACAGTGAATAAAAACTTAGGGGAAAAGAAATACGCTGGATTCGAAGACAGACGAAGGAATTTTAATACGGATTTTCATAGGGAATGACGCTTTTGAAAGTAATCAGTGAAAAATAGACTGGTTTCACCAGAATTGGCATTTTTGGTAGACTTCATGTGTGGAGAGGAATTCGTAGCTCATTAAACGTCATGAATTGAGCGTAGTGTCGTGAACGAATGAGTGAGTGACTGAGTGATCGACTGAGCGAACGATGACGAAAAACCACTACACGACCTTTTACAAGCTCGGCCTAGTTGTAACAAAAGAGACATTTGGCTGAAGAGTTTTAGAGCTATACGTATACATGTAACCACCGTCATTAGGTAGGTAGGCAGGTAGGTCATTAGGTATACGAGCGGCGCCCACCCTTAGATATGACGGCTTCCAACGGGTGGTTGCTGTCCCCCACTCGGAAGGAAAGTCGTCTATCTCTTCAGAGTCGGTGAGTTCGTGCCCGCTTTGTCTGGGAGAATAAAAACGCTGATTTGGCGCAATGGTAAGCCATTGCAAGTCATTCTATAACACAAATACTCATCCAGTCATCTCTACGGAAGTCGGTGGAATCGAATAGACGATATATACTTATGTAATTGATCAACGCAAAACCTTTTTTCTTATCCTTTCATTGGAAACCGTGGAGATAAACGAATTGCAGCGGCACGTCAATAATTTAACGCCTCAGCATTGGAAAATACAAAGCAGTGTAGCAATAGCGTATCTAACTGCAATTTCTAATTGGTGAAGAAATAAATAACCTCAAATATTGAAAAAACCAATTTTTAAATTTTAGCTTTTGAAGAGACCGAACAGCGCTGTAGTAGTGACACCGTTAATCACTATGCGCGGGGCTAATTCGAGCCCACTCTGGTGTTATGTAAGCCCTCACCACACCGGAATCGAAGAGTTGTTTCCAGACTTGTCTGGGAATAACCCACTCCCTACAATCCAACTGAGAACGCTCTAGCCCGATAATCGCAGAACTTTAAGGAAGATCGATTCGACCAGCATTCAACGACATTCATAAAGGCGACAATCCTCAAGTGAATGCAGAACCCACGTAGGAAAAGTCGGAAAAATTTTATGGATGATGGAAGCGAGAAAACAAGTCGATTGAAACCGATTCTGGGATCCGTACAGTAGGTATAAAAGTGAGCTATGTGAAATTTTAAAAAAAAACTTTTCAAGAATAATAGTCGACCGAATATGGACTTTAAGGATCGAGACAACGCCCACGGCTCTCTAATACTCTGCCAGAAAAAGAAATAAAGTCACACTTAGTTGAAGTGCTGTTGGCAAGACGGATTTGTTGTTTATTTTAAGGATACTTATGATGATGCAGATCGAAGGCTATCCAGCTACTACTCTATTTTTTTCACCTTTTTCATTGGATTTCTAGCCATTGTCATGTCAATTTCTTGTTGCATATTATTCAAAGGCAAGTAAGGAGGAAAAAAGAAAGCTAATACTGCAAATGGTCGAGCGTATGACATACATTCGCCTTCCCAGAGAATTATAGCACAATTCAAAGCAAAGTGACAGCGCGCTCGTTCATTCCAAGGCGAACGCTTTACGAATTCAGCATTTGAAAGAATTCAAATCTAAGACGGCTACACTAAGGCTGGAAAAAATCCTGAGTATCTCACTAGTCAGAAGTTAGTACTGCCTTGATTTGAATACATATGGGAACCAGCGTTCTTTCACCATCGTTTTTGTCCTGTCTCCTATTACGACGTCCATTCAACAATAGAGTTGTGGAGCAAGGAGTTTAATTTCAGAAAAACGACCCCTCAGCTCAAATTTAGTAGTGCAGTTTTTAGTAAATATTTGAAATACAAAAATTTCGAAATGTACTGAAAAGAGCTTATTTGGGAATAGCACGATCCTCTTCTGTTTTTGAACGCACACTAATAGCTCTCGCATTTGTTTTCGAAACCCTTAATTAATAGCTATCACATCTCCTCTCAAAACCTCTGAAAACAATCCATATTTTTGAAGGTGCTGAGAATCCATCTTTGTCAGGAATGAGATTTTAAGCCCACTCAAGATGAATACAAGAGGGGAAATTTCGAATTAAAGATTCTAAGCCAAGGTCGACATGGAACTAGTATAAGCTCCACAATGAAGCAAAGAGTATAAAATGTGAATTAGAAGGGTCACCTAGAGCCTTAACGTGTACCGATATGACCTGTGTTGATTTCCAAGAAGAAACCGTTGTACCCATATTCCTTGATTTTTTTGGGGTTATTATCAGCATTGCTATAAACCCATTAGAATACGAAAGTTCTCGAATTTGTCGCTTTGCGATGAGTGTAATGATGAAGAAATAGTGCATTCTAGCGTAATGCAGCCACTCGTAATCGTATCCTAACCGCAAGCGTTGATCTTTCCCTGGGTATCACACTATTCCAGCCAGTGGTCCAATCGACAAATGTTCAGATTGTTCATCCTGCTGTTACATGTGTTCTGCTGTTGCGGTGAAATGTCAAAAAATAAGCCGATTTCCGTCAGCCAGTGTACGATTGAGTGGAAGCAAGAGAGCTGGACGACACGAAAAAATTGTGAGCCAGGCAACGGCCGACAAGTCCGTGGTGAATGACATTACAATGAGCTGAAAACGACAAGCTACCGGTTGTGGCGCAGCTGCGAGGCAGCAGGGTCATAGAACGACTGCATTCCACCAAAACCGTTTTCGGTGTTGACTAAGTAATGCGTTAAGTGTATCTGGCAAGAATAACGGTGCTGAGGTCTTTAACACACTGTAAAAAATATCATCCATTTACCACTTATCACGTTGATAGCAAAGTGATTCTCTTGCAACAGAGCCTTTGGTTCAATCCCGCGCTCAGAGCACACCAAGCTATCCATTCGCCCGACTTCTACTAATTCATAACATAATTGTCTGAAAAAATTTTGTTTATTGAGCCACTTCCATTATGTCTAATAGGAGCTTTCTTCCATGTTTTATAAGACACATACATGAAAGCAGATTTCGGCCGCCATGAGTGATATATGATCCACTCCCACTGGTGGTAAAAAGTGTGTGAAGGAATTTTAAAATTGGACAGTTCTACACAAGAACACCCAATTTTTCTTTCACAAAAATAAAATAATGATTCCTAACTAAAAATTCGAGTTACTCAAAGTTTCCTGAAAAAAGTCGAACCTTTGATTGATTGATAAGCGCTCTCAATCTCTAGTGCAAGCGTATCCAAAAGTTAGGATTCTAGAACTTACTCGATTCTTCAATAAGCTGAGCAACTATCTTGGAATATTAGTAACCGAAGCTTACTGTACTTTACCTTACAGGTATGCCAACCGTAAGGTTTAGTCACTACGATACTCAATCGATAGACTAGATTACGCTTAGCAGTGTTCAGACACTAAAGAAGGCCAACTTAGCGGTTAAGAACCTTGGACAAAACAAAGTGACTAGGAAATTCGTTCTCCAAAGTCAACAGCAGAATTCGTATTTTTTTTAAACTGCTTCTACAAGCCGTTTGATAGCTTATTTACGAAAAATATGGAAGAGTTTCTGCCTGTAAAAGTAAATTTAAAGCATTCTGCCTATTGCATACGCAAGAAAAGCTCTTTAGCTGCTCGAAGCTTTGGTGAAAAATTCTAGAATGCTGGAAAAAAAGGATTCTTTTAAAAAACTTTGAGAAAGAGAGAGCTTATTTTATACTTTGGGACTACATTTCTAGTCGCTTGCTTCTCCAAGTTATGCTGGCTTTAAACAACGTGTATGGTGAAGGTAGGATTTCAAGCTCCGGTACTCAAATCCAGTAGAATTGGCGAATTCGCACCAGCTTTGTCGGATTAATCATTTGGATGCTGAGTCTAGAGGGAAATCAAATATTTTACGAAACTAATATCAACCCGAAGTTTTTAAAAAACAAATCTAACACTTTATTTGATGATGAGATGTGTAAAAACCTAGAGAATCTAAGAGCTGCCACTCTAGAAGATGGTCAGCTGATCAGGCGGGATGTAGTAGTGCAGCAATCACATCGGCGGCGGCTCCTTGATGTAAATCCACAGGCGTTCCCACATCGGCCATCGCTAAGCTTGGGAACGTTTGTGGTTTGGATTTGCATAGGCAACATTCCGGTTTGAAGTGGTTCGTTCTTCTCACCGAAAAATCTGCGACGTGCTTTACGATTATTCACTTAGAAGCCGTTAGAGAACAAATGAAGCGCTCTGCATGAATATAACTGAATTTCAGAAAGAAATCTTAAAAAACCTCTTTGGCAGAATGTGAGAAGTTTTTGAAACATTTTATTGTTTCCACTTTTTTACGTTGGCGCTCAACACGCTGACCAAGAAGTGATTCCCATTTGGGAAATGTAATTATTCGTGGAGAAACAGCCGGTGATTTCGAAAATAACCTTAACAAGGGTTTATGAAGAGTTACGTGGTGAAAGTGGAAGGGTTAGAAGAACGGAAAAGGCGGCGACTGCTTTTCATTCGATTCGATGGATTGTCGTGTTGACGGCTCCAGTTCTGCAAAAAATGTGTCATACTGGTTTTCTTTTTTTTTCCACTGTTTCAAAAGGATATTTCATCTGCATACGAAATTCGCAGAATACATTTACTTTAATTGCTTTTTATCCTTTGCGTCTCATCCCTCGTCTGCATTAGCAACAAATGAGATACAGAAGAACATATTCATTCATAGCCCTGCCGCACAGTTTCATTACTGATGGATAAAGCGGGTGTTCTGGAGAAATATAGAGCTCTCGTTGCTGATCCAATCCCATCATGCGATTGACTCACCAGCGTGAGATGAGCGAGTGATATATGACCGATCTATGCCATTGTTGTTTCTATTGTTTCTCAAGAAATTTTTTTGCTACGCGCTTAAAAACTCCTCTACCACCTTCCTCTGAAGATCGATCCACAGGATTGTTTAAACATGGAGCCGAAATGTTTCCAAAGCGGAGGATTACTTTCAAAAATGTTGCTAAGATATTTGCAAAACTCCGGACCGCAGGTATCTGCGGTGGGGAACGAACTCGCTATTGTCCTTTCCGGGGAGCAACGCGTTCACCACCACACCATGCGGGTCCTTCGTTTTGCTCGTCTCTCAGTTAGTTCTATCGATCTTTTGCCTTTCGCAGTAAATAATAAGTTGAAATTATACTTTCGAAAATTTCAGTTGTATTCGGTTGAAATGACAATTTCCACCTAACGAGATGTAAATTCATGTTCTTCATCGATGGTTCACATTAAAGTGCCAAATATGTTAGAAAGAAGTTTGTCACAGAATTTATAATGAAACACTACTCTTTAGTGCCCAGTTAGCTAGCGGGTTTAATTTCAAAACCATTACACTCACTCATTTCGTCTTGCAACGTAAGAAGACTGTTCCTTCTTCGCGTCGAATTTTGTCTTGATATTTCAAACTTCCATCAGCACCACTACGAATGAAAACGAGTCCACATTTTTTGAGGAACAGGTTACCCAAGGATGTGTAGACTGCTGTGTCTTCCGTATTCCTATTAAACGAGAATTCTTCACAGGAAGCCCACCTGACTCTTCATAACCCTCACGTTGTTTTTTCGCTTATTGAAATAAAACAACATAAAAGAAAATCGATAGGTTTCAGTACTGCAATGAAATGTGCTTATCAGCTTTTACAATGTTGATACTCGGCTTTGGACACCAACAATAACTTCATTCTTCCTTGCTGCGTGCTAAATTTACCAACTGGTTTCTATTCATTCGAGTGATATGACGAGCACCATACATGCGAATTTATTGAAAATTTTGACGGACTATTATGTCTGAGGTCCTTTCTATCGTGCGCCTAATATCGTGTAGCAGTCAGTCAATGTTTACCTTCAGTGCCTGCGTGCGTAGGTTTGTCCCATCCAATTTCTAAAAGCTTTTTACCCATGTGTGAAACGGAGTTGTTCATTGTTTTCACACTCAAACAAACACAGATGCAGCATTCGGAGTTATTTCTTCCGTTAAGCGTGAAACGGTTGGCAATCTGAGAGGCACGTTTTCCATCAAGGCCTTTTTTCATTTGAAAGCTAGGACGAAGCTCATGTGAAACTCTATTTGGCTAAGCTTTCTCCTCCTTTGCTTCCTTCAGAGCTTGAACGATTAGTCTCAACTGTCCGCAGCCAATCATTCCTGCAAATGTGGTTTTGCGCGCTCGTATCATGTTCAGTTGTGGAAGATCGCTCGAGCGAAGTAAACTCACTAGGAAGTCTCTTTTTATAAAGAACGGTCCTTTACTGATTGCCCACTGCTGAATTGATTTCAGTAGCAATTGGTAGTCGCTTAGCTAGCACATAGCGAGAAAAGCCGAGACTAACTTTATTGTAAAAAAGACACTGACTGTTCACATCGAGGCCTAATAAAAGTTAGTTTACAAAAGATCCCCATCAGTGTTGTCAAGATCTACAGGCATTCGCCTAAAGCTAACTGTCACAAAAACAATAAATGGATAAAGGATAAGGCTCTCGGTGTTGATCAATCCTTGAGGGATGGGCCATGCATTCTACATCATTAAGTATCATTGGTGGTGATTGAGTACATATCTGGCCTTTACAATGACTCGAGGTGGCCTGCCGATGTATGGAGCCAGTGCTGCTATCCTCCCAGATAAGTCTGGTACCAATTTGCCGACCCCGAAGGGATGGATGGCTTGGTGGGCCATAGGCGCAGGGCTCGATTCCACGTGCGCGTCCCAGTGGCACCTCCAACCACTGCGCCACACGCGTCCTCACAAAAACAATGTCATTAATAAAACAGACTCTATATTTGTCCACTAATGTTGTTTGCTTTCATTGTTATCATATTTGATTTTCCACACGGCATTCTTGCGATTAAAAAAATAAGGGATAAAGCTGTCGGCGTTGATCAATCCCTGAGGGATGTGCCATGAATTCTACTTCATTAAGCATCGTTTGGAGGTGACTGAATGCATATCTGACCTTCACAAGACTCGCGGTGGCCTACCGAAGTATCGGGCCAATGCTGCTATTATCCCAGACTCTGGTACCAATTTGCCGACCCCGGAGGAATGGAAGGTTTGGTGGGCCATGGGCGCAAGGACCGATTCTACGCGTGTGTTGCAGGGCGCCTCTGACCACTTCGCCCAATTCTTGAGATTACCAACGATTAATTTATATGAAATGGCACTATTTTATCGAAGCCGTATTATTCTATAATTACGAAACTCCAGTTGTAAAATTATTTTTTTTTTTACTTTTTGAGAGATATTGTGCGCACGGAGGAAAGTAGTTCTATGTAGTCAAGGCGACCGCATGCTACATATTCTGCAGTAGGTTTTTTGCACTTGCAGGTGTTCGTCTTCTATTAATCACTAATTCATCGCCTATGAGAATCACTCGAGTAAAAAGTCATAGAAGACAGATTGTCACAAATAAGCAATGTCGCAGGCCTTCCATGACCAACTGTAGATATTTTTATTCCTCATAGGCGTGATAACCCGAACAACTCTGCCGACAAGAACTGACTTTGGGCATAACATCTTGGGAGGCTGTGAATCTAACTTTGAGGGATTAAGTAGCCAGTGAGGACCAATCGTACGTGAGAGCTCTTCTTTGTTCATATATCTCGATTTTGCTTCCGTTTTTGCTTCACAGTGAAGAGTGACCAGCGAAAAATAGAGCTGGAATTCCCTGTAATTGTTTTTCTAAAGTATATACGTTCGGTTTAGGTAATTCAGTCTTTTAAAAAACTGCTAGTTACGACAACACATACCTTGACTCTGGTGCTTTTGCTACATAATGCCGCCATATTTCTTCCCGATTTTGGCTGCTTCTAATAGCCCTTTATTGCTGTCACCCTTTCCACATTCGTTCTAACCAACGGCTCCACATCGGGTTTTTTTGATGTCAAGGGAACGAGCTTCTTGTTTATGTTTTTTTTTTGCCAGGGTCACCCGGGTAGCTTGTTCGCCTTTCTTGTAATCTCCATGCTACATAAAGTTCAGTTTCAAGAGGGAGCTGCCGCATTGCTCCCACTCAACTGATTTTAGCCATTGCCATTCTAGCCGCGGGACACAATGTACCTATACACAGCCACAACCTTGCACACAAATGTGCAAAAATGATTTATCAAACTGGAGAAGCGGTAGCAAAGTTTTTGTCCTGGAATCCATCTGCATCCAAGGAATAGCTCAGAGTCGTCGTTGGTTGGTCCACATTTAGCCTCTTATTCAGCACCTTTTTACACATCATGTAACCGCGAACCTGCACAGGATCCTCCTTTTGCGAAGAACGCTTTAAAACAAAACATTCTTTCCTGCAACAGCCTACATCACTAATTAGGCGAATTTTGGAAATTTTTCTATTCGATTAAATCCTTGGCATCCATTGTTCTCGAAGAACATTGGATTTTCGCCTGTGTTCGGTTACCAGTTAAGTTTTTCTGTTTATTCTGTCGGCGTTGGTGAATGCTGATAGACTAGATTTTTCTTGGGATCCTGGGGAAATACTATGAGGGCGTTTCTACACCTTCTGCACCTTCACCGACCACAGCAAGTCGCTGGACCTTTGTGGATCGGAAGAGACTGCTATCAACTTCTCATCCCAGGAGCAATAGGAGACTTAGCTAACCTGAATAACGAGGTCCAACCAGAGCCTCATGCGTGATACCTGGTGGAAGTTGTTACTCGCTGTCAAACTGCTATGTCCAATGGAGTATGCCATGAAAGATCTCCTAAGATAGAATTCTACTGGAAGGCTAACCAACAATAAGCAACTAGTAGGTATAACCGCCGATCTAGTTTCAGATTAGTTCCGAGTGATACGCAAGAGCCAATGGCTGCCTTCGATGACGACCTGAGAGAACTCCGACTGCGCTAGTCCCAGACCTCCATGAAACCCCATATCCACCATCAACCAACAATAAACCAAAATCATTGTCGCGCACTCTATATCCACGTCATACCTACCAAGCTGTCTCATGCAAGATTCTGTCACCTCACATGGCTATTCTTTGCCTTCGCGTCACTATAAGATTACTGCCTTCAACAGCTACCGATCACGTAGTACAGAAGAGGAGAGTTAACTGGATGCATTCCATAATCAATCTCAGAACGTGATTCTCGGCGAAAAGTTTTTCTATGTGTTCTTCCTTAAAAAGTGCAAAGATTAAAAAAAAGCCAGCGAAAATGAACAGAGGGCCAGAATGTGGAAGAAAAAATCGAAGCCCACCAACTATATCTCATCATCCTCCATCCAATCACATACAATTTGCTGACCATAGATGTCATCAACTTTTTGACCCGCGTATCATCGAGAATTCTTTCTTCCAGAAGAAAGAAAATCTTTGCCTTGTATGGCTTGATCTATGATCACATTCTCACCAATAAAAAGTAGTTCCCCATTGATAACTCCACGGTGTCATGATTCTGTGCTGATGATCACCGCCTTCTACTTGCGTAAAGTCGACTTAGCTCTAATGAGGAAAAGTACCTCAACAGAATAGTCCGTGATGATTAAAAAGTACCTGTTGCAAGACTAAAAGCTGTTTGTCTGAAGACCTAAGACCTGCGCAAAAGTGCTTATGTTTCCCAAACAGGAAGTTCAATTTTTGTCTACCACGACTAAAGGAGATGCTGGAACAAAGAAATAGCCTGAAGCTTGACTGTTTTGAAACACAACTGGCATGGACGAGATTGGATGAGGGCAGGTGAATAAAATCTTTGTAGGAGGAATTATATTTGTGCAAACCGAGAAAAATTATTTAAAGCAACCTGAGCAAAAATCAATCGTTCGGCGACACAATTTCATCAGCACTTTCAGCTGTCAGATTCTTATGAGAACTGCTCACCATCTCCGAACCGATCGTTATTCCCAGTTCTCAGAAAGTTTTGGGAAACCAACTTCCACGGCACAGCTTTGGGGAAAGTAAAAACCTGATTTCCACATTTGTGACACAAAACGTGAAGCAAATGCGAATACAAATAAGGATTTGAATTTGCTATTCGCTATGGTGCTAGGTGACATAATACCGACAAGGTGCATTATCCAGTGAATGGCAAACTATTATCAACGAACGGTCTTATCAACAAAAACATCTCTGTGTAAAAGAGCTCTGCCGGAAGAGTACGGCCCATTCGAGTGACATGCTCCACGGAAGAAGAAGAGCCAGCTCGATGCACGACGGAGAGGCCACCTCGAGAACCCGAACAACTGTGGGCCATCGACTCGGATCATCAGCTCCGATGAAGACGAAGGCGTCGAAACGTTAGCTGGATAAACAACTTCATCAGCCTCGTGTAGGCTCAACATTATAAACGTATGTTGATTACAAATAAAAATATTGAAACTGCCAAGCTGTATCATGGAAAACAGCCACGATTTCCGCTTGGTGCAATCGATAAAAAAATTAGAGTAAAGTAGCCTCAAGGATCGCAAGACATAAGCGAAGCTCAAAACCTCAGCTGGAGCTCCGATCCCACAACTAACCTTTCTGGGAATTCATACGCTATCCACTAAATCAACCTAGGTCCTTCCGTTGCCTCGCTTTCTGCCAGTTTTTTCCTAAACACTTTTTTGGCTAAAAGAAGGGCAATGTAAGGACCTCGGTTAATGCAGTAAAAGGATAAAAGGATAAAGCTCTCGACGTTGATCAATCCCTGAGGGATGCGCCATGCATTCGACTTCATTAAGCATCGTTGGAGGTGATTGAATGCATATCTGGCCTTTACAATGACTCGCGGTGGCCGGCCGATGTATCGAGCCAGTGCTGCTATCCTCCCAGACAAGTCTGGTACCAATTTGCCGACCCCGGAGGGATGGAAGGCTTGGTGGGCCATGGGCGCATTTTCACGTGCGCGCCGCAGTGGCGCCTCCAACCACTGCGCCACACGCGCCCTTAATGCAGTAGATAGCACATAAGCCGCACCGGTAATCGTTGATTGGTTCCACGTTTCACTTATATCTCTTCGTCCCTGCGGTTGGATTTTACGTTGTACTCGTATGAACGAAATAGGCAGTAAATGAAAGTAAAATACAAAATAAAATCGTTCAACCAAATTTAAATTTGCCACAAAATTGATCGCTGGTTCACTTGATCTGACCATCGTCTAGAAAGTCATCTGAGTAAGGTGCTGAAATAATCTAGAGAAATTCTGATGCTTCTCCTACGAGAGTGGACGAAGCACCATTGAAATACCTGCTCAATCCACTAAGCCCGGAGTGCACTGTGTACTATGCCTGCGAGGGCTACGAAGTTGATGAACTTCATCGCAACATGGTTTTTTTTTGCTACAAAGAGCTTTCTTATCACACTTTTTGCAAGCATCGATAGCTCTCCCAATGAAAATATCATGTCAGGACGTAGAAGTGAAGAACTACCCTCTACACCTGACATTTTGTAAAACAGGTGTTTGAATGCACATGTCATATCTACACACCTGCCTTGGAGTACCTAAGCATAAACGCAGTGCTACTATTCTCTCAGACAAGTCTGCTACCAATGCCGTCTGTTGAGGAAGAAAACATTTGGTGAGCCCAGGATGGGAGATCGAACCAAAACTAGCGTATGTGTTGTCGATCACCTCTAACCATTGAACTGTACACGCCCTCTACCACTAGAGTATTTTTGATCTTTAACTTGTATACTGCTGCCACTTTTTATGGCAGTTTGTTACATGAAATAAAACCGCAGTAACTCGAAGATGCTTGTAAAATTTGCAACTCCAGTGTAGCTTCGACCTCCGACTATCATTTTCAGGTGCTCACGTGTTTCCCACTGCACCATTGAAGTCTTTCCTCTGCTGTTCTCTTTTTTACAGCAATCGCGAAGCTGTTATTTAGCACACGTTTACTTCCTCACAAATATAAGTTCTTTTCTCAATATATTCCTTCCTTCCTCTAATATAATATAATGCAATATAATTTATAATGTAATACGAACTCCATCTTTTCTCTGCTTTTCTTTCAGCCAGTTTTTTAACCTTCGAGATGCTATTAGCAACGGCACGTCAAGGGCATTCATTTGCACTTCGGTATTTTTTATTTATGTGGTTTTTTACTTTTCTCACTTTGCATTTTTTAATATTTTTCTGTTTCATTTATATTTTTCCACGGATCCCTCTTATGGACGGATCTCATGCCAGCTAGTCGTGAGGCAACATGTCGCATTCCCAAGTAGCGGATAAGATTAATCCCGGACCAAGAGCGACCTATGGTTCTCTGGAATACAGGTGGATCCAAGAGATGTACTCCTTGTTTCTACTTCGCCGAGTTGGTATACATGCGCCGTATTTACGAGAACACACTCATGCATACGGTGGATAGGACGAGCCGTTTTCAACAGAAGTCTTTATCATGCAGGCAAGAGATGAATAAGGCATGACGTCATCGGCCTGGGCGAGACGAGATGACGCCACCCATTCAATGTCGTCTGTGACACCGGAGAAGAAATGTTCCTTGGAACATGTGATAGTAGAGGAGTAGGCGGCATCATTTTCTCGCTAATACGAGTTTAGCCATGAGCATCGATTCATTCTATCAACTAACAGTACATATCGGCCGCATACGATTGGAGAGATGTGGATCAATACCAGGTTTGACAACTTCCTTCGTTGACGTGCCGACATCAAGCTACGACGAAGGTAGAGAAGCGTTCTATGTGGTCTTGAAAAAGTTTTACAGAGGAAACTGTACATTCTTTAAGGTCCTCACCGGAGATTTTAACGCTATGATTGTTGGACCTAGAAAAACGACTGAAGAACGCTACATTGAGACCTATGGGTTAAAATGGAACACGCAATGTGAGCACCTGTGTGAGCTTATCATGACGACTAAAGCCATTAGTGACAAATCGGAGTTCCGGAAGCCCAGTCCTCGATGCTGTATGTGGGAGTCTCCCAATGGAAAACACCACGACGAAGATGACCATATGGTAGTAAATCGAAGGTTTTGCCTAACCGACGTCGCTGTTGTCCCAAAATTCTACACAGGATCAGACTACCGTCTCCTACGTGCTAGATTCTTCACAGAAAAGGAATAACTCATCTCGAAAACGGCATTTTTATTGGAAGAAAAAACGCGTCTCGTTTGTACATTTTTCATTCATAGTCAGTAACACGGCGGTGCGGAAAAGAATGCATGAAATTGACACCAACGTGTTGACTGCCATAAATGGCACTGTTAAGTGAAAAGGGCTTTTCTAATATTTTTCTTTGAGTGGAACACTTTAATAAGGTATCATGCCACTTGACAACACTCTCGTGACGAATGTATGATATTTCATCGCCTGTAACCTATTCTTCCTAAGGAACGGTCGAAAATGTCCGACTCCAACGCGGAATGACACAGTCGTTCTACGATTTCGTCTCTCGCCTTGCAATTGGGTGCGTAAGGGAATCCGAAGGCAGTCCGACGGACTTTGAGCAAATCTAGAAACCATGATGTCGCCGTCATCGAAATAGCAAGCCATCTTTAGAATCCGAGATCTCACAAAAACAGCACTGTTCAATCATCTGATCCTAGTCAGTCACAATCAAATGGAGTGCAGAATTTTCTTTCGTACCCTTCGTATGTCTTCAAATGGAGTGCAGAATTTTCTTTCGTACTCAAACTCTTCTCGTACACAATCCCTACAAAATTTCATTCTGTCCAACTCTCAATAGAGCACTGAAACTCCTATGACGATAAGCTACACCACTAAACGAAACATAGTGAGAGCCGTCAATAGAGAACAGCAAACGAATTTGTCCGAAATGAACGACGAGCACAATTTCACGAAGCGTTCTCATAGTAGTTTCTTACGATATGATATATACGGCGGCCAAGTGCTAATTGCGACTCTGAGTCTAACACATCCTAGAGAAACATGAACCGGTGAGAAGAAGGAATACTATAGCGTACCTATTCGCATATGACCAACAGAAAATGCCAAAATCGTTTGTATACAGGCATCGTCTGACCAAGTGTTCCACAAATAGCACCATAAAGATTGGATCAGTTGCCATCCGGTGCTCTGGATGTGAGAAGGTAAGTTCTCTAATGGATTGAATGGGCAAAGGATAAAAGGATAAGCTCTCGGCATTGATCAATCCCTGAGGGATGCTCCATGCATTCGACTTCATTAAGCATCGTTGGAGGTGACTGAATGCATATCTGGCCTTTACAATGACTCGCGGTGGCAGGCCGATGTATCGAGCCAATTCTGGTACCAGTTTGCCGACCCCGGTGGGATGGAAGGCTTGGCGGGCCATGGGCGCATTTCACGTGCGCGCCGCAGTGGCGCCTCCAGCCACTGTACCACACGAGCCCTTTGATTGGGTAAAAGGGGAAATAAATAGCACACAGATTATAAATGCGTCGTTTTCTCTCTCAGCATTCGCGAGCTTGTTACACAGCATACGTTTACTTCCATGCAATAATACACATGCAACACGATCGTAGCTGACGTTTTGGCAGAATCGCCTTCTTCAGAGCCTGGAAAGATTCATTGATATACAATTTATTAGGTCAAACACTTCAATAACACATACAAAAAGATGAGAATCTAAATGGTAGTCACACGGTCAACAGCTTCTCAAAAAAACCCACCGTTTTTCGACGTGCCTTCCACCTAGGAAGAGCCGTTGATCAGCGTCGCATATGGTTGACGCCTGCATCTCCCCACATCAACAACCGATACGAAGATACGGGGCGACATCATCTCGGGACATTCTTCCCTGCTGTTCATTTTAGGGTTTTTGATATTTATCCAAGAAGCCTCAAGAAGCTTGCGCGCTGGTGTTTTGGTATCCTGTGCGAGGATAGTGACTTTTATGTCAAAATCGTCTCCGCTATGCTTTTGTATCCTGTGCGTGCCTAGTGGGGTACTTTGTCTTGCTTTTCGTTTGCCATCTAGGTGTTCTTTTATGCGGATACATAAAGGTCTTCCCGTTTCGCCAATATATTCGTCTCCGCAAGTACCACAAGAGGTCAGGTATATCGTAGCTGAACTCGTGCAATCACCGTCCTTGCCATAAGGGCAAATTACGCAGTTCTCTGTTTCACGCAGATAGTCATACAGGCGGTTACGAACTAATTGACGACGGAGAGTATCGGGTGGTATTTCTACTATCGCAACCGATTCCTATAGACCTGTCCTTCTTAGGCACCGTTTTATAACTATACATACCTCATCGTTAATAAAGGGCAGCATAAACCATATTTTCTTTTGGCCAAGTGTTTGGTCTTAGGGCATCGCTCTCCTTTTAACCATATCTCGTCGGATTACCATTTCGTAGCCATTGGAGAAGGCTATTTGGCGAGCCAAGTCGCGCGATTCCTCCTTTAATTCCTTCTTAGTACACACGGAAGTGGCTGTTCGAAACATGTTCCTCACAATCGCCCTCTTTGACCTAGTAAGTTGCGTATTGGCGTACTCTTCAAGGCTCTGAAGAAGGCGATTCTGCCGAAACATCAGCTACGATTGTGTTGTTGTCTGTTATTGTATGGAAGCAAATGTATGCTGTTTAACAACCTCGCCATTGCTGAGAAAGAAAACGACGCATTTACAATCCAATGCAGAGGTTAATCGAAAGTTCTTGGGAATAGCACACAGGTGTACAACTAAACTAAGTGTAAGGAACAAGGGGTGGTGTAAGCAGAGTAAGTGGATAGTGATTTCTACTAGGTTAATGTGGAGTTTTTCTTTACGCTACTCGTCTCTCATATCTACTATGTGGATCCCAACATTCCTTGCATTCGATTCGTTTCCTCGCATCCATTATCCAGAGATGTCTCCGAAGAATTTACGTGTGGGTTCTGCTGATGTTTGGAGAGTTTCCTTTCGTCTTGAATGTGGCTGAGTGCTGGTCGAGCCGATTCGTCCACGGGTACTAGGTTAGGCGAGCTAGAGCGTCTCAACTTGGATTGCAGACAGCGAACTTTTCCCAGACAACTATGATAGCAACTCCCGGATGGCCATAGTGAGTATGGCCTTGGTGAGCCCGAGGCAGGGTCGAACCAGTGCCGTGCTCGTGATGATTGGGGAAACTAATCAATTTAACGAGCATCTTTAAAGTGGTATGTCTCAAAACAAAATCTTTAAGGAAAAGCTTAATTTCTGCAATTCCAACAGCTAACGGTCGAGCTAAGTGTGCCTGAAAATCCAGCAGTAGATTTCAAGTGTATACGACTGGGTGTATTATAATAACATATCTTCTGATCTCCTAATATCAGTTTCTGTATTGACTGTAAGCTCCGTTGTACAATGAAGAACGGAACTGATCCATTACGTCCCCACTACTCGACGCGTCCCATCGGACAACGTGCTGACCCAAGTCTTTGTTTTCCATCAACGGCCATGTCACTTGGCGACCACTCAGGCGGTGACGTCGCAGTTTCGCGCCAACATTCGAACAGGGAAGGGTAATGCGTGATGCGGTTGGCCGACAAACGGATCCACACGCGATCAAAAAATGAGTCATTTTACACGTGGAGCGACCGCTATTACATTTCCAAGACATTGTTTGAATACAGTTATTTTCGTCAACACAGCATTAAGCGTCCGCTCTGAGTGAATAGCGCACTGTTTCACCACGGAAATCACGTACCATCACATCGATAGACTATTAATCTTCTGGAAACTTTAACATGTATGAATGAACAACACCGATACAAGATCCCATCGGACAACGTGCTGACCCAAGTCTTTGTTTTCCATCAACGGCCATGTCACTTGGCGACCACTCAGGCGGTGACGTCGCAGTTTCGCGCCAACATTCGAACAGGGAAGGGTAATGCGTGATGCGGTTGGCCGACAAACGGATCCACACGCGATCAAAAAATGAGTCATTTTACACGTGGAGCGACCGCTATTACATTTCCAAGACATTGTTTGAATACAGTTATTTTCGTCAACACAGCATTAAGCGTCCGCTCTGAGTGAATAGCGCACTGTTTCACCACGGAAATCACGTACCATCACATCGATAGACTATTAATCTTCTGGAAACTTTAACATGTATGAATGAACAACACCGATACAAGAACTCACTTTATTTGTTACTAACAGATATTTCAAAGCTCATATATTTCACTCCAATTGTGGCCCTAAAGAGGGCCGTTGGGTTAGTTGTGCGCGCCAGAACCAAGCAACTTACTTGCTCGAGGTGTACTTGGTCACGGCTTTGGTACCTTCGGACACGGCATGCTTGGCAAGCTCTCCTGGGAGGATCAGTCGGACAGCGGTCTGGATCTCGCGAGAAGAGATGGTCGATCGCTTGTTGTAGTGAGCAAGACGCGAGGCCTCAGCTGCTATGCGTTCGAACACGTCGTTCACAAACGAGTTCATGATGGACATCGCCTTCGACGAAACTCCGGTGTCGGGATGAACTTGCTTGAGTACACGGTAGATGTAGACGGAATAACTCTCCTTTCGACGATGCTTCTTCTTCTTGTCTCCGGTACGACTGGCCTTCTGGCTCTTAGCGGCTTTCTTCGCTCCTTTGGCTGACGGCTTTGGTGGCATGACAGCTCAGTTATTTATTGGGTATTGAGTGGATGAGAAACCGCTGGAACGTTCCCTTTCCTATAGCGACGCAATCGGCTTGCCACGCCTCCACAATTGTGTTCTGGCTCCACCCACGAACGGGCGGTTCTAACGCACAATGTCTTCCTTAAAAGAGTGAGGTGAACCAGCATCGCCATTCGTCGATGCTCTAGTATCGTAGCGTTGTCCAAATGTCTGGTCGCGGAAAAGGAGGCAAAGCGAAGACCGGAGGCAAATCCAAGTCGCGATCTGCCCGTGCCGGGCTGCAGTTCCCCGTTGGCCGACTTCATCGTATGCTTCGCAAAGGCAACTATGCTGGTCGTATCGGAGGTGGAGCTCCAGTCTACCTGGCCGCCGTGCTCGAATACCTCGCCGCTGAGGTACTGGAATTGGCCGGTAATGCCGCTCGTGACAACAAGAAGACTCGTATCAATCCTCGCCATCTCCAACTCGCCGTGCGCAACGATGAGGAGCTCAACAAGCTACTCTCAGGAGTGACGATCGCTCAAGGAGGAGTTCTTCCCAATATTCAAGCCGTTCTTCTGCCCAAGAAGACTGGTGGAGAAAAGGAATAAGACCTATTCGCCGCGAGACATTAATTCTAACCCAACGGCCCTCTTTAGGGCCACAATCGATATCGAATGCATGATTTGAGATGTGGTTGCAGAATAAATGTTGAAATCTGTGATTTGTCGCTCTTCAGTTGACCCTCAAATAAGTGTAAGGTGAACGAAATTCTCTGGCGGTGGTTTAAAACGAATGCTTCTCTTCCGTAACACATGACTGTTGGCTCGTTTATTCTTTCTGTTCTTCCTTTGCGGGTATGCGTTTCAAGTCGAGTAGTTTCAGACACTGTTGATCGCTGTCATAATAGACAATAGAATTTGTATGTGCCTAGATTATTTGTGAGCGCTTCCAAGAATTGCTGATGTTCGTGGTCCGATTTAAGCGCCAGTACCATGATCTCTAAAGGAACTGGACGGTTTTCTCAGATTCCAGTGTTCATCTGCATAAACAAATGAAAGAATGATGAGTGCGTGGATTGAGTGGTGGAGGAAAATGATTCACATCATCACTTACGATAAGCCACTATTGATTTGCTCTATTTATCCTCCTCAAACTGCTCACGTGCTCTTTTTAGTTTCCAGCAAGGAGAGACTTAGAAATCAAAATCGAAGACATGTGATAAAAGGTCAAGAAGAAAACCAAATGAAGTGAATGAGTGCGACATTTAGTTGATCACCAAGCGGGCTTTCCATGAGTAGAAAACGTAGGCCGAGGCCATCACAATGCATATTTCCAACAGGTAAATTGCTTGGCTCTTGTGCACACAGCTAACCCTGTGGTTCTCTTTAGCGTCACATTTGGAGCGAAATATATGAACTTTGACATGGCTGTTGGTAACAAATGAAGTGATTTCTTGTATCGGTGTAGTTCAGTCATACATGCTAAAGATTTCTAAGAGATAAATAGCTTAGCGGTGTGGTGATAGTCGATTTACGCCATGAAACCGCGCGCACTTCCCTCAAGGAGGATGTTTTGCTGACCGATAGAACCGTATTCAAACATCTTGGATGTGCAATTGGGCTCGTTTTATATAGAAAATGACCCACTTCCGGATCGAGTTGTAACCCATTTCCCAACCTCTGAAATGATCACGACTCATTAACGTAGCACATTAACCGCTTCCTGTTGGAAAGTTGGCGTGAAACCATGGCATGGGCCTTTGACATTGGGCCAAGCAACATGCGCGTCGTTGGAGAAAAAAACGATGCGGTCGAAAGGACGTTCTCTTATCGAACGCATAGAAAATTACTGGACACAAATGGTCAGTGGGAATCTTCATCACTCAGCAATAGTTTAGCCATTAGAAATCAAAACGAAGGAAGAGCTAGGTCGAAGAATACGCGGGTATAATAAAGCAATTTACATACGTTTAGAAACCTACTAGTAGATCTTAAGGGTGTGCGAAAACTAATGGAGTCGGAGACTAAACTTCCCTATGTAACAATGAGGCAACGGAATATATTTCCGGTCGAGTGCGGTTTGACAAGTCGGTCTTAAAATCCTGTGCAATCTCTCGCACAAGACGTTGGAATGGCAATTTGCGGATCAGCCACTCTGTCCATTTCTGGTAGCGACGAATCTCTTGCAGGGCTACGGTTCCAGGGCGATAGCGATGACGCTTCTTCACACCACCCGTGGCCGGTGCCAATTTTCGAGCTGCCTTTGTGGCCAAATTTTTACATGGCGCCTTCCCTCCGGTCGATTTTGGAGAGATCTGCTTCGTACGAGCCATATCAGGTCGATTATTGGCGAACGATGCTGTCGCCCTCTCTACCGCCGCTTTTATACACTCAGTTGCCAAAAGTCGCTATTGATGAACAATAACGTGGGAAATGCTGAAAAATAAACACCACCTGAAATGTCGATGTTAGAAAAGTATGCGAAATCAAAAACCCGCGCAAAAGCTCCAATTTTTGACCTGAGTGTTAGGCATCCAGGATAACACTCATTGAAATCCATTGATAGGTTTTCAAACGTATACAATCCCAGATATCCTGACTGTGACAATTCCACTCGCTGCACTCTATCAGAAAACACATTACGGTGAGCTAAGTGTCCGTTTCGCAGAGTGGCGCGTCACTTGGCGACCCGCCAAACGCCGACGCCACGGCGTCGCGCCAAAATTCGAATACGTGGAGGGACTAATGTGGCATGTAGACCGGCTGTAGTGACCCAATGAGCCGATCTGTTGCCGCTTTGAGAAGTGGGTCAAACAACAAGTCTAACTGTTTATGAGCACTGAAGTTGACCAATAAGTTATTTGCATTTTCGATGAGCTGATAAGAGTTGGTTGAAAGATAGTTCTGTAGTTCATTAGATCTAATCGCCCAATTTTTATTTCTTCGTGATCTAGGCAGCTTCCATTGGTACTGAGATTTTAGCAGCCTCTCCGCACTCGCCCTACCCAACGCTGCAAAACTGGGGGCTCTTTCGGGGTCAGGGGAATGAGTCCCGATTTTTTTTTACTGTGTCTAGCATTTCGATACCCACGTATAGCTTGCTAGGCTTTGAACGTGGGGATTGGGTATGCTTGCGAGTTGCTTGCTAGGCTCTCACAGAGTGGACATTGAGCTTATTTGTTGGAAGCCATTCCTAACCGCCTCCCTTATATTTCCCCGTCACTTGATTGCAGACTTTTGGCCGAATTGACTCGTAGGATACAATCCGCATAAGCGAGAATGCACCCTCACACGCTTGCATGAATGCGCCTAGCATATACAGGTGTGCCAAATCCAGTTCCTGTGCTCAGAAACAGTTAGTCTCGCCGTTTGACTCACTTCTTCATGTGGCAACAGGTGGGCTCACTGCGTCACTATGGCCCGTCTCCATGACACCTGGGCCCCTCTACGTTCGAATTTTGGCCCAACGCCATGGCGTCGCCGTTTGGCGGATCCGCAGCAAATTCGCCCCGCCCCCAACAATAGGCTATAAAAGCGGCGGTGGAGATGGCGACCTAATCGCTCGCGATTAATCGGCTTGATATGGCTCGTACCAAGCAGACCGCGCGCAAGTCCACCGGAGGAAAGGCGCCACGTAAGCAGCTCGCCACGAAGGCTGCCAGAAAATCAGCACCGGCCACAGGTGGCGTGAAGAAGCCCCATCGCTATCGTCCTGGAACCGTCGCTCTGCGAGAGATTCGTCGCTACCAGAAATCGACGGAGTTGCTGATCCGCAAATTGCCATTCCAGCGTCTTGTGCGAGAGATTGCGCAGGATTTCAAAACCGACTTGCGTTTCCAGTCTTCGGCTGTGATGGCTCTTCAGGAAGCGTCAGAGGCTTATCTTGTTGGACTGTTTGAGGACACGAACCTGTGCGCGATCCATGCGAAACGCGTCACTATCATGCCCAAAGACATTCAGCTCGCCCGTCGAATTCGTGGAGAACGAGCATAAGCGGATACTCGCCATCGTCACCTAATTTTAACCCGACGGCCCTCTTTAGGGCCACAACCAAAATAATGGGGAGACATTTTTGTTTGTTCATGAAATAAATTGTTTGCTGTTTTTAATAGTAAAGTGGTGTTATGGTGCTATACACTAATTATAGTGAGGGTTATAATGTGTGAAATATATCTCGATGAGCTTAGACAATTAAATTAATTGGTTAAGAAGTTCCACGGATCTCACTCATGTTAGAGATCTCGTGCCAATTAGTCGTGAGGCTACGTGACGTGTCCCCACGTGGCGGACAGGGGTTAATCGCGGGCCCTGTTTTTAATAGTAAAGTGGTGTTATGGTGCTATACACTAATTATAGTGAGGGTTATAATGTGTGAAATATATCTCGATGAGCTTAGACAATTAAATTAATTGGTTAAGAAGTTCCACGGATCTCACTCATGTTAGAGATCTCGTGCCAATTTGTCGTGAGGCTACGTGACGTTTCCCCACGTGGCGGACAGGGGGTTAATCGCGGGCCAAAAGCGACGTTTGCTTCCCTGAGACGCAGGTTGAAGCACGGGAATGGACTACCTGTTTCTGCTGTGCTGATTTGGCACATACTTTCTGTATTTGTTAGGCGTATTCATGCATGCGTATGTGAATGCGTTCTTGCTTTATGCGGATTGTATTCTACAAGTCAGTTCGGCCAAAAACCTGCAATCAAGTGACAGGGAAGTATATGGGTGGCGGTTAGGAGTCGCCTCCAACAAATAAGCTCCATGTCCACTCTGGGAGAGCCTGGCAAGCTACCCGTGAGTATAACCAGCTCCCACGTTCAGAGCCCAGCAAGCTATATGTGGGTATCAGAATGCTAACGGATCTCACTCATGTTAGAGATCTCGTGCCAATTTGTCGTGAGGCTACGTGACGTTTCCCCACGTGGCGGACAGGGGGTTAATCGCGGGCCAAAAGCGACGTTTGCTTCCCTGAAACGCAGGTTGAAGCACGGGAATGGACTACCTGTTTCTGCTGTGCTGATTTGGCACATACTTTCTGTATTTGTTAGGCGTATTCATGCATGCGTATGTGAATGCGTTCTTGCTTTATGCGGATTGTATTCTACAAGTCAGTTCGGCCAAAAGCCTGCAATCAAGTGACAGGGAAGTATATGGGAGGCGGTTAGGAGTCGCCTCCAACAAATAAGCTCCATGTCCACTCTGGGAGAGCCTGGCAAGCTACCCGTGCGTATAACCAGCCCCCACGTTCAGAGCCCAGCAAGCTATATGTGGGTATCAGAATGCTAAGCACAGCAAAAAAAAAAAACCGC